>VMRN01000039.1:883952-1062812 GCA_010277015.1 Poeciliopsis turrubarensis
GATAGATAGATAGATAGATAGATAGATAGATAGATAGATAGATAGATAGATAGATAGATAGATAGATAGATAGATAGATAGATGGCATGTCATAGAGACACTCGGGGTGTTGGGAGGTTTACAGGTTAGAGACCATTGAAGTTATGAAAACATCTAAAATGACTGCTGACATCTTTCAGCCCCTGGCATTGCCCTCCAGAGCAACAAACTCACTAAATTACTTGTCTTACAGGGGTGTATCAGAGTGATGACTGATTAAAAAGCATTACAACCCAAAGATAACATGTGTACTTGCCAATTTACAGTGACTACGGTCTCGCCTGAGACATTATTCAATCCACAAGATGTTGAACCATCGTCATGAAGAGCAGATGTCGCAGCCGGTGATGTGTGTTTATAAGTAAACAACCTAAAAGAGTTGAAGCAGAACACAAATCAGTTCTGCGAAAAATAAATGAGCTCATGTACTAATGTCAAATATGTAGGTTAACAACAGTATTAATGTAAGCATGGTAATGTGATAAAGAGAAATGATCTAAAAAGAAGTATTTATGGGGGTTTATGGGGTTCGATAATCCTCCAGCTTAATCAGATGTTGATTACTCCCCTCCCCCTGCTTCTCTTTGCCTTGTTATCAACAGTTTATGAGTCGCGTTTATTCTGTGGTCAGGGTCCTGGATTCCAGTGTTTAATTGTTTCATCAAGAAAACTTGATATTAGGTAATCTAAGACATAAATGTGACAATAATTTAAGCTGAGACAGAAACTTAATGCTGTCTGCTTAATAACAGTAGGACAAATAACTTAAAAGCAGCTTAATTAAAGTGGTTTATAATTCATCATAATAAGTGTGAAAAGTAAAAATCTTAAATGCTCAGGGTTTTTTTAGTTTGAGATAAAAAAAACAAAAAAAAACCTTTGCTGCAGGGACAATTTTAAAATAATGCAAAGCACATTGTAAGAGCAATGCATTTTACTAAGGCTTGTTGTTTTTGTGAATAACCAAGGAGACTTAGCAGGCTGTGCTCCAGGAAAATTACTTTACAATTTGAAACATTCTCACTTTGTTTTGCTCTGAATTTTTTATCTTATCTTATTTTATTTTATTTTTTTCACCTTAATTGCGTAGTCTTCATTTTTATCTTAACCAAATCCCTTTCAGGTTGTTTTAGGATGGTATTTTCTTGTAATAATCGGGGGGTTATAGTTTGATTTTAAATTGTTTTCTTTTTTCAGGGTGGGACAACAAGTCAAGTCAAGTCAAGTCAAGCTTTATTTATAAAACCCTTCACAAACAACGGATGCAAACCAAAGTGCTGCTCAGGTCTACATTCTTATTTTCTGCCGTATTTTAAAAGCACAGTTAGACAACATAGCCATACAGTGTGTTTTCCAAGAAAACAGGAAAAAAAAGGTACTTCTTTGCACATGGAGTCGCTGGAAAGGTGAGGCGCTGATTGGAAGATGAACATTTTATGCTAACCTCAAACCTCAGGGCCCTCTGAGCTACTGGCTGAATTTGTTCTCTTTCATTCTAATGAGAGCCGGCGTTGTTAAGGTCTTATTCTCATATTCTGTGGGTCGCTAGGAAAAAAACCCCTCAAACATTAGTCCTAGTAATGGGTTCGGTGGGACAGCATCTTCGGATTTACAGCATTTGACCTCTGGACTCCAAGCGGCAAGGCCGCAAATCATCTGATGAAGGTTTTCAGAGATGAAGCTTTCAGTTTTGGCTTCATTACCGAGCTGACCCAGAGGCCGAGACTGACGAGGCATGCCGCATCTTCCTCCATCTTTCCTCAGAATACTAAATAATTAGCTGTGCTTCCTGTTCTCGTCCTCCCACACAGGGCTAAAGCCGGCGATTCTCACCTCGCTCAGGAAGACTGGGAGATTTCAGCGATGCCGATGCTGCTGCTCCTTCCTCTCATCCTCCTCCCTCACAGCTGACCCTCATTGGAAATGGACAGACTGGGATTTACAGAAACACGGCGGCTGCACAGTCAGGAGGATGCACTATGGCAGCAGAGGAGGAATCAGGAGGGTTTTCACCCACATGTAGGTGGAATCTGTTGCTTCACCAAAATGCTCCGATGAGTTACCTCACTCAACTGATTGCAGAAACCCAACAACCTTTCCTGAACAGAATGCTAAGAAATCATAACTGAAGAACTCATTATTGTTACACGTACGCACTCATGATGAATCCTACAAATTTTATATTGGGATGTGATTCAATACAATATTCAAACCATGATCATTTTAACTGTGAAATAAAGTCCTTGTCACTCAGGCAGAATAGCCGGTTTGTCTCTTCTTACCATGAAACATTTCTCTGGAAGGCATTTAGCCTTTCCACATGGGAGATTTCATTCAAGCATTCATGCTTTGTGGGAAGTTTGGATGACTCCTGCAGGCCAGCTCGTTACAAAACCCTCATTACTGCAAAACCGGGTTCCTCTTATAGAAGTCAGCCGATGCAGAGTTGTGACAACCTTGCCTGGTGAGTTGGGTGTAACAGCTGGGCGGGCCGACTTCCAGTTCCCCTGCTGCATCAGTTCATTGTTGTTAGACACAAAGATTACGAAAAGGTGCCTAATCTCTCAAAGTGTGTTGTGAAAGGGGCTTTCACTTTCCCAACTTTTGTAATGACAGTTTAACTTAGTAGCTCTTTACTGAATTCTCTGGTCTTTCCCACGGTTATGAATATTAGGCTAATGAAAAATGTCAGTATGCGGCTTAGAAAAACTACAAGCTACACTCAACCAGTATTGCTAACAAAAAGTTAGAGCTTTGTTAAATTAAAAGACATTCCAGGGCCTTCAGCAGCACCCAGGTATAAAAAAAAAAAAAAAGATGAACATATTTCAGTCAGTATTTAATTTTGACCCTGTGCAGATTGAGAAAAAAAAACTAAAAAAACCCACATGAATTCACCAAATTCTTTATGTTAGAAATCATTGCTGTGGTTTGACATTCACTCTGCCCTAGGAAAAGAAAGATGAAAAAGAAAAAAATTTAAAAGCTGGACACTAATGACTTTCCTCCCCATGAGCAAATGTTAAAGCTTTCACCAGAAATGCAGTGAAACTAAATCTTTGATTTTAAGTTTAAAGTTGAACTGAGTTCACGTTGTCTCAGTTGTAACAAAGCGTGAGAATAAGTTAAGTAAGAGACACAGCACTTCATAAAATAAGAATTGGCAAGTTTTCCTCCTGCTGGTGCCACTCTGATAAGAGGAGTCGATCTGATCCGACGCAGGTACAGAACTCAGGTGAGATCAATATATTTAGAAAGCTACCAAAGCATGATGTTCTTCTGTCAATATTTAATCAGGAAGAGCAGCAGTGGCAGTGAGTGAACATTTCATAGAGCACATTAGCATCGATTCACGGGAGCCGCCAGATTAAAGTAGATAAACAGGAGGACGGTGGGAGTCGATTATTCGGCACTGCCGGAGCAGGTAATGGCATGACGACTTCAAAATGAGCGTAAAAGGCTGACTAAAGACCATGCAACAGTTTTCATCTTCTGTATTCAAAAGACGAAAAGAGATGAATGCGATGTCTAACACTTTTGTCTGCAATAAACAGCTCATTAATGCTATTAGTGACACCTGCTCTTTTCTTAGATCAGAGATTTTTCTTTTCTTTTTTTATTTTTTAATTCCCAAACAGGAAAAAGTATTCAGAGAGATTCAATCCTCATCCAGCTGGGACTGACACAAGAGCTGCAGGTGGGGAATAATTGCAGAAATTAAAGAAAAGCAGCTCTAATTAATAGCTGTAGGTGAGTCCAATAAGAAGTCCAATTTCTGCTCAGAAGTTGGAGCTGATGCCTTGATGTGGTGGAACTCAAACTGCCTCATGCAGCAGGCGAGGAGAAGAAGAATCAGTTGCTAATTAGTAAACACTGCAGGAGGAAATATGTGGAATATTATTGAAATGAGAAAACTTTCAACCCTGTGTGGAAGAGCCACGAGTCTTTTTGGTTGTTGTCATTGGTTACAGCAGTGTGATGGGGCTGTGGTGTGTTCTTCATATGTGACGCGTTTTATCAGATGTTGGCAGATGGTTAGTAGCACAGTTCAAACCTGCAGAGTTATTTTCCTTTGAACGAGCATGTGCAGACTCCCGTTCGTTCTTCACTCCTTGCCATTTTAGTAAAACTAACCCAATTAAAGCCAACATTTCTCGATTTATTTCTGTATGCTGAATAACCCTTTTCAACACTTCCTGCGCTAAAATAGGAAATAATTGTTTCAAAAACTTTCACTTTCTACAGTTACTGGTACTTGAAATTGCAGGTAATTTGGTCAATTTAGGCTTTTTCGTTTGTGACTTATTATGGTATCACCAAAACGAAGCACCACTAAGACCAGATGGAGATTTTAATCAAATCTATTTGAATAACTTATCAATATTACTGTGACACTTTGTATCAAGGCTGGAGTTTGGGGGCTTTACAGGTGTATCCTAAAACCATTCCAAGCTTAAAACTACATCAGTTTTAAGCTGATGTAAATCATTACTATAATTGTAATGATTTACAATTATAATAAATTATTAAGCATAGTTATTTCTTTGTCAAGCTTAAAACTATATCAGTTTTAAGCTTAAAACTATATCAGTTTTAAGCTTGCACCTGAGAGAAGTGCCGCTTGGTACCCATCAGTTTGGGAAAGAGTATGATGCTTCAGATGGAGAGCCGACACTATAATTAGTTAATCTTATGAATCATTCTTTGTGTAAAGGCACAAAACAAAACACTTTTGATAATAAAAAGTATCTCTCAAAGATTTTGTTATTAAAATACTGAAAGACATGACAAAGCAAGTGAGAAGGTGGACATTAAAAAAGAGAGCGTTAATGCACCCCTTGATTATTTATACTTTTGATTTTCTCATGGCATTAATCTGAACATCCCTCACAACCCTGCCAAGATGGATTTTAATCGTGCTTATTCTGCCTGTCAGAGATGATTCGGATACAGACCTAAAACATGAATCTCTGAAAGGGAAAGATGTGCTTTCTTTTCACTTTGACTTGATAAATTTCTATATGTAAAGCTACTTTTGATGTAATTATAACAGACAATCTTCCCCACTGCGTGACCTGATTGGTGTCAAATCAGACCCAGAAATGATGCGCCTGTTCATTACAGGAGTTCAGGTGTAAAAGCTAAAAGGTGAGAAGCAGCGAAGGTGCTGCGATGCTTCCTGCTGTCAGGCTGGCTCTACATCTGCCGCTTCCTCTTTCACGAATCCTCCTGGAGCGCGTTGAAGTCACAAGGTTGCTTTTCTTCATGAAAAATAAAAGTTACTGCTGGAGAAGCTCACACAGACTTTTCGAGTCTCAGTGTTAATTGGCAGCAGAATGATCATGAACAATTCATACAGGAATAACAGGAGGATTACTATCGTTTAATTAAAGATGCTGCAACACCGCTGCATGCATATTTAACCCGCAGCATCATCGCTAACACTGACTGATTAGTGAGCCGCCCAATATGCAGCGATGCACAAGCGAACAGCTGCTTTTAACGCACACACACACACTGACACACTGTCCAGTGCACCGGTTGCCTTTCTTATGCTGATTGCTTCATGAGTTACAGTCACTTCCAGTATTCAAACATTAACAGAAGCTGGACAAACAGAAAAGATTGCAAAAAGTCAGCGCTCATTAAGGCTAACAATGTAAAAATTTTAATTATCAGATCCAGGATAATTTTGGAGAAATTAGTTCTTTAAACCTTGGATTAAAATTTTTAAAACAATTCTAATGAATTTTCTTTTTTTTTTTTTCTTGTTGTTTGTTTTTGTTAATGTTTCTTAAACAAGTGAATTAAAGTACAACCAAAGTGCAGAAGGAAGACAGAATATGGAAATTTGTTCTTAATCATCAATCCTCTGCAGAGGTACGTTAAATATATAGTTTTTACGTCCCCAATCTTAATACACAAAACAACTCAAAACATTACAGACCTAGTGAATCAAGGTTGATAGGGAGCAATTTCACCCATAAATACAATCCTTTGCAACCATCTCTCTTCATAAGTTAACTGCTTGGTAAATAGTCCACCAGTATTTTTACATCACTTACCTAAACTTCAGTAAGTTATATCCTTCTGTAGTTGCTATGAAATAGCAGGTCTGACTGATAACATGTCATGTGGAGAAAGACTGCACTGAAAATTTTAGAGTATAAATCAAAAGAACTTGTTCTCAGATGAACACCATCTGGAATGTATTACTGGAGGGTGAGTGGGTATCTAAACACGACAATGAAGCCTTTTCTTCTTGTTTCATTATCATTTCCAAAATAGTCAAATGAAAATATCATGCAGAATCAAAGGCAATTAAGTGAAGTCAGACCCTGCAATAGAACAATTATAGTAAATCATTAAGCACAGTTATTTCTTCATTGTCTCATAAGACACAGTAAAATCTTTATTTTTCCACCATGCACTGTTCCGCACATGATCAATATTGAAGCGGTTCAGTTTGAGGCCTTTGTACTTTTTAGTTTAGAACAACTATCCAATCAGGAAACTCAATGCTGCTCAGGTACAATCATAGGTCTGTGGTTTAAACATGAAGTCTGACAAAAAAAAAAAAAAAAAAAAGAATAAAAAGAACTGATGACAAAGTGGACAGCCATTTTCTTCCTCTGTTCTGAGTTACATCACTGCCCCCCGTACACAAACACACACTCGCAGTGGGGCTGTGTGCAGTTATATAAATGGAAGATGTGAGGAGGAGAGAAAGCGGCAGCAGCAGAGGGACTGAGGGAACATTATTGTGCTCCTCACATCACTGTTAGTAATTAAAGTCAATCACCACTTGAACAGGTCCGCGCACACACAATGCTTCTGTTATCACACCACCATGTGATTGATTGCGTCAATAAGAGAAAAATCGCACGTCTCAGACACACAATGACACAAACACACCCACACTCGTGTAAAGCCTCACACAATCATCCACCACTGTAGACACAAATGCAACATTTATTTCCTTCAGTTTGGCTGCTTTTCTAGACTTTTTAAATGTTCAGTGGTTTAAAAATAATTGTTCATTTTCTAAAGCATGACCTGAGTTTCCTGATGGAATCTATAACTATGTATGGAATAAAAACTGGAACAAATCACCCTGGGGACATTTTGAGTTATTTACAGGAAGTGGGGACTCTAAACTTTCTAATGATGTCAAACACAGAAAACAAACACATTTTAAATATATAACCAAATGAATATTGACACCCTGAAAACAAGATTAAGGAAACTAAATACAGCATCTGAAGGCATGTTCCCAAACTTGATCAGGTGCTTGAGGGTGTTAACAAAAACTATTTATTTATATTTCTTTGCAGTAACCCATCCCCCAGCACCAACTGTCAACATATATGAGGTGTGCACACATAAGTGAGCTTTGTCTGGCTTATCTTGTCAGAAATATATGTTAGAATTATACATAGTTTGAAAAGATTCAGTACCTCTTTCCTTTAAGACTGCAAGTTTCTGTCTTGTCAGCTTTAATCACAGAGTCTGTGAATTTTAGAGGAACTGCCTGAATGCATGTTGGAGAGACGATGTATCTCAGCTGCCTGGAATTCCCCTCCTCTTACCACAGCAATCACTTATTAATAATAGCAAAAACCATAACCTAAAATCGTACTACTGTAAGAGACTGGATGTGGTTTTGAGTACTTTAACGGTTTTTCCCTTTGCAGTTGAGCACAGCACAAAATTAATAATATCTACATGCCCAAGTTTGATTGTGGTAACAGAATTATTCTACGGCAGCAGTGCGGCTGTGGATGATACGTAGTCTTTTTGCCCTTCAGTGTTGTCTGCATGTAAGAAATGTCTTTATGTAAACAATAACATACAGGGGGACTATATTTATAAATCTGATTACGATTAAGTCAGTGCCTCACCAGCTATGAACCTCAACGCACATCACTGAATCTTACCATACAGCCTTTTTGTTAACCACTTTTAGCTTGCTAATTTCATCAGCTTGGAATATACTGAAGCTAATGTAGGAATGTCACCACCAATCAGAATGAGAATTGGAAATCTACATAAAAAGGCATGTTAATACTAATGTTACTAATATATGCATGCTAACATTAGCTATTATGCTAAAATACAAGCTATTACGCTAAAAGATTGCTGAATTTTAGGTAATAGTAAATGGTTAATAACTGTAATTTTATGCACTGAAGGTTTTGAAATAATTTCACCTGCAGTACTTGCTTAAATGGATTTGATAAAATAACAAAAGTGGTGAGGTCAGATTTATCAATCCTATACCTTAAAATTAAGGGTCCATTATGGGGTGTCTTGCTGTGGTTTGCTAAATACAATATATGTATAAAAATAAGTAATTTTGAATAATACTAAAGCGATTTGCATCCATCATATAAAGGGAACACAATGAGCTGATAGTTAAAATATGTTGGGTCTGCAGTGTGTTCCAAACAATCACTGACCGTTACAAAATCCTCCACGTTTATTCTCAAGGTTTCACTTTGAATCTCTCTTCAGGGGTTGGAAACTTCAAGATGTTTCTTGAATCTAAAAAGACATTTCGGATGCAGCTTGTGTGCAGCCAGCGGTGGGTCCGCAGAGAAAACAGTGTTTCAGTGCTGAAGGCAAAAAAAACTGACCTGAAGCATACCGGCAGTCTCTGATGGGCTCAGACCTGAGAATTATGTGTTGTGAGTCAGGACAGAACTCAGTGAAATATGTTCTGGTGCAGCTAGAGAATCCCTGCAGTCGAAGACAAACCTGAACTTCACTATCAAAGCTTCAACTTCATCTGAAGTTGAGCCTGATTTTTTCTTTTTTTTTTCTTTGTTTTTGGTATACATCCAGTGATTCTTCCTCTGGGCAGAGGTTGTTTCTCACTGATGATTTATCAGAAAAAATAAAAATAAAAAAATGCACATTGCACTACAGTAAAATAAATTAAAACCTTAAATTGTGCTTCATGCTGTTAGACAATAATTTATTTTCTTTATGTATGCAAACAAGAAAATATTTGAAGTATGACTAATCTCATGTCAATCATATTTGTTCAGATAAACTGCCTACATGGGTTCTTAAGGGTGTTATCTTTCTGTGCATTTTTTTTACATTTAGCCACTGATATTAATTATGCAAAATTGTATCTAAAACTGTCTCAGCTCTGGCTGACTTGTGTTAAATGGTGGCTGCTGCCGTTGAATTTTCCTACTGGCTACACGATGGTACAGCTTGGTACAATCACATCCCACAGACAGTTTGGATATGAAAACATCTCACTCAGACACACTATTGCCAAATCGGATGTGTTTCCACCACTCTGGGCTTCTTTTAACCTGGGAAAAACTGCTTTGGGTGGGATGTTAAAATTTGGGCTGCTTTCCTCAACTTTTGCCAGCAGGTTTTTAGACAGCATTGTTATGATATTCTAACAAAGTACTTGTACATTTTAATGAAATACTGTAATCCTGCAAACCTTAGACTTTTTATTTTTTCATTTTGAAATATATGTAATTACAAATGATTGATTAAACAAGTAACTCTATGAGGTGGTATTGGACAATATCAACTGACATTATATTCAGCCAAAGTCTAATATTTACCACCTACAATTTCCCCGTTGACTGCTGTATCATTGTTCAGAGATTTATAAATGGCACCAGATGCTCCTTCCCAAAAGATAAAGAGTGATGCTGCATGTGGATAAACAGTGGGAGGTCTTCATGTTGGCATACGTCAGTAATAATCTGATTACAACGATTGACTGTGTGTAAGAGTGGTGGCAGGATAAAAAAAAAAAAAAAACAGAGAAAAGGAGGTGCTAGCCCAGACACAGAGGGAGGAGTGTTTCTGAATGGACAGTTGGATTTGAGGATGAACGGATGACATTGAGGGATGGATCAAGTAGGGCTTACTCTTGTTTGGTGTTGGACAGATTGCTTCTGTGGTTTACCGAGTAATAAAGTGTAATGTGGGTCAGCCTGAAGGCTTAAAGGATCACACATCAATAAAGCGAAGGAGTAACTAGAAATTTTTTTTTTGCTTTTGTGAAGTGGGAGGAGATATGTTTCACACTGTTTCAATTGGTTATTTGAAACCAGAGTTGTCAAAGTGCACTGAGCTAACGGACTGAAAAGTTATACCTCAATATAAAGACATCTTTTGAAATAGTTTCTTAGTAAAGAAGATGAGCAGACTGCAGCATTGTATTCTGAATGCATGTTTTGGTACCCGGTACTAATCCGCTTCCATCTTTTTATAACAAATCTTTTAAACGTTAAAGAACATCTTAGTATTAATTGACAAGCTCCTTCCATAATTTTGGTTCAACATTTGACCACTCTTTGTCAGAAATAATGAAATTATCCACTCCAGCAATGCATCCCTAAAGCATGATGCTGCCACTACCTTGTTTGACAACTAAACCATTGTTCCAAAATTTAAAATCCTACAGTTGGCGTCCTCAAACAACTTTCCTGCCATTGGAGCCAGTGATTAATATTATTGTTGTTGTTTTATTTTTGTTTGTTTATTTTTTTTCCCATAAATTATTTGCTCTGCCCATGTAGTTAGCTGCAGATATCAGTCCAGTGCCGTCTTTATTTGTTTCCTCAAAATGGGGAAGAATTTTAAATTAATAGACTCTGTAAAAGAATTAGCCAGTAAGTTTAAATATGACCCTTCTTTCTTCCACGTATAACCATTATTATTATTTTGCACGTTCAGTAATATAAAAGTAAATATTCCCTCATGGAGCAGAAAAACTGGATAAATTGTGTCAAAATCAGCATCCTGACACTCCTGTGATGTTGATAATGACAATCTTTATTTCCCATCCTGCTAATCTCTAACCAATATTTTTCTAACCTGTTTGTTATCCTCGAATCCCCCCTCACCCCCTCCAACCCCTGAACCTGAACAACCCAAGCAGCTGGATTAATCAGCCCCTCGGCAGGCAGATGAGCCGCTAATCCCCCCCCTAATCCACCACTTTAGATACCACCACTCTCTTTTCTCCCTGACTGAAACATGGCCATTCTGCTGTAATGGCCGTCACGGGATTAAATGAGAGCTTTAAGCTTCTTCTCGCTGTCAGAATGTCGCGGTCCACCGTCGGCATGAACAACAGCTACCTCAGACCTCAGCTATGAAAAAAAAAAAAAAAGACACTGAGATTTAATGGGACGCAGCAGGAAAACTAGAGAGTGTGTACAGATGGGCCAGGAAGGGAGGGGGGCTTCAGGTACGAAGCGTAATCTTTCCACAACAATATGGTTCACGCAATTAAAACTACAACAGCGTCTGTCAATATTAGCGCGGAGACAGATAGTAGCCGTCATGTCACTTTAATCCTTGATAAACCAGCCGGTGTTAATCCTTTATTTACTGCTTTAAACTGCTTTCACACAACAGACCACAAGTTGATTTATTTTAGTTATTACGAGTCAGGAAAGTTTTCGGTTCAAAAGCTGTTTGTGATTTTTCATTAAAAGTGAAATACTGTTTTACTGTTTTTGGTTTCAGCTTTAAATCATCTGCTTCACTTTTACACTTCACAGTCATCTGTTCTTCTAATGAACACTATAAAATGCTATTAAACTCTGTTTCATTAATTATTGTAATGTGAATATAGTTTTTTTTTCTCCTTCATTTAAATTTTTTAAGAGTTTTTTTTTTTCCCTTGTACTCACAAGGATCTTTAAATGTCTCATAAAAGGGGAAAAAAAGGAAAAGTACTGCATTATTTTTTGGCGCAAGTGTGCTTGAGTTTTCTAAAAGCTCCGGTCATCTCTTTCTCCAGGTCATGGCTCAGGGTGAAGTCAAATGTAGGCGGAGTCCGGTTTGACAACGCTTCTGATTAACCATTTCTCCAAACCAATACATTTGTGAAAATCAGGAATGAATGTAACACATGGTCACACTGTAACACCATCAGGTAGAACTCATTTCACGATTTAGCCATTTCTCCCCAACCCAAGCAGAATTTAGCACATCCTGCAAGAAGGAGGTGCATCTGAAAGGTCAGATGACGTGGGTGGAAACCACAGAGAGCAAGAAGGAATCAAGCAAGTGACACTTTATGTGTTTCCAAGCACCAAGTTGTTGTTTTCTGTTACTGATGGGGCCTGAGGTTTTCCCCTTTGTTCTTTTCTTTCCTTCATGTATATATCTGTGTACAAAGACAAGATATGGTTAACTCTGAAACATATAAAGGATTATCTGCAACTTAATTCTCTGTGCTTCTCAAACTTCCAGAATCAGAGTCATCTTAATAGTTTTTTTTCTGCCCTTTTTATCGAAGCATTTCCACAACGCTGGTCATGCAAAGTGCTGATGGCCACCGGGGGGTGCATCTGAGTAAGATGCTTTTTTTACGCGAAACGTTGACGACTGAAAAGCTGCACGGTTTTAAACAGTAGGAAAATCAAACTGCTTCAACCAAAGACGCCAGCACTGGTTTTAAGCAAAGGATTGCAGAACTAGATAAATGTATACAAAAATTTAAATATTTGTACACAAACGTAACAATGGCACCCTACATAACATCAGGAAAAAAGTTGATTTGAAGGTTGGTTAGATATTGAGGCCTTTTTCATTTTGATACTTTAACAAGTTATCTGAATTTGTCACATTAAAATAACACAAAATACACGTAACACTTTTCAACTCTGCAAAAATTTTACATCTTAACTCACTTCCCAGCTTCTTTTTCCAAGCTTTTGAGAAACCTTGGAAAAATAAACATTTTAACTAAAAGTATAAAGATATACTAAAATTATAAACTCCTGATTCTGATCTTCATTTCCTCATATTTCCTTACAGCTTGAATTTCTTGTAATATACTTGAGTGGACTTTATTGGAAGTTCCCCAAATATTCACTGTTTCAGCTTAAAGGATGTTTTCCAGTTTTGAGATGCTCACATAAAAACGCAAAGGAGCAATTACGCCTCCGTTTCTTGACTTTATGAACAAATCCAAGAAGTCTTAAGGTCAAGTTTCATAAAAGTTGTTTCCTCTAAGAGGTCAGAGCAGTTAAATCTCAAACAAAACCTCGTAACTAACCTCCCAGTTGTTCTCTGGTTGGTTCCCAGACTACTCTGCTACTCTCAGTGAGCATTAATGTGACATCCACTTTGAAATTAGGCAGCGGATTAAATTAGGGCTTTAAAATCCTTTTGGAGTCGCTCATTCAGACGTGAAAAGATTAAGGGGTGACGATGAAAAGGGATTCTAGTTAAAACTTACATTATCGCAGACTAAAAAAACTCTGCGGTGCATTTGACGCCATTTGAGAATCTGTGAAAATGATTGCTTTGTGGACGAGTGAATGAAATTATAGTGCAGGGACAGTGTGGGCCTCGCTTTCTCTCATCAACCTTGCAAATGGACATGGCGAGTGGAGCAGACACACTTTCATTTGTGACTGAAAAAAGGCTCAGGGGCAGAGCAGCCGAACAGCAGGTGAAGTTATTCACCTCAAGGTAATATTTACCGAGACGAGAGGGAGAGGAATTCAACCTTACCAGGAGGAGAGGATAAATGATGAAAACAAACAAACTGAAACTTCAATTAAAAATAAATTGGAATATTTCATTTCCCCTTTCAGACTGGATTTGTCCTGCTGAAGTTTGTTGCTCGGTTACTTCTCATTGCCCTTGTCGTCTCCAGTTGTTGATTGGTATCAAGACAAACATTAATAAATGACTGTTAGACAGTTGGCCCTGATTATTTCCAGGGGGCAGAAGGAAAAACTGTTTGTTTTTTTTTCCATAATTTGGGATGTTAGGTTTAGGTTCATGGCTTGAACCAAAACATCTAACTGCCTTTTTAAAATTTAGAAATGTAGTTGATTTGTCAGTGTTACAGGGAAATTATTATTTATTATTATTTTTTGCACAGTGCATTACATTTAAGCAAAAATAAAACTTTTACCATCTTCTCTTCTTATTCCTTCATTTGGTATTTGCAGTTAATTCTCCATTCACTTTGTATTATCTCTCCTTTTACACACTACACATGCTCCTGTTCATCAGTTTATCCACTAAATGCAAAGTTCAACATGTTTGCAACTGTCAGAATTAGTAATGCTAATAACTTTATGTATTTGCTTCTTGTTTTTCTTTCACATAGAAAGTACGCCTGTCACCATGCCTCTCTGGTTTACAGTGCCTTACTCCTATCCTCTCAGTTGATGCCTTAAATGTTCAAACTCGTGTGTGACTGGTGATTCTTTTTTAATGAGGAATTCATAATGCAATCAGGGCATCAACATATTACATCTGAACATGTAATCAATAGATAAGCTTACTTTTGAATGCCGTAGTTCACTAGAAGTGTCCAATAATTTCCATAAATCATGTTTTTTGCTGATTGGCTCCATATGATTGCCATGAAAGTGAAAAGGGAAAAAATGATTTATTTAATTCCACCACTTCAAATGACAGACAGAGGACATGTTTGAATGTCTTGCAATAATTTCTTTTACCGAAGACTCTGGTTAAGATTTACGTTTCCAATTTTATTGGTTACAATCAGCACAAATAAAAGCTGTTTTAATGTTTTCCAATATTTTGTGTTCATAACAGCATCCTTATCGTATACAAAGACAAGAGTGACTGTGATCAAACCTTTTCTGAAGTATTTCTTTTCCAAAGAGGATGTGTGACATAATAATTCGTATAAGAAAATAAACAACAAAAATAAACGAGACATAAGTACATCTTGATTATTCATACTAATCTGTCCAGATGCTAAGACATTAAACATTACACTTCACATTATATTTTTTTATAAATGTAAGAATGACAATTTAAGGACTTTATCATCTGAAGTTTTCCTTGAAAGCTCATTTTACTTCGAGACTTAAAACAAAAAAATAAATCTGAATAAAAGAAACCAGAATTGTACAACATCAATTAGATTTTTATAATAATACCGGAGTTAATGCAACATTTAGTGAGAATGTCAATCATTTGTTTAGGGTCTTCATCATCTGGCAGGGCAGAACTTTGCATCTAGATGCAACTGATCCTCCATCTAACCAATGCTGCATCTATGCATGATGCATGTCTTAAAATTAAATATTACCTAGAATTTGTCAAATTTACTTGGAGATCTGAATATCAGTTTATTAAAATAATTCACACATTTTTTTTTTTCTTCATCTTTTTTAGATATTCACACTTTGCAACCTGTTGACATTGAACAAACTGTGGCTCGGTTCTTGCAGCTAGTGGGTGAAGTTCTAATTAACGTGCAGGTATGAAAGCACTCAGACAGTCAAATCAACATGGTAATGACATTTACAAGTGAATAAAGAGATTGTTTGTGTCTATGATTAAAGGCAAAATTCTCTCTGTGGTCACATGCAATTAAGTTAAAGTGCAACATCAAGGTTTTCATATATATCTTAAAAATCTTATTTATTTTAAAAAGGATCGACAAATACCTAGATATGCATACATATTTGTAAACATCTACTGTAAGGGACTGTTATTTTTTAATTAACTGTGAATTAAGTTTAATAAACTGGACCAGTGACGTGCGGTGAGATTCATGGATGGTGAGGCACTGACCTGAAGTCTGAAGCAAACCTTTTAGCTCCGGCGTTGGTCGTCCTTTAAGTATTACCTCCTGCTTCGATTGAAAATCCAATTTAGAAAATTCCTTCAATTTAGAAATGTAATCCATTCTGAAAGTAAGGGCATGCGAGAAGAAAACGATAACTGTACTTGACTTGCTAACTGTAAGCTCCCGCCTGTTGTCACTTATTCTGCAGCCAATAAATCGCAAAAAGAATCCCTGAGCTCACTAGCGCCCCCTATCGTGAGGCAGGAGCAGTGCGTGCCTCACCCCGTGCCTATTTTCAGCCGTTTTATGATTGCGCTAGCACAAAAAACACATTACACGCATATAGTTGCTGTTCATTATATAAATCGGCTTAACTTTGGAAACTTACTTCATATATCAAACGTGTTTGAACATTCTAATAGTGATATAAAGAGAGACAGCGATCTGCTCTCACTAAATAACATGGCAGCATAGTTAGCCGAGTCATTGCGCAATCCATGGTTAGGCTCAGCAAGGTGCTGCCTCACCTCCCGGATTTTCTCAGCATTTAACGGTAAATGTGAAAATTCGGCGATTTTGAAGAAAAAATGTTGGCGCTTAGCTTTTTAATTAAATTATTACCCATGAAAAGTGTTACAGTCGATAAAAAATAATCTAAAAATGGTGAAGTTTAATGGAAAATTACTTTATAGTACAAATCAATTGATAAATATAAATATATATTTTTTTTCATTTCTTTCTTTCCATGATGTCAGGGGAGGCCGTGCCTCACCTGCCTCCCCTGACCGCACGTCACTGAACTGGACCTATGGAAAAGCAATGTTGAGAGCACAATTCCTTGTGGTATGGAGTACATTGATATTGTATTAACTACTAGTTCATAATCAATAAATCATTAACCGTCTTTGTATTCAGCAAGTTAAATCAATAATTAGGGTTGTCAGCTGGTAAATCACTTTATCACATTTTTAGAGAACTGTTTGAAAAGATCTCTATTTAAGTTGCTTTATTATCTATGGTCATTTGCTCATAAATAAAGGAATCCAGTTTCTAAATCAGCAGGATGACAAATAATTTTCCCACCTGATATTCATGAAACTTCAGGCTCTGACTTCCTGGATCTCTGGCGGGACAATAATCCAGCTGTGAAGACAAACAGCTGGACACAGCTGCTCAGAAGAATGAGAGGAAGCAACAACAGAATGACTCTGTTAAATCCCAGACTCAGCCACGTCTGAATACCACAACAGATAAATCAAAAGTTGCTTGCCTCAGAAGGATCCTCACAAGGAGGCGGCAATCAGGACAGAAACAAATCAAAGAAACTGCCCAGGTGACGGGACAGGAGAACTGGATAGTAAACAGAAAGCATTAAGTTAACAGAAAGAGTGTCACGTTTGACAGTAGATACAGTAAAGCTATTAATTTTGAAACAATGGGGTTTAAAGAAATGTGCCAAGATGTAAAATAATGCATTGAATAACCATCTTCTTAGGTTTGCTTACTTGTAACTGGCTAATATTATGTAGTATGTTCAATATTTATTTGAACATAACAAAACATTAATTATCAGCGTTCCGAAAACAAAGAGGAAGATTTTTGTAGCAGTGATTAAAGTGCCAATCGACATTCAAACATCCAAAATAAAATGTAAATAATGAATCCATAAACACGATAGTTTTTTTTTTTTTAATTACTGTCTGTAATAAAATTGTATCAGAATTTGAAAATTTATTTTAGATGTATTTACAAATCTATTTAATAAAACACTGAACAGTTTTTTTTATTTGTTGTGTTATAAATAAAATGACATGGCTGTTCTACAAGACTGTGGATTTTATGCACAGTAGCATTTTCAAATATTGGTATAAAATGTTGATTATAATATGTTAAGTCTATTTTTTGGTTGAATTTATATTCCAGACTTTCTTTTCCTTCCATACCCTCATGGAGTTTTTTCCTTTTTTTTTTTTTTTAATTGTTTTGTTTTTACTCATATCTACTGAGATGAGTTTAGACCTGTATGTTAAAATGTTTGCCCCCCTTTAAAGTTCTCCGTTAGCCATGGCCAGTGGGCAGTTGACCTCAGACACCGGACTGGAAAGAAATCGGAGCGCCGCGGGTTAATTCCCAGAGGGCCTCATATGGATCCTCTGACAAATCAGCCGGAGGCATGGAGGAGGAGGAGCTGTGGCTCCACAGTGGTACACCACCGATGTTAAGAGGCCTCCGGCTATTCAGACTGATGCCCACACACGGTTCTGAGATACTTTTATTACAAAATGGTGATCAGAAGAATGAAAAGTCTCCCTTTTCATTAAGATTTTGATTTATGGTAGAAATCTGATGTACAAATAAAAATACATGTATTTCTTAATCAGTTTTGTTTAAGATATGTAGACTTAGAGTTAGATTTATACTGCAAACCTAAGTTGAATGATAATCAGTATCTGCAGGTTTGTGAAACACATAAATCTCTTTGCAGATTTCTGCTTTCTGATGTTTGATTTTTGTCACATAAAAAAATGACACCAAAGGTAACCTTAATAAAAGCAAAATCCATTTTTTTTCATTTCGCTTTATAATTTACTTAAAAGAAAAACTATCCAAACCAACCTGACCCTGTGTATAAAAGTAACCACCCACCTCATTAAATCATAAATTACATGTAATTTTTCAAATTCTTTTTGAAAATGATGTTAGTTTAACTAGCCACCGGCCTGATTGCCTGATTACTACAAAACTTGTATAATGAAGCCATCATTTAAGTAGCACTTTTCTGATAACTTGAAATTAATACAACATCATTAAAATTATGGAGTTTCTACAGGATCAGGGGGACCAACTGTTCAAAAGACCCTTAAATAGTTTAAGTTTGTTAAGCACTACTGTTCGAATTAGGTGATTTCTGTTCAGCGTTACTTTTGCCACTTAAGGCATACCGTAGTTGGGGTGGCGATGACGTCATCTCATCGTCGTCAAACCTAAACCGTTCCTGATATCACGGGGGCTGGTGGGGTAGCAGAGCCACTGTGCTAATACGTGAGAGGGGCAGAATATGTGTGTTCACCTTATAAGTGTGCGTTATTGACAAGTAAGTTGCTATATTTGAATGTTTACTGAAGCCAAATGAGTGATTTGAAGTTTATTCGTTTACCGTTATTTACCGTTAAGTCCGAGCTAACGGCTATATGTGTGTATTGTAGAGCGCTGTGCGATGAACTTGACAGGCTCAGAAGGATGGATATTAGTTTGTTTTAGTTCGCTTATGAATAGTTATTTTGATGTTAAGATTGTTAGGCTTCATATATTCCCTGAAACTTATTTTCTGTATTTCTGTTTATTCTAGGAGACCACACACACCTACACACATACCTGAAGCACTCACCCACACCCACCAAATACACCTGGATGCCAATTACTGTTGTTGGATTAAGATCTGTGACCTGATTTGGAATACAGAAAGCAAAGGGATCCTGCCTCATGTCTTCCTTCTTCCACCTGCTGCATCACATTTGGTCCTGAACTGAATCCTAGTCTAAGTAGTGTTCTGACCGACACTCCAGGTTGAGAGCAGTGATAAACCTGAACAGTGCCTTTAAACAACCCGACAAATTAAGAGCAGACTCAGCTACACCAACTATGAACATTATCGTCTCTGTTTTTTCTTTGTGTTTCTTTCTTTTTTTTTTTTTTTTTTTTTTCTGCTGAGGACAACAGCAGATCAATAAATCATCAGATCGATAAATTCTAATCATTGTCCTCATGTCAGCTTCAGGCCAACATTGGAAATATGGAATGAAATGGCAAGTTGACATTTGGCAGATAAAAAGCGATTCTCCCATGGCGGTCAGATCCCACAGAAGTATGTAAACATGAGACAGAGTTACTCATTGACTGATGATGGAGGCATTTTCCAATTATTTTTTAGACACTGACTGTGATTAAATTATTAGGCCTTTTAAAGTAAACAAAATTATGAAGGAAAAATATTATTCTCATTGTGCTGCTGGTGGTAAACATGAGCAAAAATAAAGCAAGTGGAGTAAATACCAAGAAATATAAATGTTACTGGAATAATTAAAATTTCTGAGGAGTAATTAGCACTTCCTTTATATCCTCCGAAAACTACTCAGACAACAGAGCTGGTAAGTGATTAGATGTTTACAATTCCAGGGAAGTGTTTTTTTTTTTAAAAAAGGTTAATAAAAAAAGCAAGTATTCTGAAAAGCAACTTCAAAACCTGGTTTAGCTTATGTTTTTAATTATTATTGTTTAAATCACTGTTGTTGAGTCATGGTATTCATTAGAATTGGTATCTAAACATCTTTTAACTCACATTTATATGAATTAGGAGATATATGAAAAATATTTGTATTTGAATAGTCAAATTCTTTTACATTGATTGGTGGCCATCTTCTTTTTGAAACAAAGTTTGTGCAGACTAAAATTAAAAGGTGAAGTGTGTTTTTCCCCCTTTTTTTTCCTTTATAAGAAAAATGGTATCAGTTGTGTTGTTTTAGCAGGTCTTACATTGATTAAGCTTTTATTACACATTGATGCACATGCAGTTCTCTGTTTTTATTTTATATTTCCACAGCCTTTTCCTAATCAGTCTGAGGAGAAAATGCTAATTTGGTGTATTTGTTTGTTTTGTGCAGCCATTTGAAATATTTGAGGAGTTCCCATCTTTTTCAGAAAAACTGATGCTACTTCAGAGTCTTACAGCAATTTTACACGTTATCCCCCAGTGAACGGGCTTCATTATTACCTCTTTGTCAAACTGTTTCAGGCTAGTCATTTTTAAAGACTTTTTTTCTTTCTGCAGAGATGGAGAAAGTAAAGAATGTGTAATTACCTGAAGGGTTGAGGACACTGCACTTAAAGTTAGCTGTATAGAAATCCTGCAGTAATGAGAAAAGGTAAGCTACTTAGAGACAAAAGCTCAATTTTTCTCACCTCAGTTCAGCAGCTAATGACAGACACTAACACAACGGCTGTGTGCTGCAGTTTTGCTACACTTTCAGCTTTGTCACAAGGAGGATAATAATGAAAAATCAAGAGATGGAAACACTTTGTAACACCTCAGCTGAAAAAAATACAAAGAACATGCTTAAGAAATTTTATTTGACAAATTGTTTGTAAAAACTGAAAATTTTGTAACAATTGAAGGAACATTAAAAAACAAACATGTATTTACCAAAAATAATAATGTATTTATTATTAATTTGTACTTAGATTTATTTTACGAACATGACCTCATGTCTTGGCTGCATTACTCCTGAAATACATAATTATGAATACCAGTCAGGACATATCAATCAACTAAACAATTACTTTTTAAGACCTTTATAAAATCATTTAAAATCTATTTCAGGATTCTTAAACCATTTGGGTTAAAAATTTAAAACCATAGTACTAACAATTGAAGTGAAAGAAGTAAGTTTGAGTTACTTATTACTTATTGAAACTTTTAGAGTATCGTCTTTAGGGCAACAAGATAAATCCCTGCTACCAAAGGCTCTTGTATCATACGAACCTCAAAGGTACCCACTGAATTATGTGGTGATAACTTCAAAACATCCTATAAATGCAAAGAATGTCCTCTTAAAAGTGAACAGTTCCCCAACTGTACTGTGTTGTTTTATGTGGTGATACCTTCTGATATTCCTGGAAATAAAACCACTTTCTAGAAAAAACATCACACTGACTTATTATTGGAGACACAGTTCGTTAACTGGAACATACTCACTATTCTCACTAAATCTGAATATAAGCTTCAGTCATTTCCTGTTTTGTGGAACTTTCTTGATTTTAAGAGCTGTAAGTTCACGCTTTAATCATTCTGAAAATCAAAGAAGAAATTTGAAGTGCTCTCCCAAAATGCACAAGTTTAATCATAACATCATTTCTCTGAAATTCAGAACATATCTTTCTAATTCACCAGGTAATTCTCTGTTGTGTACACGCACACACACACACACACACACACACACACACTGTTGTGTCTGACTGTTTGGCTGGAAAGAATTACCGCAGTGTAGCCATAATTAGTTGTGGCAAATGAACATTTGGCCCTATGGCAAGGAATAATTAAGCAGCAATTTGCGGTGATCGGTAACGAGGTGACGAGGCCAAAAAACCTTCTGACTTCACCAACACTACCACTTAATGGGATTCATTACTCTGCTGAACCTATTTCCCTGCACACAGTAAATGAATAATGCATTTGTGCATGTAATATATGTAAATAATTCAGCCCAGCTATGTGTCATTGTCAACACGCATACATCTTTAAAGCTGAGAAGTCGGGGTCATTAGTGTCAAAAAACTGTGTTTGGTTTTATGGTTTATTAAGTACAGGCAGCAGCAACATCCTGACTCCTTCATTTGGAAGTTTCTGTAGTTGTTGCTGTTGTCAGATCAGTGCAAGGACTGCACACAGATAACTGAGTTATCCAGATTAAAGAGTCGACAATCTGACATAGATCTCAGGAGTTGCTGTAAAACTCATCTGGGTTTGTCGTCAACGTAGAAAATCTTATGCTTCAAAATGTGTTTTTCAATTTTACACACATACAAACTGAAACCTCCCATAATTATGCTTTCCTTTAACAGAGCCAGATATAATAAATGCATAATAGAAAACACAATACAACACCTGAGTGAAAATGATTGAATGTGGGCGGTATTTACTGTCACATGTGAGTGCACTTTTAGAATTTTGCTCCAAATTTTGAGTCCAGTTCAAATCTTTTCTCTCAAACATCAGAGTGTTTGAAACAAATTTTAGTCTATGGATTTCACATCACCAAATGGTCATGGATAAATCTGGATGGCGATTAAGGGTACAAAACTACTGCTGGTGTTCTCTGAGCTGCTAGATTTATACAGAGTTTAAAGAAAATAATTTTCTACAACCAGCAGACTGGAATGTTTTCATACTTTTAGCAGACACAGCAACTCTTCCAAGCAAGATCAACAAACAGGAAAATGCGTGTAGACTAGAAAATTGAACAGGAAACCTTTTCTAGGAATCATTTTGATGACTTTGCTTGTCCATTGTTTACATTTGTAAAATGGTTCAAGAGAACAAAAGAATCCTGATGGTAGATGATGAAACATACGTACTTATTAGAAACATAAAATACCTTCACTATGGATATCTGATAGCTGTGTTTAGTGCAAAAAATAACCTGTAGATTCAGAGGAAGTCCTCTGAAATTTTAAAACTTTATTGCAAGCTCAGGTCATAAACATGACCCAAATTTGGATCAAAAAGAAGAAAATAAGTACTCTGTCATGTCACTCCTAAAACCATAGACAATATATGAGAAACTTAGGAGAAGGTCTGACTAGAACAAGCACATTTTAGAAAAACCAAGCTTGCAATCTGCCATCTTGATATTGGGACATTTCCCATGCACATGTGCCAAACCAAGTTGAACGTATTTTCAGTAAACAGTAGGAGAGTGTTTCTGAAATTGCAGAGAAGAAAATGAGAATTTCCGCAGACCAGACAGAGGCACAACTTTGACCCCAGAATAGCAGACCAACGCAGACCCAGAATTCCCCAAAACCCTGCAGGGAGACAGGACGAACCAAATATTTAGGAGAGTGTGCACTGCAAACTTCAGTATGTATAGCTTCTGTTATCGTTGTTTTTTTTTGTTTGTTTGTTTTTTTTATCCTTGTTTCAGTTTATTCTACTACTTTCATCTCAATGCCAATTAAAGAGGGACTAATTACTCATCTTTTGAGCAGTATGAACAAGAGCAGCTTCCTTTTGGTGGCTATTCACTTGTTTTTTCCTGGATAAAAAAGCCTTCATGACTCATTGCAGGATTAAATGACTCCCTCCTGATGGATATTTTCTGTAGTAAATTATGACTTTTCTCTGCCTCTAATGTGCTTTACCTTCCTCGACGCTGCACCGTGCAACCAGTCAGATTGACTTTTGAATTATGTCAAAAAATAGTAAAAGATGAAAGACTCCTTTGAAAGCAGAAGAGGGAAGAAGGAAATCAAGTCTTTCAGCCAGCATATAAAAACGACGACGAAGCGCTAGCAGATCAAAATCTGATCAAACAATAACATTTTTCTCTGTTTTTGATTGTGATTAGGCCTTATTTTTCTGACAGCCACAGGAGTAATTGTGAATGTAATGAGATAGTGGCAGGTTTTTCTTGTATATATATATATATTTTTTTTTTTTTTTTTTTTTACTCGTACTTTCAAATAATGAAAGGATGATGAAAAAAAGGCATGACTCCAGGAAGGAGCGTTGCTGGGCGGGGAAGTGACATCAAAGAGAATGATAAGCAAATGTAGCTGAGCTTTCGTTCTGAATTAAGTCAGCCAACCACTTTAATCAAATTGTTTCAGAGGAATCAAACTACAAAAAGACACAGCAGGAAGGCAGAGGGGGAGATTGATTTAAAGGCTGTAAGTTTCCTCTCAAACACCTTTGACAACCACTTCCTTCCATTTACGCTAACTTTTATGTTTGGACTCTTTCTGTTGACCTCAGGCCTTTGCAGAATTCTTATTTTAACACAGACCAATAGCTATTTAAAATAGCATCAAGCAGAGAAAACAGATTTTCCTTAAAAGCAATGCCCTAATTTGAAACATAAAATAACATTTTATATTTACCTGACAGAGCACTTCACAGTAACTGCTGGTTCAATTGTGTTTATTTATTTATTTTTACTCCTTTTTCCCTTTTTTTGCATTATTTTTAATTTCCGGTTTTGTGTTCTTGTTCCATGTTTGTTTCCGTAAAAATCATCCTGCCTTTTGCCAGAAATTCTCCAGGTATGGACAAAGGCTGGAGTTTGAGCTTCAAAACCACCATACAAAAGTACTGAGGAAGCATCTCAACTGGGCTAAAGAGAAAATGGACTGTGACTGTTGCTAGATCAGTTAGAATTGCTCATTGTATTAAAAATAATAACTTTGCAATCCCAGGGCCAATTTGCTTCTTTTGTTAGAACTGTTCTTTTCTGTGAATAAACTTTTTTTTTCTTTACTAAAACAAGGTGGTGGATATCAAAGGCATTTTTTGCAGGAATACTGGGATGAGAAATATTAGTTGTATGGCTAAGTTGTTTCCATAATCGTTCACTAAAAACAGGGAAATGATCAAAAACTAAATAAATGAATGAGACGTGTATAGTGGAGTGGCTTTGATTAGAGTCTTGGGTGGATGAAAAGCAAAAATGTTCTTTTAGAGAATCAGCTAAGAAGTCCCTCTGGCACAATCCCTGGTTAAGAACTGAAAACTCTTTGGTTCCCTAATCAATTTGTTTAAACAAACCAAACTAAGTTGGAGCAGAGAAATCCATTAAACATGACCTGAGAGCATTAAGGGTTAAGCAGGGTTTTGGGACAACAAACTGGCCGGTCGAAACAGATCACCGTTTTTCTGGGTGATGGGAAGATTTGATGGAGCAAACACTGCTTGATTTCTCTTCAAAGACAAACCAGAGGAGAACTGCAGCAAACACAGGCTGAATATCTGTCTGCGAGAAAAGCTACGTGATGGCTGAGCATTAGTCTACTTCCATCCGAGCCGGTTAACTGGAGAGCTGCCATTACTCATGTTCTAACAGCCTATAATGGGATTTTCCTCAGATGAGCAAAAGGTTGTCAAGCTGCTTGCTGCAGATCAGGAAAAAGGCTCAGCGGACTGGAAGTCCAAAAGGACGGGATGAGACCAGTGGCAAAGAATAACAAGCGGCACTAAAACAATAATTGCTACGGTTCTTACAAACCAGGTGTATTTATATAATTATTGACACTCTCCAGGTTAAGTTATATGAAAACCTTAAACCTTTTGTTGCAGTCATGTAATCTGACAAAGAAATGTGAGCACCTGAAATGGACATATTTACAATAAATGGGGCAACAAATCTGTCAGTATTGAAAATACTTATTTTCTACATTCAATTCTATGTATGATTATTACTGGCATTTATGGTGTTAATACTTTGTACAATATTACTACATTTTAGGAAGCATTTGGTGTCACAAAGTCAGGCATACATTTCACTCTACAGTTTTTTTGTATTTATGGCCATGGAATACATTGATTATTGTGGGAACTATTTCTGACCTTAAACAACTGATCAATTGTTTAAGGTCATTATCCTGCTAAAAGATCAAAATATGACACATTTTCAGTTTTCTTTAAGAGAGGTATCCACATTTTTATTTAATATATTCTGAATCTATGAACATAATGTTGCTTAAAACAATAATTTTCTTATTTATTCCCCACTGAATAGTGTGAACTCAAAAACTGTTTCTTTGTCAATCTTTGTAGTGTAAAACCATGCTTCTGATATGAAAGATTCATTTATTTGAATTTTCTAAATGTGTTTATTGTGTTCAGTTCAATTAGCTTTTTCCAATCAAATCTACTTTGAAGGAAAGTCAACACTAATGTACAGTGTGAATAAATATAGATAAAACCCTAAGCTATCAACTTCATTTATGCAGGTGTTACCTGTTGAACTGTGATCATTCCACAAGTAGCAGCGGAGAAGGGTCAGAGGTCAGCTACGAAAGAGTCGACAAGTATGGTCTTTGATTCAAACGCATGCGGTGACATTCAGATCTCAAAGCAGCCAATGTTTAATCTCTTCATTTAAAAATCAGTCTTTTCATCACCCAAGAACCTCTTGATGTTTTGCTCTGGTGTCACTCTGATTGGGTGACAACCCGCTGCTCTTATTAAAACATGTTCCACACAGAAGATACTTTATAAAAACTAGAACATTTCTAATGAAATTTCAACAGGGTATGCCAACGTGTGCCCGTCGGTTGGAACCCAGCGTTCTGATGCTAATACTTAGCGTCAATGCTAAAGTAGGCTATAATGCACTCAGTAGCGTGCGGAGAGTCACAAGCATGTTGAATAACATGGACTTAAGCCCCTTTTGCACTGGTCTGGGCTGGTATGGCTTAAAAGCCGGGCTGATCGTTTTGCATTAGCACTTCCAGCCCCGTGCCACCGCACCACCTGGCTCCCTGGAACCCCAAGAGCTGCGGTTCCAATCGGGCTGGCCAGACCGGGCTGGTTTGGAGTTAACTATTGATTGGTTATTTGGCTGCGGGGGCGTGACAAAGACCAGATCTCTGGGTCATAGGAGCACAAGACTTTCTTGATATCTGTCATTTCAATATGCTGCATCAACAAATTCCTGTCATGATTTATTCTTAACCTGCACTGGGATTACAATCGATTACAATGGTATTTCAATTTAGAATTTATAATTAAAATCTCCATCAAAGATTTTAAAGGTAAATGTAAATTACATTTCTCCAATTGAACCGATCATAAGTCAGCAAGTCATATGATCGAGGAGATTTCTGCATCTGGCGTTAAATGTAAAGCTGAGGTAAATGTTTCCCTTAGCTTCATGAGCGCATGCAGAAAGAGCGGGACAGGAGAGCCATGAGAGAAACTGTTCTGCAGTCGCTGGGGAGATCGCCTGGGTAGCTTTAGCAAGAATTCAATTTATGTGACAATACCACTAAATGCAAAACGACCAGGGCTATAGGACCAACAGGACCAGGGAAAAGACACTCACTGGTAATGTTAGTACTAATGTTCATGCACTGTCTTCTGAATTTCATTTTTGCTAAAATAACAATCATATGTTTACTTTGGGGGACTTGGCACTGATTTACACTATCAAAAAACATGCTCATCTCTTAGCAAAAGGTTAACAACAAATATTATATTATTGTTCAAAAAACCTAAGATTTCCTCTGTTCTTTTGAAATACTACTTATAATGTCTAAGAATTCTGCAGTTGGTGAATCTTGTTGAAAAATGAAAATGTTTTTCTTTTATTATTTTGTTTTTCATTGGTGGTAAATATACTGACATTCAACACAACAGTAAAAATCTGATTTATACTTCTTGGCAGTTCATTACTAGAAAAAAAATGCTCATCTCTTAATACCAAATTAATAACAAGTAATATTATTGTTTATAAAACATAAGTTCATTTTAAGTACTGTTTATCTGCTTAGACAGACCAAATTTACAGTTGGTGAAATTTGCAAAAGCAAAAGTCAGATGTTTACTTCGTGTCTCTTGGTTACCAGAATGTGAGCTTGTCTCTTAGCAACAGATTAACAACAAATATTGTTATTGTTCAAAAAACGTACGTTTTCCTCTGCTCTTTTGAAATACTACTTATTCTATACTATCTAAAAATCCTACAGTTGGTGAATCCTGCAGGAAAGTGAAAAAGCTTTTTGTTTTTTTATTGGCGGAAAATATATAACAGACATTCAACTCAAATGTAAAAATCTGATTTATACTTTTTGGCAGTTCGTTACCAGAAACAAATTGCTAATCTCTTTACACTAAATTAATAATAAATTATGTTATTGTTTATAAAACCTAATCTTTATAATATTGCTTATGTGCTTAGAACAAATTTACACTTGCTTAATTTTGCAATAGTAAAAGTCAGATGTTTACTTTGTGGCACTTGGTTACTAGAATGTGAGCTCGTCTCTTAGCAACAGATTAACAACAAATATTGTTATTGTTCAAAAAACATAAGATTTCTTCTGTTCTTTTGAAATACTACTTATGACATCTAAGAATTCTGCAGTTGGTGAATCTTGTCGAAAAGTAAAAATGTTTTATTTTTCTGTTTTTCATTGGCGGTAAATATACAGACATTCAACAAAACAGTAAAAATCTGATTTATACTTCTTGGCAGTTCGCTACAAGAAAAAAAAACAAAAAAAAAAAACAAAAAACGCTCATCTCTTAATACCAAATCAATAACAAGTAATATTATTGTTTATAAAATATAAGTTCATTTGAAGTACTGTTTATCTGCTTAGACACAACAAATTTACAGTTGATGAATTTTGCATAAGTAAAAATTAGATGCATAGGTTATCAGAAAGCGCACTCATCTCTTAGCAACAGATTATCAACAAACAGTTATTGTTCAAAAGGTTTCTTCTGCTTTTTTGAAACACTAATTATTTTATACTAAGAGTTCTGCACTTAGGGAATCTTGCAGAAAATTTTGAGTTTTTGTATTTTATTTTATTTATTTTCTTTTTCATTAGAGGTAAGTATATTAGAAAACAGACATTCAACAAAAAAAAAGTACAAATCTGATTTATACTACATGGCAATTCGTTACCAGAAGAAATTGCTCATCTCTTAACGCCAGATTAATTACAATATTATTGTTTATAAGACATAATTTCATTTGAAATACTTACCTGCTTAGACAGACCAAATTTACAGTTGGTGAAATTTGCAAAAGCAAAAGTCAGATGTTTACTTCGTGTCTCTTGGTTACCAGAATGTGAGCTTGTCTCTTAGCAACAGATTAACAACAAATATTGTTATTGTTCAAAAAACGTACGTTTTCCTCTGCTCTTTTGAAATACTACTTATCCTATACTATCTAAAAATCCTACAGTTGATGAATCTTGCAGAAAAGTGAAAAAGTTTTCTTTTTTCGTTTTGTTTTTTATTGGCGGAAAATATATAACAGACATTCAACTCAAAAGTAAAAATCTGATTTATACTTCGTGGCAGTTCGTTACCAGAAAAAAATTGCTCATCTCGTCACACCAAATTAATAATAAATTGTGTTATTGTTTATAAAACCTAAGCTTTTTTGAAATACTGCTTAAGTGCTTAGAACAAATGAGGTGGTAAATTTTGCATAAATAAAAATCAGATGCATCGGTTACCAGACGGCATGTTAATCTTTTAGCAAACAATATTGTTATTACTAAAACTTTACTTTATTCAACAGACTCATGGTCCACAAGATACACAACACCACAACATACAAAACAAGAGAAATAAAATACAATAAGTAGTCCTAAAATATAAAACTTATAGAAGACTTGTATACCAATGTTTCCACAGAGCCGACTGGTATCTTAGCGCACTGTTTTTTATTGTTCAAAAAACGTAAGATATTCTCTGCCCTTTTGAAATACTACTTATCCCATACTATCTAAGAAATCTACAGTTGGTAATGAATCTTGCAGAAAGGTTAATTAATTAATTAATTTATTTTTTTGTCATTAGCAGTAAATATATTAGAAAACAGAGATTCAACATAAAAGTAAAAATTTTGATTTTTACTCCCCCCCCAACACAGTCATCTCTTAACACCAAATTAATAACAGGTAAAGTTATATGGTTTAAAATAAATTCATTTGAAATGATGCTTATCTGCTTAGATACAACAAATTCATAGTTGGTGAATTTAGCAAAAGTTGATTTATACAGTGCAGAGGAAAAAAATCTCTGTGTGGTCTGCTTATTGATTTGACTGTTGACTATTTTCTCAATATTTCCTTGCTAGCTACAACATGAACTCAGATGCTTCCACCAACTTGGGTCTTCCTTCCTTCCTTTCTTTAAATCAGGATCAAAATCTCTGTCCTCAATGGTCTATCTCCCTTAACTTTTAGATGTGTCACTGTTTTAAACATGCCTGAGTCAAAAAATTCAGGTTGTTTAATACTAAAAGAAAAAATAAATGTTCAAAATAAATGACATATGAACAGTTTTAGTGTGATTTTTATGTTAAGAAATTAAAAAATATTTTAAATGTGCAGAAAAGGGGATAAAAATGTGAAATCAGAGGATATTTAGTTACATTAGGAGTATTAAATAGTGCCTTCCTGTTTTGGAGGAAGTGTCTCTCAAGACTCTTCTTGCTAAAGAGAATATTTATCTGCTTTGAAAATCAACCGATATGACGAAAGAATAACTTTAGATACGTCTAATTTAAAAATGTAATGATGTACTTCTTGTAAAATTCTTCTTATAGTACATCATCAAATAATGGTATAAATGATGCATGTGGATATTTCTGTTATCTAGTATTAATAACCATGACAGGGATCATAGAGTACTGTTCTGTTAAGAGCAGGGAAATACACCTTAAAACTGCCCTGCCTTTTCATCCGTAGCCGTTTCCTATTGACAGCCTGCTGGGACGCTGAATTGAAAGGGCATGATCTTTTGCGAAGGCAGGCGGGGGATTGTACGATACTATTTTCAGAACCACATCAAGCCAATTAGCACAGCGGCAACTAAGCTGATGCATGCTGCAGGGAGCCTGCGTATGAACAAGAACAGAAATGTATGTGTGTGTGTGCTTGTGTTTTATGTAAGCTCAACCATATGTTCATATTCTGACCACACGTGGCTGTGCATTGCTTTGCAGCCATGTGGAGGGTTAAAATTATTAACTCGTTAGATAAAGCATCCCAAGTGTCTCCTAATTAGCATATAATAAGACAGCCATGTCCGCCACAGAGGGGCCTGTAATTTAAAAATAAAGTTATTTTTTCTCCCAAAGAAATTCTTCAGAATCGTGACCAGGTGACAACAATTAGCCTCGTCTGCATTAGCATAGCTCCTTGGCTGTGAACCATAAGTTATTGTTAGCCTGCAGGGCGGTTATTCTTCTCTGCACTTTACAGGAGGGGCAAATCCCTGGGTTTGTGCTATTGCATGAAACAATAATTTTCCTGCTAATTTTAGTTTAATTTGTCATGTTCCGGGACTTTTCTATGGGAGTAAATTTGTGGTTTGGAGAGCCTGATATCCGAGGTGTTTCTAGGAAGAGGATGGGGGGGAGTGTTAAGCAAACGGGGAAAAGCAGAAATGTCAGTGTGTGGAAGGTGTCGGCATGCAAGCAGCAGCTGGAAATAGAAAGTAAATGAATCACATTCCGCTTGTTCTATAATTGCAGACCTCACATTCAGAGAGAGGAGATAAACCGCATGAAACCATCTGGAACTCCAACTATCACACCATCAACATTCACCAAAATTCCCTAAATTAGTCTGCACCAGCTGAAACCCATGGAATAAAAGTAAATCAAAACTTTTACAGAGATTCATGCTTGATTTGTTTTTTATATGTGTGTCTTTCAGCATCAGGTTTCTGCTGGAACAACAGCAGCAGACATCTGATGGATTTCAAGTTTTCATTTTGGTATTGGCAGTTAGGAGGTTCACTATGAGGCAGTGCTGATGGTATTTTAGGGTTTCTCTGCATATGAACAGGTGGCTCTGAGCTTGTGTAAACAGAAATGTTGAGTTTGCAGGTGCAACAAGTGTTGCCAGTTGGCTATACTCCCCTTGTTAATGCTGGAGGAGCTGATTCTTCACACCTTCCAACCCACCAAAGGTTTTTTTTGTTTTGTTTTTTTTCTGAGTACTCACATTTTTTTGAGCACATGGACTAACAGCAAGAAAAAAATTCCAACAATGTTTAAAAGCTACAGCCCATTATGAAACCAATGTTTTGGTTCCTAGAGTTTCCCAGTTGTTTAGTTCATATTTAAGCTTGAAATAAAAGATCTCATTATACTAGTATAGTTCTCTAGATTCTTACAGTAAAGGTCTGTCCAAAATACTTGTGAGCAGTTACAGGAAGGTTTTGATTACTGTCATGCCAATAAAGTTTTTTTTTTCAATTTATTACTGAGAATGGTAAAAATCATTCCATGTAATTTCATAAATATCATTTCACTTAGACTCCAGATTCTAAATTTGCCAAGAATATGAATAATTTCCGTGTTAGTTTTGTGTATTGCACAGCCTTACTTCAAAGCAGTGGTTCAATATCTGTGGCACTTGCTCTTTTCTAGTCAAGGCACGTAACCTCTTCTGTGATGGATTTTTGTGTTTTCAAGTTAATTTATGAAGGAAAAAAATGACATGCTGGCTGATTTCAAGTTATTCTCTAACATATTGCTAAATGCACAATGAAAACAAGTCTATAAATGCAACATCCTGACATTTCTGGACAAGGTATTAAAGAACCAGATGGGGTTTAGTGTTGAGGATTTTAAGTGTTATAAACCAATCATTAGAGATACATCCCACCAAATTCATCACAAGGTCAGATCCAGCAATTCTCAGAACAAGTTAAAAAGACAGATTCATGCTCATGTTGGCTGAATGCGAAGCTGTGACCAGAACTGTGATCTCCTGCTGTTGAACAGCCAAAAGATAATATCCCTGACCAGAGATATTTTCATATTTTCTTAGTCTTCAATCCTTTGAGCCCTGACATTGTTTATTTGAATATTTAGGGTGTTGCTCTAAATATTTCTTTGAATAATCTGTGCATTATGATTATTATTGGTCCTACCTTTAACCCGAAGAAAGCAAACTGAGCAAATATGGACTTGTGATTCAGAGCTGCCCATTGTGTTTTTTTTTTTTATTTTTTAAGGTTCTATAGTTTCAGTTAAACAATCAGGCCTGAACTCCCTGGAGTTTTGAACTTTGCTTCCATTTGTTTCCACTAATCGACAGCTGATATTTAAAAATCTCCAGAAACTGTAAACTAATGACAGGAGACAGAGAGAGCCGCTGATGACGCCAGACAGCCGATCGATCAGCGAGCCAGAGAGCCTCAACCCTCCCATCAGCTCCACCCTTCCTAACCTTTACCGGCACTGGTGGACAGCTCCATCAATCAGGGTGACGGACAGCTGCGGCGTCCACTCGTCCCGCTGATCGATCGCATGGATCGTTTTCTCTAAGGAACAGTATTATGACATCTGATTGTGAGGTGGTTAATATTGTTTAGTATGAGATAAACACACTGAGCGGAGAGTCTGGAGGTGGAGATCAATCTGTGTTTCTGTTGTCTTATCGCGGCCACCGGTCGATAACGCTCTGAATGGAGGATGGACACAGAGGGGGGGAGGATGATTGATGGACACACAGAGGGACTCCCTGGATGAGGATAAAGATTGGGGATGAAAATTTATCCGACATCTGATTTTATTGTTTTAACAGAGAGCACAGTAAACTTCAGCCAAACAGTTCATCGCGGTGTTGGAGTTAAATAGACGCGAGCCGTAGAATGCTTTCAGAGCATCTTATTCCACAGAAGGGATTAACAGTGATGGGCTATGTTTAATTACAAGAATATGGGCAAATAATCTAATTACAACACAATTAGTTGCAATTTAGGGCAATTTAGGTATTAGGACAACAAGAGCTTCTTTTTGCTCCTAACATTTAAAACCTGACAAAAAGGACATTCACGTTAAAAGTTAAATTAAAAACACAAAACTAAAAGAAAATGTGAAAAGAATGACATATTTCACTTGTTCTTGGTGGCTGGTACGGCCTCCAGAGTTTTTCTGGCATGTAGAAAGAGGTGAAAGTGGAACAACAAATGCAGGTATATAATATACAGACCTATCTATCATATCTACTTTATCTATTTCAAGACATTATTGTGTATCATAAAAAAAAAACCTTACATTTCAATTTATAATAAGATTTTTAGGCAATCTTAAAAATAGTATTGGTTTTATTGTTACATGCTGGTCTTTTTTTCTCCCTGCAAATAACTTTAATTAAGATGAGTTCATAGTTTCCATGTTTTAGTGGCAGATGCAGAAACATATTAAGCAATGATAATTGTTTGCAAAACTGAGCTTGCACGTGCTCCCTGGGCAGAAAATGGTAGATCTGCTGCAAAAACATTTCTTCCAGGCAAACAGCATCTCTCTCTGCTGTGTCACAGTGTGCCCATATTTAAATGATGCATTGCATGTATTTAAGGGACAAACGGCCCAAATTTATGGATGTTTATGTTAATCAAATGCACAGCAAATAATTCTTTGTCCTCCAAAACCAAAACTGTTTGCTTTTAGGCAGACTGTGTCAAAAAAAACAACAAAACAAAACAAAAAAAAAGGCACAAAAGAAGTATGTTGTTAATTTTGTTGCAAAAACTGGGAAAAAAGCAACACATTATTCTGCTGACATTAATAAATGGATTGGGAAATTGCTCCTGTCTTACACTGAGGTCTGCCCGGTGTTTTCACAAATAATTCTCTTTTCAAATAAATTGTCTAAAGTGTGATTAAAACCAACTTTCATCAGTCGCCTTGCTAAGTTCCAGAAATTGAATCCGTATGAAATCTTAGCTGCTGTTTTCTGTTACGTGAAGTGAAATGAGGAACCACAAAGTGGAAGAACCTCGCTCAAAACCAGCACACAGGAGAAATCAAATGCTTTATTGTCATCACGCTTCTGAATTTTGGACTCTTTAAATGTTAGTTTTCGCAATCCAAGACTCTCAGAGTAAACAAACCTTAAGAACATAACAGTAAAAAAACTCAACTAAATTTACAGTAATTTAAACCATATTTTCTCTCCATGGAAATAAATAAGACGTGGTATTTTGAAGGGATTTTTAGACCGAAGAATGAAAACATCATTTAAATTAAAAATCTCAGAAATACTGTGGATTAGAAACTGATTGAATAGGAGAGTGTCAAGTTACAGTGAAATCTAAACAGAACTAAAATAATAAAAATGTCAAGGGAACTATGAGGGCTAATTGAAATAATAATGAGGTAAAATTATTTTTCTGTGACTTCTTGATTCCCCACTCGATCCTCAATTCTAAATCCCTCATATTAATTGAAATCCCAATTCACTTGCCGAAGGGATAAAAGGCAAGAAGTTTTCAGATGTCAGACATCAAAACAAAATTCCTTCTTTTCCAGAGCAGCCAAACTGTGAGTTCCTAAAAAGTCTCTGGAGTTGTGAAAGTGTAGAACTTGTTTTTGTAGGAGCTGCTCTGTAAACTGTGAGGCAAACAGAGCTGTGTACTGCCACAACTCGTCTTGACACTTTTCACTCGCCACGTCCGACTGTAGGGAATCATTATGAGCCATCTGAGGATGTTTATTAATGACCTTGGCATGGCTGGAGGTGGCAGCCATGCTGCTAATGTGATTCACTGGCACACAGTGGACTGTGGCAGCGCACAAAGAGAGGCAGAGGACAAGGCGCCTGGTGGACATCCATATTAATGCCAAGCCTGGCCTGTGTTCTGCTGCCATGAGCCCCAGCTGAGGTCCAACCGGAGCCGCCTGATCTCTCAGGACGCGCTCCTTTATCTTCATACCACCACATCAGCTCAGGCCCAAAAACTGTCACGAGACGTCTCAAAAGATGTCCGGAGATGTCCTCAGAATGTCCTCTGATGTTCCAAGAATTCTCTCAGATGTCGTGGGGCAAAGTTTGGAAGTTCAATCAAAAGTTTACTTTTTTTCTGAAAGTTGCTCTCAGAATCAAAGGTGAAGTTCTTTGTACAGTCAAGATAAAGGGAACACATGCAACAGTACTTGGTTCTGCTATTTTTTTGATAATGTCCCATTTATATCCTTCAGTATGAATAATATTTTATATATACTTGGAGAGAGAGGGAGAGAGAGAAAGGAAAAGAAAGAAATGTATAAAGTGTGCAGTGTCTTCCTAATTCATTAAACTTTGTTGGAAAACTAACTGTAATGTAATGAAGTCCGATGGGGAGCCAAATTCTTGAAATGTCACCTTGGTGTAGTGCTGTGGTGCAATAAATGAGCCAGGGATGGAGTCCTGCATTGAGTGAGCCTTTTGTTTTATATGAAACAGTCTGCAATCTTCTATCAAGCAGAAACTTACTTTTGACATCTTCACACTTCTCAACAGAGCCCAGATCACAGATAAGCATAAAAACAGACAAATAAAACCTTAAAATTGCACCTGCAGGTTTTTTGAGTCCTGATGCGATTTTCTTTGTGACACGGAAAAAGTCAGAATCAGTTTCACATTCTTCCTAATGACTGAAAGGATTTAAAAGCAGCCCTAATCCTCAGCTCAGTTCACAGTTGGACTCGACTGTGTGACACAACTCTTTCAAATCCGCCTTTCTGATGCAAACTGATGAAACACCTAAAAAGAAACACCCGCCACATGTTGTAAGCACTTACATGCACAGGGCATTCAACTTGATCATTGTCTTCTAAGATGCAACTCACTTTTTATTTTTGAAGACATATACCGTGGAATATTAAAAGCAGATTCTGAAGGAATGCAATGATATGGTAAAAACAAAAAGTGGTTGCTGTGGAAGGAACACTTTGAGGATGTCCTCAGTGGGATCCTCATGCCTCCCGTGATGGAGATGAAGCCTGAAGACTCAGGAGAAGACAACTCGATCCCATTAGCAGACGTCACCAGCGAGGTAAAAAGGCATCCCAGCAGCAGAGTGCCAGGGTGTGGATGAGAGTCGGCCTGAGATACTGACGCTTCTGGACACTATGAGGCTGTCATGGTTGACAGGCATCTTCATTGTTGCAACACCACTGGAGTGGCAGCCTGGGGTGGTGGTTTCCATTTTAAGGAGAGGGGAATGGAAAGTGTTTTCCAATTGTTAAGAGATCACTCTTCTCAGACTTAGCTTACTCTTGGGCAGGAGTTTTCAAATCCAGACCTCTGCGTCCTGCAGGTTATAGCTCTGTCCCTGTTCCAACACACCTGAATCACATGACTGAATCCTCTCCTCATTGCAGTCAAGTTTTCCAAAGTCCTGATAATGACCTGCTTATTTGACTGAGGTGTGCTGAAATAGGGACACATCTAAAAGCAACAGGATACTGGCTCGCAAGGCCATTTGAACTACTCTAACTTAGGGTATTAGAAAAAAGGTTCTAACTGTCTGACAGACTTCAGATTTAATAGGAATAATGTGGCTTTTGTCCTGAAACAGTAGCTTCCCCAGCGTATACTTTGTGGATCTGGAGAACCACGTCCCACATAGAATTTTGTGGGAGAATGCAGTATTTGGTTGACTTTTAAGGGCTGTTGGTCATCCATGTCTGCCCAAATTAAGATCTGTGTCTATATTCATGCCTCAAAGGTTCAACTTTGACTTTCTCATGATTGGTCAGCATGTAACAAATTATGTCCAAATCAGGTGTATTTTTTAGGCACTTCTTTGATTTGGTCATTGAAGGTAACTGCTTTTTATGTTGCAACTGTATGTAGAAAAATATAAACGCTTGACAACTGAACATACACAGCCACCATGTAAACTCAACATAGCCACAAAAGCTATGTTATCCAGATGCGCTGCCATTGGGGCATTTTTGCTCTGCCCACAAAGTCCACAACTTCTTTTATAAAGAGAAACAGGCACTTGGACTATTTATCGACTTCAGTCAGGGGAAAAATAAGACTGGGGGGCTCGGGTCAGGGTGTCAAGACTCAATAACCCCTAAAAAAACACTCATAATTGAAGTCAGTCTGAAATCTGAAGTATTTTCCGTGACTGGACCAGTAAAAGAATCATCAACGACCAGCAGTGAGAGCTGAAAAAAAAAACAAAACAAAGAGAAAACAAAACAAAACAAAAAAATTACCACAGTCTTAGCTGGAGCATTGACGCAGACTATATAACACCTCAATATATTTTTTCATTTAGTATTACTGGCTTTTATAATTGTAACATCAAAGTGGCAGCTAAGCACATCAAAATGTTGCTTTTGGCAACCATTCTTGGGTTAAACATCATAAATAATTTTAAACTATCATCTGATGTGCCCTATTATTTTTTTATATGACTCATGCATCTCTGAATAGCCACTTTTCTAAAATATCTTTGCAAACATTCGTTTACTGGGACGTTTGGATGTCTGCAGTGAAAGAAACGCCTTTCAGCAGATCTGGCAGACCAAGCAGCTTTATTAGTGTTGAGGGGGGAAGCTGCGGTCATATTAAAACTGCCGGAGTGATGAAGCACTGCAGGAGAAGGGAACCAGAGAGGTCAAAACACCTCCAAAATATTTAATTGGTATTTTCCTACATTTTTTTTTCTTCCTCTGTGCCTCATTTCTGCTATTTAAGACTGAAATACTCTGCACTGCTGACTGCAGCACAATGCACTGCGGGCCTGTCATACTGTGTTAGAGACACCATTATTGCTTACTTCTGATAGTGGATGTGCTGCAAGATACTGAAATTGAAACAAAACCTTTGCACGGAATGCAAAGCTGCTGTTTTATAAGGACAGGGTGAATACAAACCTCAAACTGAGGTTCAAAATGATTATCTCAAAATGTAAGATAATCGTCTTGATTTAATCTTGATTAAGCATTAAATCAAAATATGTAGATTATGACTTGTTTCAAATTAACAATACACATAAAATGTTCATACAACTATTTCCTAGACATCTTACTCTTTTCTTTATAAAAAAGGGAAATATGTTGGATATTCACAAAGCCACAGAAAATGTGTCACTCTGACCACAGGTAGGCACTTGAACAAGCGACCTATTAAGAAATAAATAATAAAGTGTATGAACTGCAGAATTGGTATTACAGAAACTTTTAGCAGTTTCTGGCAAAAGCAATAAACCTCAGATGTATATATGTATGTATGGATGGATGGATGTAAATTGACAAAATCTCTTTACATGTGAGACTTCATACCTCTGTGATGTTCATCAGCAAAGCCAACGTGTGAAAAGGGAACTCCCAAACTGCCTTTCAGCAGTTCTGCAGTTCACTTCAAACAGCACATATATTACTCATTCAGTTCATTTGACCCATCGTTGAACTGCAGGTAGGATGTTTTTTTTTTTTGTTTTGTTTTATTTTTTTATATTTGGTGTTCTCTGGTGGATGGACCACCCAACTGCGCCAAAGCTGACAGACAGAACAGCAATGGGAAAAAGGGATCCAAGCGAACGAGAAGTTTTTCTGCGGTCAGATCAGCGTTTGCTCCAAAGGAGTTAGTCGCACTGACGTAATGAGGACACAAAAACATCTCATTAGGAACTGCCAGCTCTGATTAAACTTCATTAGCTCTCTGTTTCTCTTGGTGGCCATTTCTCTTCTCCCAGCACTCGGATTTTTCAATTTTATCCATCATTGTTTGCATTTTTTTAATTGTGCAGTAAATTTAGCTTGATGAAAGACAAACCATTAATCTTTTTTTTTGTTGTTGTTGTTTCATTCAAACTGTACTGTCACATTTTTTCTAAGGTTTATGGACTATTGTTGGAACTGCAGAATATCCAAGTATCCGGTTGAATTTGGTTAGCCGGTTTGTTTTAGGTCTTTACATAACCAGAAAGTAACTGCTACTGCCCTGTTCTATGCATCTCTCACCTTAAAGAGAGCACTGCATTTTTTTTTCAATATTAGTTATATTTTCTGCAGCGCAGATAGTTTTCAGTAATTTGAATAAGCCAGCTGAAACAGCTCCACAAGGTTAAATCTTTTATTTTTTAACAGCTGGCAGTCCTCCAAATGGTTCTGCTAGGGCAAAACCGGTTCTCTGTTTAAACAGCAGTATTAAAAGTATTACTTTTGTGATACTTTTGTGAAGCTAACACACAGCATAACCATATTATCTCAAAGCAACAAAAAAAAATAATAAATATCCTGTTTATTATGACTGCATGTCGAAGTGTGACCTGTGAGTAGGAGTCACCTGGCCCTGGCTCACTGAACCCAACAAACAGCTTTGCGGATGCCAGATATGTTTAATCTACATGTTGGTACAGGGCAGCCAGTTTCTTAGTTAAACCTTAACACTACTTCTAGTTTTTGCCTTGGCAGCCAAATGAAGAAGGAGTGAAAACTGCCATAAGGAGTTATTGGTGGGAGTTTGTTGTGTAATGGCTCCACACAGAGAAAACAATGCAGCGGAAGCAAATGGTTGCACTCACTTTGTCAGGCAAAAACAATAAAACTACGGTTGCCATGAAGTGAAAAAGTAGGTGGTGGGACAATTCACAGAAAATGTCAAAATATAACAGACAGATCATAGAAAATGGTAATGAGTGAATGTTAACAATCAGGATTTTAACTGACAAGTGTAATTCTTCCACGGTTATTCTTAGCTGTTATGATGATTGTTATGTAATGTGCTGGTTGTTGTTTTCAAATTTTGTTTTTTTGTCTAATTATGCAAATTTATTAAACATGTTTTACTACTAGCCACCTAAAAATAAAATGTTAATTTCAGTACATATATATACATATATATATATATATATATATATATATTTTTTTTTTTTTGACCTCCTTCCATGCATTTTTGTGTTTAATTATTCAGCAACCTAACAGTGTTTCTCAACACGTGGTTCAAGTGCTCAGCAGCCACCATAGAAAAGTGAAACCCATTAAAGAACATCCAGCAGTCGCTGCACTTAGAAACCCAAACCCAACTATGAAGGCTCCAAGTCAGGAAACTGATTTCTTGTACATTTTATCCAATTAAGTCATGATTCAACACAACAGCAATAAACAATCTGAAATGCATATTGACAATGTGTTGCATAGGTAATGAATTTGACTTCTCAGAAACAATGGTTTCTCAAAGGTAGTTGTTGGTTTCTTTCCATCTCTGCGTTGTTTTTGAACTCCTTTGCACTGCTCATTATCAAATTAAATAAACTTTTTTCTTTTTAGAGGTGCTCACACTAATCATGTTAATGATAATGATAATGATCGTCATTAATCAAGGTCCAGGACACTTATTTTCTTTCCAAATCCAATGGAAGCAGCAAGGTTGGAGATCATTTTTTCGCACGGGGACTTTAAAGTTGTAATTTTATTATTATCCACTCATTTGCTAAATGTCATGTTTGTAACAAACAGTTGTTTGTAGCTGTCTCGGCATAAACTGCATTTTTATTCATAAAAAGAGCAGAACCATTAACTCTCTCTTGGTGTCAAATAGTCTCCAGGTATTGTCATTAGCATAACTATGTGCTGGTACCTTCTCATCAGCTTCATTCAGCTGTCAGCTTTAGATTAATTATATCTATCTGAGGTACTTACTTCATGGAGGATCATAATGCTACCGCTCAGGTTGGACTGTTAACTTCCATTAGCTGGTTGCATTTATCTCTCCTCTGTCCAATCAGTCATTCTGACAGACAGAAAGAGAGATGTTAGTGCTTGTGTAAAGACTGTGACCGCTTCGCCTGCCGGAAATAAAACCACGGACATGTCTCAGCTGACAGTTGACATGTTTCACCAAAACGCTGGCTGTCAGAGCAGCAGTTCACAACACAAACATGTGACTGACAGTCAAGGCGGCGTCAGAAGAAGCTGCAGTGTGATCCAAACAGAAAAATGCTCATTACTATGATTATTCCTCTATTATTCATTTGTGATAAATACTTAATGAAACCTAGTGTTAAGGTAAAACATCTCCATAAATGTGTGTTAGCTTAAAGTATAGGAGGCCCCAGGATGAATTCCTGGCTCATACTGATGATGCATTATTAATACACATTATAAAAAATTTACTTTGCTGAATCTGCAAGTTCAACTGGGAAGAAGTACTTCTTTTACATTTTTATAATTTCTTACCACAGTTACCCGGTCTGTATTTATAAATATTCAAAGCTTTTAGGATATGAAAAAGACCTTCTGTCCAAATGAATAACCAGAAAGATTTCAAGTGTTTCTTCTCCTCTGTTTGTTAAAGCTATGCACATGCAGGTTTAATATCAGCAAAAAACTATTTGTGGGTATTTTCAATTGTAGCATGCTATAAATTAGACAAAATTTGTAATATTTGTCACCTCTAATTTAGGTTACTGAGTCGTCCTACAGTCTGAACTTACTGGTGTGATTTGTTCACACTAATGCGGATGACCACACAATTGCAAAGTATTTAGCCATTCAGGAAAAATATTAGGAGTGACACAAATATGTGGTCAAGGATAATGATACTACCAGTGCAGAGCTTGTGCAATATCACCAGGAAATGGATCAGGATTAATGAATGCAGAGTAAAGATTATATTTTTGTACTAAAATACCAGCAAAATGCTCACGTCATTCTTCCGGAGGTAGTGGGATAGACACCAAGAAGATTAATGAAAACATGTTTTGTCTTGCGAATCTTACTTTAATCATAGTGATCAGTGAATGTTAATAAGAAAAAAACAAAGATTCATGGTGAATCAAGCAAAAGCTGAATAAAAGCAGTTTTCATTTAGTTGTTTCAGCTCATAAAAAAACTGTTTCCTGTCAGCGTCTGGAAGATCTGCCATTAAAATGGTCTTTTATTTTGCTTTGTTTACTATTTTCTGTAAATATGACACCAGTTCTTACACGGGAAGAAATAAAATAATCATGCCCCTGTTCACACTGCATTACTTCATAGCACTATCAGCATTGTGTGCGGCAGAGGGCTTCTGCTAACAGCCAGCACCTCTCTCACAGAGTCCAGAGTGACTAATGATCGTATCGCTCCATGAAATTAAACGGCACCCAGATGATAACGGGCTTTTTGGTGAGCTGTATGATGGATAGAAGAGTGATGAGTGGGAGGACGGACGGAGAGATGCCGTAGGAGTAAAAACACTAAGCGGGTGTCAAAGGTCAGAACATCCCACCGCTTCACGCTGTTATCCTGACAGAAATGAGGGTGGATGCTCCGAGGTAATGTTTTATTTCTGAGTGTAAAGTCTACGACTGGCTGAAACACTGCAGGAAAGTGAAGCAGAAACATGTTTGCGTCGTCTTGTTTTCCTTTTTATTAGCTCATTTGGTAAATACTACTAGTTATGAAGACAGAAATTACAAAGATGAGGACAAAAGAGAAAAAAATGCAGACTGCTTTGGTTCAATACATCTCGTCTAGACATCTTCATTATCCAGTAAAAATGAAAATCTTTATACGTTCTCTACAAAAAAAAAAAGAAAAATGAAAAAATGACAGCATGTTCTTGAGAAATCATCAGGGTATATTTAGATGACTTCCTATTTGTATTTGAAGTTGTCGTTGCAGAAATGTTTTGTTTCAGTTCTCATTTCTTCTAAGCTCAAACTCATTTAACATGATTTTTAACCACCCTGATATGCATGTTTATTGACTAAAAGGAAAGAAATCACCTCAGAAAAAGAAAATTAACTCATACATTAAATAATACCTTTTCTGGGTGGTTTCACATTTTATAAATAATGCAAAATGCAGAACTGGGCAGTAGGGGTTTTTTTTTGTGAAAGATGAAAATACTGATAACTGACTTCAGTGACTTTCTCTTATTTTTAGCACTTGCACTTACTAACAATTCTTTTCTTTTTCTTTCAGAATAATAAAAAAATATTTTTTGGGGAAAAAAATACCAGCTTTTATGAGCCTTATATAGACTTACTGATGAACCTAACTTATGTTGTCTAAGCCCAGGTACGTTGAGGAAACCCATTCATCCTTGCAGTAATACTCAAAATTGTACAAAGGCTGAAGAAACTGTTGAACCTCCTACAGACCTTAGAAATGTAAAATTGAAGAGAATTTCAGAAAGGTAATATCGTTTGTAAGATGTCTATATAAAAAGCAAGTAAGTTTGAGAAATAAAGGGAAGAAATGTTTTTTTTTTTTCACCTAAGCTTCAGATAAAACTTAACATTGTGAATAAAGCTACATAATAATTATACGTAGCAACAGGTAGAATAAACTTCTTGCTTCAATAAAGAAGGAGCCATTTCCTTCTTTCAGTTATTAAAACATTACTGTAGTTGTCCTGTCTGTCAATAAAATTATAAAATCCAACAGTTTTTTTTTTTTTTTTTTTTTTTTTTTTTAACGTAATGTAGACTTTTCATTTTATTTTCTCCCAAGACAGTTCTACTGAAATAACTTGCAAAACTCAGATTAGTACGTAACCCATAACAGCTGCCTGATTTGTATTTGGGGGCTCTAAAACACACTTACGTTCAAGCGGTGCTTGGTTGAAAATGCCACTTAAGGGCCGGACACTTCACAGTTAAGCAAAAAAATAGAGTGGGAGTGTGAAAAAGCTGGATTAGAATTAAGTTGTTTGCCTGCAGAGCTGGCCCACTCAGTTCTGGCCCTCTGTTCATTAAAGAATATAATTTAACTAAAATATCTCAAAACTTCCCCTGAATATCTGACTGGCAGAGTGGAAGAAAGTGTAATTTCTTTCCATTTTTCATATCACACATTGGGAAAATTGACAGAAATTTTGCTTTGATTGTTGCGCTTCCCAGCTGAAATATGTCCATTCCAATGAGCCAATTTTTTATTGAACTGGACTGTGCCAAAATTTGATACCCATGAGACATTTGGATAAAAAATATATATATATTTTGAGAACATCACACTCTAAGCCAGCCGCCTAGTTTTGAAATCTTAAATAATGAGATCTGCATCACAGTTGATGTGTAGAGTAACTTTTGAGTTCATTTACTGTCTTATTTGTCTTATCTTTTCAGCTTAAATATATTATTTGGTCTAAAATGTTTTCATCGAAAACATTTTACAAATTCTACAATGTTTTCCCCTTTCCTGAATGGGGAGATTTCATGCTCAAAATGACCACATTTCAAAATAAATAATTTCCTTTGATCCAGAAAACGATTTGAAGAAGCATATTTTAACCGTTAAAAGAATTAAAGGTTTTCACAGGTGGATTATTACATTTTCTAGCCACATCTAGATGTCTTTTTTTTTTTAGATGAGAGTAAAAATGGTCTTGTGTCTTTTTTTTTTTTTTACCAACATTTTGGAAAAAAGGTTCAGAGTGAAAGAGGATCAGCTTCAATGACAGTTCAACAAGAGAAGTCTCACCAGACAGTCTGCACTGCAAAAGGATCTCAACTACTGGAAAACAGATGGATATGTTTTTAATATATTTGTTAAAGATTTTTGTAATGTTACAGAAATCTAAAAAAAGACCATTTATGAGAAAAGTAAACCCAGGTGAATATCATTCAGCGAGTGAAAAAGACTGAAGTTGATTTTTAAAAAAAGAGCAGAAATCAGTTTGACATCCTGTGTCTATTTAGTCTGTTTTTTTGGAGTTTTTTTGCAGATTCAAGGATTACATAAATCTCTGAGCAACACTATTTCTGTACGCAAGAGATAATGCAAGTAAAGTGAAGCTCGTCTTCTGTTCTGTTTAAATGAATGTAAAAAAAAGTGGCTAATAAACTCTGAATCAATTTAAGTTATATATAGGGATTTGCTTTAAACATTCTTTTAGCTGCATTTTAATTATCTATCCTTCACAAGTGTTAACCATGGAAATTATAATTGTTCATCAGGATCAGACAGAGACAGTGAGTGCTTTTGAAACTATTAATTCCTGTCTTTGTGTCCACTTTTAAAAACCAGTTTTTCTTTTATCTCACTATCAAAGTCTCTATAATTAATCCGCCTGACAAGTGAGTTGTGATTAAATTATTTATTTCAATAATATTATCATTATTATTATTATTTTTTTTGTCTTGCCTTTCACATTCCGCACCTCCAATGGATGCTTTGCGTGTCCCTACAGTCTAAGATGAACGGTGACTGAGCCGGGCCCTTCGGGGGACATTTGCGGCCCGCTGGTTGCCAGATGCTCTGCCAGGTCGCGGCGACGCCACCTCGACAGCAGCAGCAGGTGGCGGTGAGCGTTTGCCAACAAACTGCTGGCAGCAGCGATGAGCTTACTTAGCCTCTGCCTCCTGAAAAGACTTGGCACGGACTGTCTGCTGTGTTAGGAAGCTGATACGCCTCTAAATAATGGGACAAAACAAAGCCCTTGCGTCCGCCTCTCATCTTCCAATAATTCTCTTTTTCTTGGACACTGTAAACCAAAGTGGTTATCCAAATAGCAGGTATTAAGAATCATTAATTTATTGCAAATCATGAGGTCTTCATTTTACCTCAGATTAGTTCCTCGTGTCTTTAAAATGTCTTATAGTAATCAGATGTTGGCTTTTAAGGTCAATACCAACTGCACAAATACACAACTATCTAACTCACAATGTTTATCTTAAATATAAATTGAACTCAGATAATTCAGAAGCCTTATTTTGAAAACTGATTGATACATTTTACCTAAAGGGTCATTTTGTGGACATTTTGGACAGCTTTACATCCCAGACAGATATACTTAAAATTGTACAAAGTTGGTTCTGGTATTGCTGGTGTTCATCTACAAGTCTAAATGACTAAATCCTTGTCATTTAGACTTGCAATGTGTATTATGTCACTTTTTGAGCTATTTTCATTTTCCAGTCTGTATTGCAGTAAATCACTTTATGATTTCATTTCTGCTAAACAAATAAAGTTTCCTACTCAACACAAATTTGTGTTTTTCAGTTCAATTTAAAAAAAAATGCACATTTGTGTATTTATTGTCATTTATTTGTTTTGTTCATTGGTTCGTAAGTAGTAGAATCTTCACTACAGCTGGCAAACAGCTCGGCACAATATTGTCATCTTCTGGTTGCATTATTGAATTACTACCAGGCACAAACGACACCAGTCGGTCTTCTGGCAGAATGATGTTGAACTATTTGAATTCTTGAAGTGGTCACTGATAACCCTGGTCTAATGAACTGTCATATTTCTAAAGCTTCTCTCTTCTATCATTTTGTTCATTCCTGACAAAACATCAGACTGTTTGTTCTTCACAAAGGTGGAATCTATTTATCTTCAAACACCTGGACTCTATGACTCTGACTATGCTGCCAATGCACCTATATTATTGTCGCCAATGATCGTCAAGAGCTTCAGCAGTATTTTATTGAGTTGACTGGTAGTGCCTGACCTGAGAAGACAGATACCAGCATTAGTTGGTGTCCATTTTCATTCATCAAGGACCTGGCTGTGTTGAGAGTTTGAATTGAAGGAAGGTGGGCTTTTCTCTCTTTTCTGAAAAAAAAAGTCTCTCAAACTTAAGGGTCATCTGTAAACTGCAGCAATGAATATAGAGATCTGTGATTATTAAATGCACACAGACAAGCCACTTTAGTATATGCACTGCTAAAGCTGTTTCTCCATACACCTCAGGAAGTGAATCACCCAGTCAAATGGTAGGAGCTCAATATATTTTAGGCATTTATATGTTATGAAGATGTTCAAACTCAGCATCAGAAATGGAAAAAAAAACAAACATTATTTCAATTACTTGTGTTTAAAGAGGTCAACAAAAGAGAAAATATCCAGTAAGCAGAAGTTGTGTGGATAAAAATAATTTCTTGCTGTCAAAAGTCAGAGGAAAGTGTCCAGACTCGTTAAATATGATGGACGTTGGAAGCTAAGATGATAATTCATGCAGGGTCACCAAAATTGGACAATGACAGATTGAGAAAAATGTTGCATTGTCCAGTGAGTTTTAATCTCAGCTGCAATATCCTGATGGTGAAGTCACAACTGAGACTGTGAACACTAAATGTGTTCACAGATTTAGTGTTGGATTTGCAACATTAATAACAAATGTACGACATGGCAAATTACAAGCCCAAATTAAGAAATTAAGAAAGCAGTTGGCAAGAAAAACTTTAAAAAACCCAACTAAGATCAAAACAAATCACAGACCACTAAAAGGACTGCCACACAAAAGTGGAAAACAAATCTCCAAAAAGATTTAAACAATCTGCCAAACCTGAGAGATTCTTATAAAACGAGTGTGGAATAATTAGCTAATTGAGCACAAGCTCGAGGCAAAATATGTCAGAAAATGTATGAACAAAGACTGAATATTTCAAAATGATGAAAAAACGAACAGACATTAATTAAAGTAAAACACAAAACTGAAAGAATTAAAACTCCGGATTTAGCCACCAAATCCCAATTAATTTAGAAAACAAAATGACAAAGAGAGGTTTAAAAAAATAAAAAAATCCAAGTGATTTATTGTGACACATTATGTCCTTAGGCATAAACTACTTCAAACATTTGCAGACTGTGATAAAAAAAAAAAAAAAGAGCCAGAGGATTCAGAATTAGGAGCCCTGGAAAAATGAATTGAGGAAAATTCCATGAAATATGAGTAATTAACCATTTGGTTTAATCAACCACTGATCTAACAACAAAAACAAATCATGGATTTTTCATTACTTATGAGATACTGTACTGGAGGCATTGAATTGTTCTCTTTGTGATGTTACAAAAAATGCCTGCCGGGAAGAACTTTTGCTCTTCTCACCAGGCTCCATTTCAGTCAATAGGCTGAACTATCCGTCCAATAATGCCTTCAAGATCAACGTTGATATCAATATTAATTTGAGTTTAATGCATTCATTAATAAGTGGATCCTGGACAAAAAAGGATTCGATTTAGCTGTATTAGACATTCATTAATTCACACGCCTCTGTTAAAATGTCTGTTTTTCTCTGGTGAAATGGAACCATAATAAATAATAATTTCACAAAACCAAGTGTGAATGGTCACAATCCCAAAAGGTAAACACAGCAGAGCACTGAAAGAGCATCATGCAAATAGAGCAATATTGTGGTGGCATCAAAATCAGGGGCTTCATCTTTTTTTGATGGTTCCTGTTGAACTGATAGATCTTTGTCAGAGTTCCCACATTTGTTTCTAAATTTAAAAATTGTATTTTTATGGAGATTAGTGCACAAAATATTCACTGCTTTGTTTTCTTTCATCATGTTAAAACACACAGGTTTGCCTCAATTCTGCTGTGTAGTAAAGAACTATTTCACTGTTTTTTGTCATTTGTAATTGGATGACAACTTTGGCTTTAGTTTTGATCTGCATTATGGTTATATATCCAAAATCTTGACTGGCCATCTGTTTGTGATTAGTTCATTTAATAAAATATCAAAGCATAAAAATACCAGGGCTTTGTTTTCCATCTGAGCAAAAACCCACCCAATAACCTTGTTTTTTGTTTGTTTGTTTATTTTTTGTTTTTTATCTGATAACCAAGCAAAAAGAAAAAAATGGATGATAATTAAGCTTTACAAAAAACATAGTTTTGATGTGTCAATGAAAAGTGCATAAAGACTTTCTCATTTTTAAGATATTAGATAATGGAATAAGAAAATGTCTGAATTTTTTTTTTTTATACACTTAATTTCCATTTACCAATTAAAACAAAATCTACTGCCACACTTTTCAAGAACACTGTAAAAATGATGTATGCAGAGTTCAGAACTAAACCTAACAGAAAATCTGAAGAGAGAAGTGGACAAGAGACGTCCTCACAAAATGAACTGGTCCAAATTGGTCACCAGTTCATTTTAGGGTCCACCTCCAGTCAGCAACCGTACTGTTTGAGGAAATATGACCATGCACCACATGTTAGTGCAAAAAAGTAAAACATGTAGTTATGTAATATTGCCAACTGGCCCTTGCATCAGGTGGAGACTCTCATCTTTAACATTTCTGCCTCTGGCTCAACCCAGCACCTCCTCTCTCCACCGACAGTATCCCTTCTATCCTTTTTGTAATTGTCCTCCGTCACTGATGACTGAGACATCATTTAGACAAATGTTTCCCAAAGATATTCCCTGTTGTTAATTCCATCAGTCACGCCGTTGGATTTCCCCACAGCTCTTCCCTCTTTGGATGAGGCAAAAAAATATTACGACAGCAACGAATCAGATTACAGCTTCAGGGGAACGAGTCCTGATGCTCCGCTGTGCTTGCTGAACCTTCAGACCACAAACTGAGAGTTGGAATATTTAATCCCCAATGGGAGAGTTCTAATTTTTAACGGAGTGGCTCTCAAAAAGTTCATACAACCAAAAGCTTGGTAAAAACCAGCACTTTGTATTACACCTTCATGCAGAGCGTCTGCGCTCTCTGCTATTGACAAATATTTGCTTCCTGGCAGTGTGGCCTCAGTTGAGGTTTTGAATTTTACCCAAAGACTAACATTTGGGCATGACGGATATAATGCACCAGATTGAATCTTACAGTAAATCACCTGCACTGTAAATGACCATCCTCCTCTGAGCGAAGTGCCGCTCCAAACGAGTTCATTCAACATTTGGAAGTGTGACCAATGCAGACTGAACAACTTGGTTCACTTCCTTTGCTGCTTTGCTAAAACTACTACAGACAGGCTACAACTCTCAAATAGCCCAGAAAATCAACATCACTGCTCACAACTTTTTCTTCTGTTCGCTGATTGGTCCAGTAAAAAAAATAAAAAATCTACCGGATGCAATCTATGTGAAGTGGAGAAAGCCCAGTCTGTGATGCCAGTTTGAATTTTTTCTACAAGCAGAATTTCACAGGAAGGCACTTCTGTTCATCTGAACTGAACTGAAATACAAATGAATGTGTTAGAGGTAAAAACTTTCCAATGAGCTCAGACTTACTGCATAAGTCTGTGCTTAAACTACATTCAGATACTTTTGATTTTAATTCAGATTTCATTCCTCTTTCATACGAGTCAGTCAGCGTCCCACACTTTGAGATTCTGACATGGATTGTGTGTTCAATTTAGTTCTGGATTCTGCCATACCAGACTATTTCCCCCCCTGATGAAGTCATTGTTTTGTGGATTTGTAGAATCTCTGCATTTCAAAAATGTTTAGCTAAAACCTTCTTAATGAGTCACCTAAAGGAATGAATCTTGCTTTCTTCTAAATTAGTTTTAAGGTCTACAAAATAATTGACTTGAAACATTGTAAAGAAGAACAAATATCCCCAAAAGTAGCAGAAGTAAATTTTTCTTGTGTGTATCTCGTAAAAAAAACCCCTCCGACATCCTCATCTCTAAATCAGTGTAAACTATGGAGCTTGTGATCGTATCTATTATAAAGCTGATATCTGTTGATATCAGGCAGCGCTTTCCGACCGTCCTCTTATCTTCTGACTCTCCTCGTCCCTTTCTCCTCCGTCCGCTCATTTTTTCCACATTAATCTGTTTGTGGCTGCTGTCAGAGGACAAGGCAGTAAATGAGATTAGTGATGGTGGTTGAGGGAAGCCCTGGCCTGAGGCTCTTCGGGTGTCCCAGCCCCCTTTTTCTGTTGTTCGGCTGAAGTGACGAAGTGAGGCTGACATCCAGACGGTCAGGGACAAAGACAAAAGGCAGAACAAGCCTTTCTCTGTCCGCTCGTTCGCCACACAACACACAAGGTCCATAACGATCCGAGCAGAAGCCAATTCCGTGACACTATTACGATAAAAAGGAATTTAAAAGCTTCTCCTCGGCTGCTCTGAACTCTGAACGGATGTCTTCATTTGCCCTCCCAAGCAGCGATCCCGGCGCATATACACGTTGGCGCCTTCACAAATAAGCAAATACATAAATAACAGAGATGGCATGAATTATTCAAATCCTCCAAATGTTGGTGGGAGTGGAAACTAACCAGTTCTGACAAGAGACTCACATGGGGAAAAGTAATAAAGGCTCAAATAACCTCGGCGGGTCTGCAATCACTTCGGTTTAATCCGAAGACGCTGAGTGTGATTCTGGGAGCAGACATGTGTTTTTATGAGCCGTCGCTGCTGTAACAGCTCTTCTGCCGTCTCATATTAAAGTGAAGCCGTTCGATTTTTATCTTACTCTAAACGTTTTTTATCAGTTTACAAGCTAACTTTTTTTTTTTTTTTAAATCTTCTGTTTTAATTAGCAGTAAATTACAAATTTGTAAAAAAAAATACAACAAAAAAAAAAAAAAAAAATGAAAAACAGAAAACAGGCAATAAGTCAATGGGTCACAAATTAAAAGGAAACATTTAACGTCAATGAAAAGTGCCAGTTAAATGAAGTTTCTGGTGAGTTGTGGTTCTGCTGATTCAAAGCTGAATTTCTTGCTGTTTAAAACTGCCAGGTATTCCAGAAAAATATGGATTTTTGCTATTAGTTTCTTCTGCATATGGAATTTTGTTTTACATAGTCTTAAGAAACAAGCGAAATTATTGCAGAGAATCTATTTATGTTTTAACCGATTGAAAACAATTTACTGTTACACTCTTCTTGCCCAGATCAAATCAATTTCTGTTAACAAATATATCAACAAATAATTCAATAAAATCAGATTCAGTCACTAAATCTATACAAAACATTCACATTGAGTTACTAAGTTGTTCTGGCTCCTTAGAGCTGGATGGAGTGGGTTTATGCAACCTACTTGGTAACTATATTTACAATGGGTTACAATTGGATGGTAGCTAGAATGCTTTTGAGAGAATGATTACAATATTAAATACTATTTACTCAACTTTTTATTACTTTTTAGACAGGTTGAAGAATACGAAGGAAAAAGTGGTGGGTCTCCGGGATAGCAAATCAGACTTCAGGTAAGCAGTCCCGCAACATTTGATACGACCTGTAGGCCTGAATTTTCCTGCTGTTATTGTAGGGAAAGTCTGGGCAGACAAAGAGTGATTTCCTTCACTTAACTTTTTTATGTTGTTGTCAGCAAAATATGTGACATGCTGTGACCTTCTTTAAGCACCAGACAGAGGAGTGTGGGCCTCCGCATTTCTGTCAGAGGTGAATAATAACGAGCTGCAGAAGAAGAAGCTGAAGCAGCACATCACCAAGAACCCGAGCAAATCTGTCACTGCGTCGGGATCATCTCGGACACTTTTTCTGTTTCTTGGGTGAGAGATGGACGGCCTCAACTTGGACCTTCACTTAAATCTGAGCAACACCTGCCTCGTCTCTCAAAGTTGCTAATCCATGACTGTTTGTAGCTAACGGTAGGAAACCTGGAGATTGGACGTCAGGTTTTGATTCAAGACTCCATGGCAGGAGATGGTGGACATGTATGTAACAACAGACGAAAACCTGACGAGAAAAATAAACTTTCTGTTAATTTCCAGCCTTAAATTTGCTTCAGAAATGTGACAGGTAGTGTCTTTGATTGCAAAATTACACTTATACTGAGGTAAGCATCGTTAAAGTAGAAGAGCATTTAAAAATTTTAAAAAAGAACAGATTCAGCTTTGTTTCACACATATTTTTTATTTAAGAAACACTGCAAAAAGCTCCTCTCTTTGTAAAGTTCATTCATACTTAGAGATTTTGAAGCTTAAGAATGGAAGTTGGAAAGATTCTCTCAAAGGATTTAAAAACTAAGAAATCAGGCAGAAATATATTAAATATAATAAACTGGCTGAATGCACTTTCACATTTTCTGACCCCTGTGGGCTCAATCGTTCTGGTGGCAATTGAGGTTACTGTTGATTATTAGATAACGTTTCTCAAATAACAGTTGATTTTTAGCACATCCTGTCTGGCAGTGTAGCACTCAGAAATGTTGTCTGAATGCCAAGGAGAAGAAAAAGAAAGAAAAAAGAGAAAGCAAGAGAGGTGTTTCAAAAATTTAAATGGAAAGAGGGAGATAAGACTAGAAAAGAAGAGAAGATTACAAAAAAAACACCCAAAAACCTTGAGCTTTTTTAGTCCAAAGTTTTTGAAAGTCATGTCATGTCTTTCATTGCGTACAACAACCACAAAGGAACTCAAACTATTACTAATAAATGAGACAATAAGGCTTATTATTTCTCAGATCATGCACTCAGGCCACACATTTGTATTCTAAATCATACATTTCCCATAAATTTCAATAATACTCACAGAGACCTTCTGTTCAGACTGGCAGAGTTTTGACCCAACAGGGGAAGCTTCATTCTAATTAGATAATCGGAATGCTGGAAATGTAAAACTGGAGTACCACAAATATCTCCTCTTTAGGAAAGTTCAAATCGATTCATCAGTTCAGTCTCAGGGTCCCTGATGGCCACACACAGGCCTTCTCATACTTCCTTTCCAACCAATTGGTACCAAAATATTCTCATCTACAACAGCCCACATTGTTCTTACTGCAACTCCAAAAAGAGCAGCCCTCTTCATCTTTATTCCTTTTAGATATTTTTCCTCCAATCAGTGAAAGCCGCAGTTAGCGGCGCTGTCAGCTGTCTAATGAAAGGCAGCATCTGCAGCGATCACTTGGACATCTGCCGCTGCTTTGAGGCGAGTCTTTGTCTGCTCCGTGTGTCCATCCACTCCACAGACGATCGCCACGGGCTACGAGCCGGCCTCAGCTGTCAGACACGAGCTCTAAAAGGAGCGAGCTGTTTGGCGGGCAGGAATGTACTCAGTGGAAATCGATAAACACTTGGGGGGGGAGTTTCGTTGTTGGAGCAAAAAAAGTCCCACCAGATGATGCTGCTGCTGGAGGGAACGCAACCGTCTCTGGAAGAGGATGATCTCTAATGGTGTTCAAACTTCCAATGACGATTGTTTTTATAGTCAAGTATGAGGTTGTTTGAACAAAACTTTCTACTACAATGCCCTTAAACCAGACAGACTGCATGTGAAAACATTTAAGATATTGGCCTTACGTTGGAGAAATATGTGGGATTATGATAGAGGACTGCAAAGAGCCAAATTAAACAAAATATAGTGATCAAAGCCAGATGTAAATCCAGATGACTGTTCCAGCTACTTAAAGGTGAAAAGTGTACGTATTCAGTCTTATTATTATTATATTATATATTATTATTATTCAAGAAAATCCAATGCAACCAGTTGGCTTCAGAAGTCATCCAATTAGTAAATATAATCCAACTAGTAAATATAATCCACATCTATGTAAGGCAGTGGTGTCAAAAGTCAGTCCTCAATGGCCGGTAATGTGCATGTTATAGTTCTGATTTAACACACCTGAAGCAAATGATGGCTGAGGGGGATGTGCTCTGGAAACTCAACTGGAGGAACTTTGGGTAAATAGGTGGCGCATTGTGAGAGCGAATGTTCAGGCTTCCCAGAACGGCTGCCACGGGAGTATAAATAGATAAAATACGATTTTATTTTTATTTTACGAAATAATCGAAGCAACACTCCACGTATGTTTTTGATGAGAGAATGAGAAACAATATGATTTTATATTAAGACTCTTTGGCTTTTCTGTGATCAGCTGATCCTAAATGATTATCTGATTATATAAGACATGACATACTTTAACATATGAAGTAGAGAGTGAGAAATCTTAGACACTAGATTCACTTCTCTAAGGCTTTTGATAAATCTGAAGCTTCAACTCTGCAGGGAGGTTTGAGCAAATGTTAAAACACAGTAGGTCCCAAACTCTTCAAAAAGTTAATGAAAGCATAGTAAATGAGAGCACACATACAAAGAGTAATGAAGTATTTGTCACATGAAGACTAAAAGGTAATAGTAATTGCAAATGTGAGAGAACCATTGAGCATTTAAATAAATTATTCCCTCACAAGCACAGGCTCCATGTTTTAGAGGATGCATTAGGAAAGCCATTTCTCACATTTGCACTCTGTGTGTTGATGGTTACATTAATTAACAGAGTTGCCGGCCGCCCACAGCCCGCCGAAGAAACGGGAAGCCACTTGAATTCAACAGGCACCATCCAGCTGTGCCGCTGCTGGCTGAAACTCTCAGCTTACAGGAATTTCTGCCAAAACTGCTCCCTGGTTAAAAATCCTGACAGCCTGGTACCATCCTAAATAGTGAGTGTGTATGCAAAACAAGTAAACACTTGTCAGAAGTTAAAACAGACTAATTGGAAAAGGGAATCACAAGCAGAAACATGGATTTTTCTTTAGTTAAAATAAATGGTATCAAGACAGAAAAAGAGAACTATATTTCTTTTCACAAACATCTGAGGACTGGGGCAGAGGTAGAGGTTTCAGCTTGAGGCTTGGGTTCATGGTGAGTCTGTGCACCACTCACATCCAAAAACTAAATTTGTACAATTAATTAGTTACTTTCATTTTAATAAAATGTACAAAAAAGAAAGTTCAATTCTTGCTTAATGCAGATTGTGAAGGGCAGATGTGAGCTGTCAGTATCTTACAATAAGCTGCCAGCATCCCAAGTGATCATAAGGTTATGAATTATGGAGAAATCCTTGTGGTGGTGGATGATGCTAGTAGCTCGCATTAAAACTCTTCAGGAGAGCGTTCTCAACCTTCTCAACTCAGCGTGTAAATAATTATCCAATCTCTCAGTGAAAGACTAGTCCACATAATTTTGACTTTGAGGTTGAACAATTTTAATTCTTCAACATCAGGTTACCTGAAAAAAATCAGTGTAACCCTTGAACTGAGCTTTATCAATATAAATGCATAAAATAATAATCTGTTCATAGTGTAAATTGTAAATTTTCTATATAAATAAGCTGAATTTTATTTTATTTCATATTATTTTTGTGATATTCCTCAGGGTTCTAGTCTTGGGCCAATGTTTGTACATTGACAGAGAACAAACATTGTATATCACATTTCTGACATTTCTGCATCATTGAATGATTACAGTCCCACATAATCACTCGGTTTGTAAAATAACAAACAGTGGATGAAATAAAATTTCCTGAGTGATTCTACTCGTTACTCAACTCTTTATTAATTGATATTCTATGTCCAGTTAAGTCTGAATCTACTCCAATATAATTTAACTGATTTGGACTGAGTGTATGTGAATTTGAATATAAGTCTGACTGATTTAATAATATTACAAATAACAGGATTACACTGACATACAAACTAAAACGGATTCTATAAAGCTACAAAAAACTTTTGCCTTCATTTTGTATTAGAAATTTTAGCTATGCAACTTAGCTGTACTGAATAGATGAAAATCAAGAAGGGTGTTAAAAACAAATATGGAATTAAACATAAACTCTACGTGAAACTACATTAAAAAAAAAAAAACACAGTAAGTGTTGGCATCCTATAGATTGGGACCTCGCAGCTCTTCCTCACATATGCTCACATGTTGCTTTCGATGACTTCTGCACCGCGGGTGAAAACTAATGAAAGCAACTCCAAGTGAATCGGAGCACAAATTTACTTCCCATGATGTTGGGTTCGCCGCCTGCTGCCGCTGGCAGCTGCTGATGGAGCTGATGATGATGATGGTGGTGGTGGTAGTGGAGGTGGTGATGATGTAGCAGAAGGCCTGCAGGAGTTTATGATCCGTGCAAATGGAAGAATCTGCATATTGTTGGATATGAGTTTGCCTAATGGATGCCTACACACTGAGGTGATGATGGTAATAATAAAACATGGAGAGCGAGTAAACTGCAGTGTGCAGACACAAACCTCCATGGTCCTTCTTGAAACGTAGACGGAGAGAAAAGGGGGAAAAAATAGTAGACGATTGAGAAGAAGTAAAAGTGCAAAATGAATTAAAATTGCATGCTAAGATGGGAGCAATGGAAGGACAAGATGGGAATTTAGAGGACAGGTGAAAAAAGTAAACAGGAAATAGTTAAATTATTTATTTCACAGTTTCATTAATCCATCATGAGCATGGGTAAACTAAATGTTTTGGGTGTTTAATAAACCCAAAATGAACCCTAAAATTGGACTGTGCAAGTCTGTTCTTGCATAGAGTCCTTTATCAAGTCCACAGATCCCCAAAGTTCTTCCATGACCTCTGACCTTCCTGCACTAGCAGGAAGGTCGGATGAATCGCCTTGCCCAAGGACAGAACAACTGAAATAGAGCAAAGGTTTAAACCAGCAACCCACCGCTTACAGGGTGAGCTCCTGCCACTCCTGTCACCTTGTCCCCCTTAAAATGAGTTTTCCAATATCTTTTTGCTTTTTTCCCCGTTAACTGTATGTATATCGACATTTAGTTTGACCATTTAATTATTTTTTTAAATTCCGTTTTACTTTCTTCTTTTTTAAGAAAATTATTTTACCAGAAACTTTATTCATCCATCATAAGAAAATAGTAATATATCTGTGTGGTGGTACGTATAATTTATTATTTAAAGGGAGGCAGTGCAGAAAAATCTATGTGAGTAATAAATGTAATATGATCAAATAAACAGGAGTCTAAATGTAAAGTATATCCATAAATTATGAGAAATAAATCATGCAATGAATAAAATGAGTAAAATTATATTAACCTCATGTGTATTTATTGGAAAAATAAATACATACAAATAGATCTGGGAATGCAGAAATAAATACCTTGGCAAAGTAAATATAGAAAAAAAGGACAAAAGTAAATCAATACAATAAACTAAATTTTGTAAATTAAACAACTTAAATTAAACAATTTTAACAGTGTTTATTTAATCTGTTATCATTATTGCAGCTCACATCCCGTCATCGTAGAAGGAACTTTCAAAGTTCCTTCTATGGAACTTTGAAAGTTCCATAGAACTCCTGATCCTTTGAAGGATCAGGACTTTGAAACATCCATCCATCCATCCATCCATCCATCCATCCATCCATCCATCCATCCATCCATCCATCCATCCATCCATCCATCCATCCATCCATCCATCCATTTTCTAACACTCTTGTCCCTAGTGAGGTCAGGAGGGGTGATGGCACCTATCTCACGCTAACGTTCCGGGCGAGAGGCGGGGTACACCCTGGACAGGGCGCCAGTCTGTCGCAAGTTTTAAACAGCAATGCAGAATAAAGAACAGATGCTTGGTTTGTGCACAGAAACGTGCAGGTAAAACACAAAATAGCTCATCAGTCTTATTGCAAATCAAATTTTAAAATAATTCCCTGCAGACGTCATACATTTAAAATTAAAACTAGTCTGGGACAAGCATCCAACATTACAATACAGAGACAGGCTGTTTTTCAGGAAAGCCTGTGTTTACATGGAGTAAAAGCAAGTTCACAATACTCCCAGAGGAAATTAAATATGGATGTGTGAAATCAGCCTGTTTGTATTCAGGTAAAATATTAACAGCGGCAAACACACTGGTGCTTCCTGTCAGTTTGACTGTGCAGAGCGTCACCTTCTGGAAGTCCAAGTGAAATGAGGCCAGAACTTGGTTTATCTGGATGAAAAGCTGCCTAAAGTTTAGATTTGTCTCTTTTTCACTCGACTGTCCGGAGCAGCCTGAGCGCCGAAGGATGAGGCTGCCATGAAGATGAATGCACCGGGTGAGAGAAAAAGGTGAAAAAACATAAAGGAAAGCAATGAGAGGCTGTAATTACCCAGAGGGAAAGGTCAAGACGTTTGGGCTGCTTTTTGTAATTAGCTTTATTTCTACGAGCAGAACAAACAGAGCAGTCTTTTGTGAAATTGTGTTAGAAAGGTTACCCAGACCTTTATAGTTGGATGATTAGCTATTCACTTGAAACCCTGAGTGCTGTCTGCCCGGCCAGCAGCTGAAACATTGATGTCTTCTCTGAAAAATAAATTTATCCATTTCAGGAAAACTAAATAATGGAATATCTGGGCTTTAACTGAAACAGAGTCAAAATATTTGATAAATTCTTAAATAAAGTAATTAAGCTGATAGAGAGACTGTCTGGCATTTTTTCTGGCATTCACAGTTTGCCATCAGGAGACGTGGTCTTCATTACTTTTAATTAGACTAAGAATAGTTTTATTCCCTTTAAATCTGATACCTACAGACATGACTGTAAATATGCAGACACATTTTCAGATATGAAGCATTAATATTTGCGACGCTCATACAAGACTGACCTATCACATTAATAGTGGTTGAAAGTATATAAAATATGAATTTATTTCAGAGATTTGCTTTCTTCAGCACAGTCTGAAGAAACCTCTCAGTTTGGTCATGGAAAAATCTATATCTGATTTTTACTCTCATAAAGTTGCTGAAGTGATAATGGGAATTTGATTTTCCAGTCCACTTGTGTTTCTATGTACTCCAAAGTGTGACGGGGGAACCATGCATGAGTCTGCATTTTAAGCACAAACTCAGGCTTGTTTCCACTGCAAGTTGGCCTCTGCCTCCGCAGCTCAAAGTCTCTGATCCAGTCTGTGGAGTTCATGGACAGGATCTTTTGTTTGTTTTATTTTTTATTTGTTTCATCACCTGCATCTTTCTGATAATCTCTCCAATTTTAATATCAACAACAGACATGATATTGTGTGAAAAGTAAATCCTGCTGATTGTTAAGCCCCTCTTCTTTGCATGATTGATTTACTTCAGCCACGTTTGAAGGTGTTTCAGCATAAACCGTCAAATGGATTTTACTTAAATTATGTCTACGCCTTCTGAGATGACGGACCGTGATATCCGCCAGATGCTTCCTGAGCGCCGTGCTAAGAAATGGTCCTCAAAGGGGTAAAGTTCAGAAACTGATTGGTCTACTGATCTCTTTTAGGATTTCATGGTATAGAGCAATATTCATAACTTCATAATTTTGCTTGGTGGGACAATCTCAGAATGTTTAACCCTAGTTTTGTGTTTTCATCACTTGTTAATATTGGCACTCACTGTGGTTCACCAGGAATCCAGAAATTGCTTTGTCACACTTTTCAGACTAAACGTTTTAAATTGAGACATTATTTGTGTTTTTTAAACACTTTTTAACCTACTTTATGTTTTCAGATACTAACCAAGTCTGGGTTTGACAAATATTGATATCCTATTTCCAAGAAATATTGTTCATCACAGCTGACTTTTTCGCTTAACAAATAAAAATGGCTTTTTGTATTGACACCAGTTATCTTTTGAAAATTTGGTTGATAATCTGAAATGTGTGAAAAAAAGGAAACAATGCAAAATAAATTTATAAATGAGCAATGTTCTTCTTGCTAGCACAGTAACCAAAAATAAATATAATTTGATATCTCATAAAGTATTGGATGTGAGTGTTTTCATTTGATGATCTCATCAAAACTAATACTTCCTGAAATGTTCATTAATGTGATAGCTCACCCATTAACCACTGTTTCACAAAACGGAGGTACAATATAGATGGATGAAGGAAAACCATTAAAACATCCCAATCTTATTTCATATTAGTTTCATTTTAGTATTGGATGTCACTGTGTCGTCCATAAAGTGTTGAAGAAAACCACAGCCTGATGCATTACGGCAAAATGTGATGAAATAATAAAATAAAACAGAAGTTTAGACACTGCTGCTTTCCCTGCAGTCGGATGGTAAAGGAGTGTCAGGACTCAGTTGACAACAGTACAGTCTCAACTCTGAAACACACACAGTTATTTCTTCTTATTAATGAGCGGAGCCGCTGGCTGCTGTCAGGCCTCCATGCACACCGTCGCAACCAGACAGCAAGATAATCATTTTTAACCTGCTGGCATAAGCATTATAAGTCTTGTCTAAACCCCCCCACTTCCACCCCAGCCCCCACCCATCGTCTCCTCTTCCTCTTGTTGTGTATCTGCTTCTCTCTGTCTCAGATCTGTGGTTCTCATCTGTCCAGAAGCTCGAGAAGAGCCTGGCAGAGCTATCGCACATTGCTTGTGTGAAGAGGGAAAAAAAAGAAAGGGATTTCAAATATATGAAATCAGGTGGGTTTTTATCTTTCTTGAGCTTCTGTTTTCCTGCCACAGATTCTGGTTATCAAAGATCCCCCTCTGATGGGACTAACAGCTGCTTTTCGCTGAATCAGGACTTTGATATGAAAGGGATTGGTTTAATGTTCTGGACTCGCTTTGTGCAAGTAGAGCTGACAGAGGAATGTTCATAGCTGTACTCACATCATTAAGGGAGTAGAGACCCCAGTTTTTAAAATCTGACAAAATGATAAGCCCATGCTTTCTCAAACCACAATAAAGTACCACCAGTGGTCCTTAAAATGCCTGTGGGACTTAGAAAAAGATATCCTAAATTATTTATAGGGTAATATGATCAGTGTACCAGGTAAATAGGACTGAAATGAGTTATATGTTAAATCCAATAAGCCAAAACCACCAAAAAGATAAATCATCACAAATCTATTTCAAAAAGGTACGTCTAAGAGGGTGACTGCAGTGGAGCATAGCATGCCCCCCAAACTACTATCAATATATGGCTCTATATCTAATTGAACATATTGAATAATTCAGATTGTACATGTGGGGGAAAATTCAACCTGACAGCTGTTCAGATAACATATTCATTAGCCCTTCTGTCTGATTTCAGGCTTTCCTGTTTCTTATTACTGTACAAAACTGTAGTGAAAAAAAAAAGGCAGCATGAAATGATTGATATTTATAGGTTTCTTTCTTTGGTGATAAACTTTGAATATGATATAGTTCACCTTCTGATATAGAAGACCAAGCTCCGCAAAAACGTTTTTCTTTTTCCTTGGGATGAAGACCCGAACAGGGGGCGCAGTCTCTGTATCCAGTCTTTTTGATGGGAAAAAGGACATTTTAAGACCTTCAAAGTGTTACCTGGAGAACTGTTAAAGGACAGCTGTGTGTGCATCCATTGTTCTAAGTCCTCACAGGGTCGAAACTGAGACCTGCAAAGTCCATGCCGTCTAATGCCCAGAAGTCTGCTGAAGCTACTTCTGTGAATGTCAACGAGCGGTTTTCCTTTTGGTCTTTGAACCCAACGTTACTTCTAGCTCTGCCAGAGCCCTCCGGCCCAAAGCAAGTTTTTTCATTTCATTATTTTTGGGGGAGGGTTTTGCCAATACCCCAGATATCCCTTTGATCTGCCTCTCGCTGAAGAGTTGCTGATTGTTTATCTTTTATTTGTGGATGAAGGCACATAATGAAAAAACTTATTTTTTTTATTTGTAAAATAACTTTTAACTTGAAACATATTTTTCGCCTTTAACTCAAAGTTTTTCACTATTTTGTGTGGGTCTATCAAATCAAACTCCAAAATACTTTGAAGTTTGTTGCTGCAATATTGCAAAATGTGAAAAGGCGTATGAATAGTGTTCAAACAAACTATATCGTCGATCCATCGGCTTAACTAGTTTTCGTACAAAATAATAAAGGACGGTCTTTAACCTTGTGTCTTTGTTCTTCTCACGCAGAAGAAAAGTGATGTGCAGCAGAGGTGCTTTTCTCCATCTATAACTCATACCCAGCTACAGTACCTGTCGAAATGACTGCTGCTTAATGGATCTGGTGCCACAAAACACTATCTCCCGTTCCAATTACTCCATGCCAAATTAAACGACGAGGTTCTCAGAAAGCATTAAGGCACATTAATTAATCTGTCAGAAGGTGGAGGCAGAACGTCGAGCTGAGGCTGAAGATGGTCGACTGCTGACGCCTTGATAATAAATAATAAGAAACACCTCGCTGTTTTTAATGACCAGCAATTTCTAGTTTATTACTGACTATTGTCTGCCATTAATTTTTAATCAACTCCAGCCTCTCCATCGCGCCCTGCCACGGTGCTTCCTGTAATATTTTTATTGTTATTATTTTTACAGATAGAACAAAACATAAAATTAATTTCTGTAATTTCTAAGTTCTGGTTGACAACTGTTCTATTTTTCACAACAAATATGTTTTGACATTTGTCAGGTTTTGTATGCAGCTATGCCAATTTACTTAATAAAATGCCAAAAAGAGATACATTCTTTCGTACTGGACTCTTTTTCACAATCCCTGAAACAGTTTTACCTGTTCAGGGTTCGGTTAACTTTACAGACATCTTTAGCACTGTAGTTGTATTGTTTTATTTTTTTTTATTTATTTATTTGCAGGACACTGTTACATTTATGAGCAACCCTAGGAGCTGCAAGGTTGTGGCTCCGAATCTTCGACCACAGTTTATGAATTTCATATAAGGCTTTTTCCTGATCTGTTGTGCTTGGTTTTCCTCAAACATGCTTGATGGTCAAATGTCTCTACTTTGGTCTAATTTTTAAAGGATATTGTTCCAGAGATCTTGGGGCTCAATTGGATCCAACTTTGTAAACCTATGTAAAGCTCCTATGTTCTTTTGTAGAGAAAAAAAAAACATATTCTGCTTTATCCAACAAGCCATAGTCTTTTCTTACTTTTGTTGTCATGAACTTGAACTTCTAGAGCAAACTGCACCCTTTATTATCTAATAAGGAAACTCTTAAGCTTTTTTTTAAGTATAACTGAGTATTGCACAATGTAACCTTAGCACAATTTGCTGAGCTTTCCACACCTGGAAAATTGGGAAGCTGTTTTAATTGTTGGCCACATTTTAATCATCTTCCATACGATGTATTAACTCCAAGTAGTTTAACTACCAACCAGTTGGAAAAAAAAAAAAAAAAAAAAAAAAATCAAACCCATCTCCCATCACTGAAAACAGCATACCTGAGCTCCAATCAGTTACTCTGACAACAGCAATTTTATTGTAGTTGCTGGTAGAAGAAAACTCGGGCAGAAAGATGTAATAAGCTACTTAAATGAAAAGTAGGTTTTATTTAACATGATCTGGTTCATTCAACTTATAGACTTTTAGCTGATACCAAGGAAACAAGAACTGAGTACAGCAATGCGTTTTATCGTTTAGAGTCATTTGGTTCAAGAAAATGCACAGAGAAACAGCTGCTTTTAAAATGCTAACAGTGATAAAGAATAATCAACATATCTTGAAATGTCAACATTGTGATATTTATTTTTTCTTTGTTTTAAAGTTATGGCAAAACACGGTTTTATATCGAATGCTCTTTTACGCCCATAGCATGACATTGTCTTGCCTCCAAAATCAATGACTCTACACATGACTAGAAAATAATCGTGGGTTTTATATAGTAGTTTATGAAGAGAAATAACTTTCCGCCAAACACAGCTTTACAAAGAACACAGTTAGAAAACTGGGCACAAAATTATGTTAAGTGCTTCTCTATTTATAATCCTGTTTTGATTAATGGTTAGAAACAATTGATTTTCTAGCTTTCTAAAATTATACTATACTAGAGAAAACAGTCATTTTCTCTAGTATAAAGCTAGAGAAAATGACTGCAGAAAAACTCTATGGGTTTTTACAGTTAATCAGCAATATAGGTAATGGTCTATATTGCTGATATAGAACACACTCTAAAAGCTCTCTGGATAAATGTACAAATCAGAAATTCATCCCATCAAATTACTTGATCAACGTGATAAAGTTGCCTCTGTGACATCCGGCAAAAGTGTCTGTCTCTTTCTCTGGTCTTTTCATTTCAGGATATCACCCTCGGTCTCAAAAACCACAAATCCACTCTCACACACACTCAGTCACACAAAGACAAAAGCCATTAGAGCTGCATTACTGTAAAAGCCTTTTACGAACATGGCAAATTTCATTTAAGGGCCACATTCAGTCCTCAACATTTCTATCTACATTCATTTATATGCAGGAAGGTCTTTGGTGGATGAAGCACCGTGAAGAAAGAACGGATGGACGGATGAGTGGATGCTGGGGGGGATGATGGATAAAAAGTTCAGCATCCGTTAAAAAATATAAAAAGAGAATAGTTTGGAAAGCTGAATTTTGACCGCTGTGTAGCTGCAGAGAGACAGACAGTTGTTCTCCAGGTGGTCTGAGGCTGGTCTGGCTCTGTGATTGGTCCCCTGGGCCTGTCAATCAAGCCTGTGAAGTCAGGTGTGACCACCCTTCCTGCTTTGTGATTGACAGAAGGTTTTGCCAATTAGAGCCCCAAAACACACTGAAATACACACTCTCCCACACACACAGCGTCTCTTCTGTGTTTCTGCAGCTGAGGTGTGCTGCTGCCTCCACTCTGGTTGTAAATGTCGCATCCTGGGAGCTCTTCCTGTGGCCGGGATGCTCTCAAGCTACTCAAACACACTGACTGTCATATTTTACCATTTTAACCAGGATTGGAGTGCAAGCACAGCCTGATCTGTTGCATTGGAGCAGCCATGGGCAGGGAAATGGCTTTATCACTAATACATCAAACAACTTCTTGCTTTGAAAACTAAGCGACTTTGTCAGATAATCTCTAAATGGGATGATTATTTTTGCATTAAGTTTTTAAAAAAGTTACATGAGGACTCCAACTTTTGCAGGAGGAGACACTGAAACTAATTAATGTTTCACTAGGGACTAATGGTTGACACAAGCTACGACTATGAATGGAAGCGACATTTACATTTCTTTATACTACACAGTTCACTCTGGCAATACTAAACAGGAATATGCTGCCGTGGAAACATTTACTGTGAAAGACACACAAATAGCAGTACATCTAAAATTGATGTCACATGTTCCCCCTACAAGTCTAAACTTTTAACCTGACTAAAAATGATGTTTGCTTATGAGAAGTAATGTAAGATGTGCCAACAATGTCTTTGGGTGTTGCCATGTTGAAATCCTGACTTCTCACACTACGCAAACTGAAACACTGTTATGTCAGGCATAACATCAAAATCACCTCAGAATTATGACTTCCAAGAAACTGAAACCCAGCATAACTCCGACACTGAACATTATACTTTCTCAGAGATGAAGCAGAATAATCTGCAATCTTTTACACTTTTCTGCTGCAATCTCTGTTTTGCTTTGTGCACTTTGAGCAATGCAAACAGTGTCTCAGAATGTTCTTCAGGTTCTGATCTTGTTTTCCTCAATATTCAATATTCTTGAAATTCTTTTTCATCTTTAGCATCAAAATGGTGTACTATGGTCTCCTGAAGCTTTCATTCTCTTGTGTTGTAGCCCACTTCTCCGCTACAGCTGCTTCACTTCTGTCAACCAGTCATTGCTAATTAATGAAGCATCAAAGAAAACTCTGTGCATTTTTCCGTATGTTTAGTTAGTCCATGTAATCTGCTGGGAATCATTAATAGTCACAACAATATTTGCTCCTAGATCCACATTAAGCATCTCTTTAAACCCTTCCTTTGGTTATTAATATTGCTTGCTGTTGCCGATTAGCAGAAAAGTATACGCCTGCTTTATGAGGAAGTAGATGAAATGATTGGAATAAACCAGAATTTACCTTGTTGTGGAAATAAAATAAAACTGCCTGGAGGCCTTTGTCTTTCAGCTAAGTGACTGTGAATCATCACAGGCTCGCTACTTTCAAAGAGCTTTTCTGACTCTTAATGACGGCAGGTTGTCAGCCTGAATGCGCAGTGGCCGCGTAGAAATCTGAATTAAGCTGTTCTCAACTCTTTCATGCATCCGTTTCACGTCAGTTTTATCTCCACTTCTGCCCACATCATTTAACTGTAGCTTTTTCTCTGAGCTGCTTTTAAATGTTAAATAAAGAAAAAAAAAACATGGGTGACATGTGAAGACATTTACTCATAAATCCCACTGTGGTGAAACTTATTAGGACACCAAAAGCAAATTTTCTTCTTCTGACTATACCTATGTGAAGAGATTGTAAATGAATGACAAACATGACTTTAGCCTCCTGTTTACAGACTCTGATTTATACTTTAATCATGTTCGGATGGGCTCACAGCATCACACAAATATTGTACAGCATTGCATATCAAACAGAATTTTCTGCAGCACTGAAATAAAAAATAAGGAGTAGCTTTTGATATGAGCTTATAAGTAATTTAATCTTCAACTGTGTTTAATTTTGACACGATTCGTGACTTAAGCTGCAACTCTTTAAAACATGTCACCTTGATGTTTTGTTGCTGTTTAATTTGATAACATTCCACTTTTTTTCAGCTTTTTTTCCACATTCCTTTACACTTTAACAATGTTAGTATACAGTTTTACTCATACCAGAGTGGTGCTGATTTAAATGCTCGTGAAAACATTGATCCAGTTTAACATTTGCCTTGTGACACGGGCTCCCATTTTTGCTTATAGAAAAATAAAACAAACTGAGGCCTTATTCTTAAATTAAATTAAATAGTATAATATGTAATAATTCATGTCAACCAAAAATATAAATTTGACTAAACTTATATCTGTTAAAGTTCTACTACCAAATACGAGAATTAAAAGTAATTTCAGTTGTTGCATGTTTCTTTGTGATGTTATATCTCATCGCATTGGATTAACTGTTTTTATTTGCAATTATTTATTTATTTATTTTTTCTGCTGTATGTTGTGTTTCTGAGAAAACAAATGAATTTGGATTACACCTGTAATTTAAATCAATGTTCAAACTGCATAAGTGCACTATCAGTCTTCTGCCCACTAATTATTCCAAAGAGGGAATCAGATTGAGATTGGAGAAAGTCTTTATCTATTTTCTCCTGGTTTTATTTTTGCTCAAATAATGATTTTATTAGATTTCCATCCAATCTAATATGCATATTACTGAAATAATTTCTTGGTTGCTATCCTTGATTGAATAAATTTTGTGAAACTAGTTAAGCATAAATTAGCATTATAGGCTAATCAAAAAGATTGTGTTTCAGTTGGTTGCCATTTTTATGTATATTATACATAATACATAATTAAACCCCCTTTTATATTTTGTCTAAATGCAGGAGCTGTATCAGAAGAGCCCAGTCCATGTTTTCAGTCCTCTCTCATGGCAGTTCTTGCTGCCACTGATGCCAGTTCTTGCATCAACCCCCAATTAATCAAAATGCAGGAAATTTTCTAGATGAGTACTTTCAAACTGCATTCCTTAAGTGTCCTGTAAAGTTGCAGAGTTGTGCAACTTTTAGATGTGTCCTTTGTCCTACACACTTGTATTAAATGCCTTAACTGCCTCATTAGCAGTCAGTGAAGCTCTAATAATGAGCTGATTGTAACCAGGTATGCTGAAATAGACACATCTAAACTTTGCAGGAGGCTGAGCCTTGAGGACTCGAGTTTGAGTCCACGCTTCTGGATTCTTGGTGGGGTTAAATCCAGTTTACTCCCAGACAGAGCATATTAAACAGTCTCCATATCCACGGCAGCAAGGAAGAGGCACCAACTTCACATCGCCTGCACATGCAAAAATGAAAATGTATTAGAAACCCCGGCTACTTGGATACGTAGTCCTAAATCCAATATGCATCTGAGCTTTACAAATGTGACCTGTGACTGTATGGCCAGGTCAGAAAAATACTCAACAAATGTCACGATTCTGCATCCTGCTATGCGGAAGCAAGAGGAAAAACAACAAATACGGCAGAAAATAATGAGAAATAAGTTGTTACTGTGCCAGCTCCGGTTGGACAACAACTCTAAATATCCTTCACCAATATCATTCATGTTTACATTACTGTGTGATTGACTGCACTGTCGGGACACTTTAGGTGTTTTGCAGATCACAAGGGCCAGTGTCCTGCATCTTTTAGATGTGCCTCTGCTGCGCCACACCTGAATAGAATAATTAGGTCGTTAGTAAGGCTCTGGAGAACTGATCTACACAAGGAGGAGGTAATTAAGCCATTTCAGTGTTGTACCTGTGGCACATCTAAAAACTGCAGGACACCGGCCCTTGAGGACTGGACTTTGACACCTATGACATAAGCGATTACATACAAATCATAAATATTTTGAAATGTGAACAGCTGCACAAAATAAATCTGATTTTACAGAAAAAAAAAAAAAAAAAAAAAACCTCTGCAGAAGAAACTCATTTCATCTGCTTTCATCTGTGATCTCATTCTTTCGGTCACGACTCAGAGCTTGTGACTAGTGACAAGGAGCGTAGATGTTACAGTCACTGACCTCTAGGGGCTCCCTTCATTAGTGTTTCAGATGCAGCTGGCTGGCACAGGTGCAATGTGTTGGAGCTCGTCAGCCAACACATAAAGAGCTTCATGCCAGAGATGTAGGATCCCTTTTTTCCCTGGGCCTTGATCTGCAATGATCTTGTCTGTGACCTGTTTGTCGGGACTTAAATGATTTTGCTGTGACTGTATTGTGGAGAATCAAGTGTCTAACTATAGTAGAGTGTTTCTATTCACAATGGAAGCTGGCAGGGGTTCTCTGCCATTCAGGTTTTGTACTTTTTTTTTCCCAGTTCTCCTCTAGAAAGTTTTTTTTTTTAATCATTTTATCATTAAAAGGGGATGTTTTGTTTATTGTTTTGGCCTTGGAGATCCTGAAGCTTAAAGCTTCTCTGTGTTTCCTGCCTCCTGTGATAGAGGTTTTACCCGAACTGTAAAATAAACCATTTTTTGCTACTGACATCAACTGTTTATATTACTGATTTTTGTGTTGCATCCGGTGCCAGAATTTACCCTTAGTGGTCTTGAGGAGGGGGTGTAGCAGTGGACCAAAACAGAACCAGGACACAAAAAGTGAATTGTGTCATTCTGTTGCTGCCTTGTGTTTCTGAACCACCACTGGCAATCTAAGGATCGTTCCCCACCCAAACCTGGGTCAGAAATCCACCCCAGTTTGTTTTTGTTTGTGAATATTTTCTTTTATTTATTTATTTTTTTTGTAAGCCAGATAAAAAAATAGTGAAAACATACATATTGGGATAAGTGACTTAGGTACAAGAGTACGTGGATGATTGTGTCCTCATGTTGCCCTGCTCTGAACCAGTGACCAGTTTGCAGGTTTTTCTTTTTTGTTTTTTTTTAGCATTCTTGAATTTCAAACGGATTAACCTTAAATCATGCTCTTAGTCTTTAGTTTTGCTCCCATTACTGGATAACAGAAAGAAAAATGGGTGAGACAGGTGTTCCCTACAGAGTGCGCAGTGAGTGCATTTATTCCCTACACAGAGTCATGCGCTGCATAATAAAACCTTTAATGGATCTAATCACAATAATGGACATTAAAGCTTGTTATCTAATAGTACTTAGAGCACAATTAAGGTTTTTAGATCTGACTGACAGAATTTGCAATTAAAACAATTTCAAAGTTTTTATCTGAACTTGCTTTGACTTTTTGATGATGGATTTATGTTGAATATTTTCCTTCTTAATAGCGTTAAAACTGTTTCTTTAGATTCCAGGAAAAAAGTTAAACAGACCTACATAAACATTTAACATGACTTGATCACATGTCATGTCAAATGTTTGCTCTTCTTTAAATTAGCAGATTTGAAAGATCATAAAGATATAAATGGAGGTGAAAAGGATGAGTGGGTGTCAAGCTGTAAACCACGGTGAGGTTGGTAAGTGGGACAAAGGGGAGAGAGGTATTTTTGGAGAGTGACAATGTTGGAATAGGTTGTAAAAAAAGGAAGATGAGTGCAATGAAAAATGGCCCTTCATAGATAAAGAAATTAGTTTAAAATGGGAGATGAGTGTGATGGAAATGGTCCGTACAATCCACAAGAGAAGAATTAATAAAGGGTCACAAGGAGGAATATCTGGATGACAAGGGGCCATAAGTAGGAATGACAAATATCAGTCAGATGAAAAGGAATATTTCTATTTCATGTTACGTTCAAAGTCTAAGAGAAAGTCTGATTTTACTCAAAAATGATAGTATTAAATATGTTTGGAAAACAATCTGATTTCATACCAAAAAAAATTTATCTACTAAAAGTAACATTTTTATGTTATGTTTGATCATGAAACACTTTTCTACAAATAATCTGACACTGATTTATACAAAGTTATTTTGTCTGGTTGCTCCTTGCAGCCGATGTTTGCCTAGAAGCTGATTCTTTCGAGCTATAAAATTGAATCTGGTGTCTTCTGCTGCGGTAATATATGGAGGTGGAAAGCAGGAAGGTGGGAGCTTTGCTTTGATTTTCTCTCTTTTCAAGCTCAGCTGCCTGTCACCTTTCTTCTGCTTTAAAGCCATGCAGGACAGGAGTTTGGCAACTTTCAGCACAAGGTTGAAGGGAAAAAAAAAAAAAAGAGACAAAAACCATAATCAAGCAGAAGAAGAAGAGCAGAAAAGATGAGGGAGAGTTTGTGGCGGATCAAAGACACCTGGGACGAAGAGATAGAATTTAACTCAGACGCCAGCAGATGATGTACACAGCTAACGTCTGCCAAGAGAAAGACATGGAGACAAACTCGCAGCAAGGGACAACCTGCTGTCAGGGATTAGAGCGAAGAGTTGAGCCTTTCAACAACTTCCTTTCAGCCCTGAAATGAAAATGCAAAGAAAGGACGTCTCTGGAGCTGGAAGTTTTTGAGCCTGGAGAGTTGGACGACTGTAACGGATAACTTGATGGCATAAAGAAAGCCCAGAATAAGAGTGAATCATAGATCTGATTGCATCACGTGTTAACAAAAACTCCTCTGAGCATCCAGTCTGCCCAAAGGTGTAGAATAGTAAGCTCACTTTTCTTATTAGTCAACCCACAAAAGGCAACTCATAACTCATACACACATTTTTTTTTTTTTACATTTTTATCATAGTTAAGGTTGACGATCTTTGGCGTGATATTCAGATGTACGCTTTGATTAATAACCTTTCTCTGAGTAAAAGATGTTTGGTTTGCAGTATCTGCTTGACCACATTGACGTATGTCATGTTTGAATTTTCTGGTGACTGTTTAATAAGTTATCCAGCCCACTGTTGCCCGTAAAAGTGGCATCATATTAATCAGAGCGCCACCTAATTTTTGTGCACCAGTTCGCACAGCTCTGCTTGGATTTATGAAGCTGCTGTATAATACAACCAAAGACAGTAAAAGCAGACACACACCCTGGATAATTGCTTTCTTGAGAAGGTGACAGTGCTGAGCAAATGGCATTACTGTGGCGTTACGCCGCCTTTAACATATTTTGATCATTAAAACTCCTGCTGTAGTATTTTACAGCACGGTGGCTTTTCCTCTGACAGATGCTAATTGAAACTGGCCAATTATGTCCTGAGGAAGGCTAGCAATTTGTAAAGCAGACGGCAGCTGATTTAAGGCAAGAATCAGTGGGCCTTTTCCTGTTTTCCACAGGGGCTTTAATGAATATTCACTCCTCAAACAGCCTGACTGCGTGCGAGCCCCGGACACAAATTCGGAAAGGAAATCAAACGGTTTCTGAGGAAACAGGAGTCAACACACTCACACAGACTGATTGCCCATTAATTAATATACTAAGTCCACCAGCAGGAAGGGAGGGTGGGGAGGATGGGAAGAGCTGATTAAAAAAAGGAAAGTATTTAAATTTCAAGTTAGAAGGAGACAAACATTTATCCTTGGCATGAAAGCCACACTGAATTGAGGTTTTCAGTAACTTATTCTTTTCCAAAAACAAAACTTAGGTGCACAAGTTAATATCTTAACATTGATTTTTAGAATCCATAACAAGTCAAAAACTAGAAAATATTAATTCCCAGACATATTTGAGATTGACTTCAGCTTCCCTCTATAGGAGACTTGACCCTCTTAGACACTCAAGATTTGTCTTGATCTTGACATTGTGATCTCTGACAACGCCGACTCTGAACAAGAAAACCTGTTGACCTGAAAACGTGACTTTCAACAAAGTCATAAAAAGACCTTTTATTATTTCATCCAAAAATCCTACCATTTTTGCTGACAGAGATTTTTATAGAAACCGTACAACAGTGAGCTGTCTCCAATTGTTTCTTGCAGATGAGGTGAGACTGTTTTCAATAAAGTGATTTGTTATGAAGAAAGGTGTTGCAAACCACATGAACAAATGACAACAGTAATTTTCCCTCCTCTTTGCTTTCTATACATTTTTGTCATGAGATCTCTTCCTTTTAAACTTTCTGCCTTACTTTTTATTTCCTTCAACTCATTTCAACTTCATTTTCTCTTCCTGCTGTTTCAATATAGTTCGCTGACTCAGCTCTCGCACCTATTTCCTTCAGACAACAGCCTTCTTCCTGTTCCAGTTTCCAGCATCACGCTCAAAAACAATTTTCTCCTTGGTATTGTTCCATGAAAGCTCTGCTCTCCTTGGAGTTCTGAGTATGCTCCTCGCTGAAGCTTGGGGACGGATGAATCATTGGTCTTTCTGTAGGTTTTTTTTTTTTTTTTTTTCTGCCACTGACTGAATTGCGTCTTTGTTCCTATAAATCTAATAAAGAGCCTGATTGCTTTTGCTAATCATCTTGCGTCTTCCTGCTGCTGCTTATTGCTGCCATTAATTTCTGAGATAACTGGTCCTCTGCTGGAGCACAGAGCCTCAGATAACACGGCCTGGAGACTAAATGTGGGGACTTCCATTGTATCTTGGAGGAAGACGTTGGTTCAATGCTTCGGAGAAAAGGTTGACTTTGTTCCTTGTGTAATTAAACAATGCCTCAATCTCCTTTTGATGCTTACATGTCAGGAACACATCGCAGTACAATGTCCTGTTCTTCCTATATTCCTCTGTTAGGTACAATAGTATGAAATCCTATTTGACTTTGTTTTCATATTAACATTCAATGTTTTTAAAATATGTAATTCAAGCAAGTTTTACATGACTTATAGAAAAGATAACAAATAATATTTGTAGATATATATACGAGCTGGATAATGATTTACAAGCAAAAGTGTGTTCCACATGGGATATGATTCTGACACGTCTTAGATGTTTCCTTCTTCAAACAAACCTTATAATAATTAATGTGACCTTAGGCTGAAGCAGAATTTACTGTAGACAAAATGTGAACTCTTGAATCTGACATGGGAAACAAGAAGCAAATCTAAAGCCTCGAGGACCTGAATGAATCATTTCTGGATGAAAGCATTTAAGGTATAGATCTAAAAGTGCTATACACAAAATACAACATTAAACATAGGTGTATTGAATAATTAATGAAAGCAATCGTAAAAGATGAAGTTGCTTTTAATTTTACCAACTTTTTTATTCTGGCCATTAGAAAAATAAACCAAACCAAATAAGCTTGAATCTGATAGAGAATCTGTGGAGGCAGCTAAAGGGAGATTGTAAGGAGCCTTCTAAACTTTAAAACCTGGAGCTCATCACCACATAAAGCTGGTCAGCAACAGGAGTTTGCAGCTGCAGATTGCAACTTCCAGCACTTGAAGGAGCAACTGCAAACATCTTGGTGCCAAATGCAACAACACACCTACAAAGGTAAAGTGAAGTTCAATCTGATTTGGCATTAAAACAGATGCTAAGAGACGCTGCACCAGCAGGCGATGGTCATATGCTTTACCAAATTTATGTGTATTTATTCATACAGTCAAAAATATTTTGTTATTTTATGAACTCGTAAATACTACAGTGAAAGTACTCTGACACTGAATTAAGGAAAAGACAATTAGACACCTGATGATTGTTTCAATTACAAACCGAAGAAATGGAGTGACAACTTGATGCCACCTTTTTGTTTTTAAAACTACACTCATGACAAACTCTCTCCCTGTGACAGTCTGGGAATTCCTGCAGATTCTGTTGAGACATTGAATCTGTAGAAACGTCTCCATTATTTTCTGGTTCTTCGCCATCTTTGCATGCAGCTGCCGAATGTGGAAGAAATGTTTGCTCATTATGTGATCTGGATGGGTTGAATCATGAGCCCTCCTCTGACTCGATGGTGCTGCATTTCGGTCTCATCCAGCAGCAGGACATCCAGTCTGAGTCTTCCTTCCATCCGCTAATTAAATGCAGTGTCGGGCCCATAGACAGCTGCTTGCACTTTCTTTATTTTTGTGCGACACTCTATGATTTTAATGAGAGGAGAGATTTTTCACCCTTTTACGGTCCTCCCTTTTCGTTTCCTTTGATGCCACTTTTGGGAAAGCATCCACATCCTTTTGATATCTCCACTGATAACGTATTGATCCATCAGGAACAACGCACAGCCCCATCTCTTCGGAGAATTGCCGGCAGTGGAAAAGGGCTCCGCTGAACATAATTAAACTCATGAGTGTGTGGTCTCATACACAGGAAATTATGGAGTCCTTTCAGAGCTGGAGGGTACATCCACACACACAGGAATATAATTGTGCTCCATTAAAAAGCCCATTAATCTCTGGTGTATTGATTTTTTCCTTGTGCTAATGGACAGTATTGTCTTGCAGCTTTCTAAGTGACACATCAACAAATAAAGAGCGTAGCCCTCAAACGCTTCTGTTTGAGGCCTAATTGGTCACAGTGAGGTTTCACCTGTTTAGCACATCACATCAAAGCCTGCCTCTGCTGGAAGTGAAACGAGACCTTGTGGGCAGGTAAAACCAGGCCATCTCTGCTCCGCTGAAGGATGCACCTCAGCCCGACATTCAAAACAAAGAAACGTCAAGCTGTTCAATATGATCCAGATGAAATTTCTGTTACTTATTTCCCATTGAGTTCTTGTGCAACGACTTTTGCCATCGAAGTAAAAAATTGCTTTTCAGCATGAATGTTTTAATGACAGTTCTCTCTGTTAATGACTCATATTGGCGGGATAAGCAGACAGTTAAAGAGCAAAGCAGACGAGTGGGACTGTACTAATAACCGGACCTCGTCCTGTTTAACCTGTAGACCATGAACAGGAAGCAGCACAAATGGGCGACAGTGGGACAGTCTGGGGTGTAACATGTTCTTCGATGCTCCAGATCTTTTTTCTTTTTTCTCTTGGAAATCGTTCTTTGATACAGCATCCCTCTTAAAGGCAACATTAGCACATTGTCACCGCTGGAGACAAGAATTAAAAAGGAAAGCCATGGGAATTGTGTGGTAAACTCTTTTACAGAAAAAAAAAAAATGGTTTCAATTTCTTAAAGAATCATGCTACAAGCTCCTATTACTGCATGTTCTAGGACCCAAATACAGTTCTTATGGTGAAGCACAAGACATCCACACTACTTCTCTTCAGCTACCTGAGGTCTCAGCCCATTTCCTGCTCCCGCCACACTGAACTTAACTTCCTGAACCTATTTACTCAAGCCACTTGTATTGTTTTTTGACTATTTCTGATGCGTAGCAAGTCAATTCTCCTATGATAAGAGAGATGAGCCATGTCTTGTTATGTCTGCTGAGTTTAGGAGGGAGGCCCTTGTCATGCAAAGAAGATGCAAATTTCAGCTCTATAACCAATGATTTTGTCACAGCAATAAGATTTTATAACTCACACTCAGTGGGCACTTTACAAGGTACACCTGTTTAATTGCTTGTTAACACATTTAAGCATCCAGATGTTGTGAAGACAGCCTTAAACCAATCATCGAAATGGAGAGCAGGGAGGATTTAAGAGACTTCAAATGTGACGTGGTTGGAACCAGACAGCTTTTCATTTACAGGGTTTGCAAGTGCAACATTCTCTAGGTTTACAGAGATATGCTGAGAAAGAGGCAGTAACAGTTCTCTAGACAAAAGTGCTTTGGTGATGTTGAAGATGAGAAGATAATGAACATACTGGTTAGCAGTGTTGTATAGTAATGAAGTAAAAATACTTCACTACTTTACTTAAGTATATTTTGAAGTACTTCATACTTTCCTTGAGTGTGAAAATTTTTGATAACTTTCACTTTTACTTCACTACATTTCCGAACTTAATTGCATACTTTTACTCCGAAACATTTTCAATGTGTGGTTTAGTTACTCGTTACAAAAACGCGAGCGAGAAACAGTGTTTTGACTCCACCTACTGATTGACTGCAACAAAGTCGGTAGGCTGCTTGCCTGGGCTTGTTCATCACAGGTTTCGCACCTCCCCACCTACGTCAAAAAGTCCAGCAAATAATCTGATTGGTTAGTGCTCCATTTGTGTAGCTTTGTGCCGTTAAAGTTTTCATTTGTGCAGTTTTGGTTTCCGAGATATTAAAAATAATTTTTTAGGTCATCCAGAGTTCACCATCCCCCCATTTTGCTCCAAAACAAACCAAAGTGGGCTGGTTCGTTAGTGCTCCGTTTGTGCAGGTTTGTGTCGTTAAAACAAATGCAGCAAAGTTGTTTTCAATTTGGGTTTTGGCTCTTCCGATATCCGGTGTGAGCGGCGTCTAGCTCAAGGTTGATCCGATTTGTGAACGCTAATTTCGGCCAGCCGTTCTCTCGGTCTCCTCCTTCCTCAAGGTGTAGGAGGTTCACTCAGGGAGAGTCAACAAATTTTACATCCAAACTCTCCTGAGAAACTAATGGAAATAGATTTCTTGCCTTGTGACCAACTGACACAACATTCATGCTGTTACACGAGACTCTAGTGAATTTTTAGTCATACTCAATATTTTCAGTAATTGCAATCTTAAAAAGTATATATTTTGGATGGCCTAAAAAATAATTTTTAATATCTCGGAAACCAAAGCTGCACAAACGGAGCACTAACCAGTCAGACTATTTGCTGGACTTTTTGAGTAGGTGGGGTGTCAACTGCACTGAGGTCTGTTTCGCTTCTCCCATTAAACACCAAGTTAACAAAAAAGCTCTCCCTCTTCAGATGCCAAATAAGCTGCATTTCCCTCCCAATTCGTTTTTTCTTTTGCATAATGACCAGTTCTGTGCACCTATAGTTTGTGAAGTAGAGTAATCGTAACGGCTTTTTTTTTCTTCATGTTGGCCGCATTTTCTGTACTGACTATTTATTTTTCTCATTTTCAGCACTGACCTTACTGAAAGGAAAAACTTGAGGCTTAGAGAAACTTTGTATTTTCTGTCCTGGAGGGTTTACTAAGAAGCTGGTTCAGTTGTAAAGCAGGTTAAGTTAAACTTGTGGTTTAGGTAAAGCACCTAATTTTCTTAACTAAATGATGCCTGCAGGTATATCTATTAGCAGGTTTCATTTTGCCTGCACTTGGTTGTTTACATTATTTTAAGTGTATTTGACAAGTTTACCAAAATATAAAAAATGTCATTCAAACTGCATTTGCCTTGTTTTACTTTTTACTTGTACTTTTCATTACATTACTTGAGTACATCCATTTTCACAGTAATCTCCATACTTAAGTACAAGATGTTTCAGATACTTTAAGACTTTAACTCAAGTAACATTTCAGTCAGTGACTTGGACTTTTACCAAAGTCATATTTTGGAGAGGTACTTATACTTTTACTTGGCTCTGAGATTTCAGTACTTTACACAACACTGCTGGTTAGAGATAATATTGTCATGTTTTGAGGTACTTCCCTGACTCAGAATTGATTACTGGACACACAAATTGCAAAGGGATTTATTTCAACACATGCAAGTAAGTAAAAATATGGTCAATGAGCCTTGCAAGAGGACAGGAAGGGTAGGGGGGAAGACTTAACACTGATAAAAAAGAGGATTGCTTTCAGGTTTGGGCTGTCCTGAAGGAGGGAATGCAGATGCTGTTGGTGGAATACAGATGGAGGTTTCTTTCCACAAGTAATCCTGTTAAAGGGTGAGTCAATGAGTCTTGGATGCACAATATGAATGAAGACATAGTTGGTCACATGTTTGTTAAGAGAGTCAGTCAACCCAGGAGCACAGATCATGTGACTTAAGCAAAACATATATATATATATTTTTTTTTTTTCAGAAATTAGCAGTCACTGTGAATTTCAACAAAAAACATAATGGGGCTTGATTCTACCAGCAAAGATTGATTACAGGGATCAGGCATCAAAAAGTCGTCCTGCAGTTCCTTAAATCTCCAGCAGAGTAATAAAGAAGATTGCAGACAGGTCCAGAAATCATCAGATTTATTTGGGAAGGAGACTCAAAGCAAAAACACTGACACACCAGGATTTGACAAATGGGAAGATATCAGCCCCCCGTTACAACCAAGGTATACAGAAAACTATCTGAACATTCCTTTTTGACGTTTATTTTCTATGCTCAAATAAAAATAAGTTCTAATTGTTGACCAAAACTTGAAAATAAACAAAACAAAAACATAGGTTCCATTCTTTTTGCTTTCTTTTTCCTTCCCTTCCCACTCCACATCCTCCATCATTGCTCCAATCTTCTTGCACTGGTATTCAGCTTCTTCATTATTCCCTTCCTCATACTGAAGTTTTATTCATAAATCATGGGTAGCTGCTGGGGATTGAACTACCAACTCCGTTAAGGCCTGATGCAAACACATGTATGCTTTGGTTCTTCAACAGAGTAAATAAAAGCAACCGAATGCCATAAACTCGCTGCTTATTTTCCTTCTTGGCATAATTTTTTTGAGAAATTACAGCAGGGAGTGAACCGTAATCTTTGGGACTCCTTTCCAATTTTCTCCAGTAGCCCTTCTCCTCCTCTTCCTCCGAGTGTACCGTTAGCCCGTGTCGCTGTCGGCGCTGATATATCGTTGCAGCTGCCGACTGGCCGGCTGGCCGGTCAGGGGATTTCCCTGAATGATTTCTCATGCCGACCAAACGGCAGCTAATCTTAGCGGGAGTGCAGCGGGGCTCCTCATCAGGCAGACAGCGGCTGTAAACAATGCAGATTGATTACTGCCTGGAGTGTATTTCACCCGGCCTCTGCAGGACTCACACTCTCGTTGTTTTACTGTCACGCTGCACGAACGTTGGCGCGTCATCAAGATTTCGTCTTCCATCCTGGGTTCCACGGCGATGAGAGCATCCCTCTACCCAAGTCAGATTCAGATTCCCTTTGGCTACCCAAAACGTCAAGTGCTTTAAAAGGAGAGAAAAAAATAGATTTAATTTTCTGTTTGGATATGCCGTTGTGAGGAAAAGGGCCTTTAATGCGATGTGTCGCATACCAGGGTGTTAATGCAAGAAGCTGGATGGAAGTGACACTAATTCATGACCAGCCGTCGCCTTGGTGCACTTTAGGAGCTCAGCGGGAAGATGTTTGCATCCCCCCCAAGGCGTCATGTTAATCCGCCCTTCCTGCCGAGCTACATCCCGGCTCCAACTGCACGTCAGGGGCCACGGATGTGACCGGCACTCTGATCCCGGAGCATTTTATCACAAATCTATCGGCTCGCTCTTCATACTGCGGCAGATTAGATAAGAGCAGATCCACTTTATTCCAGCCTGCAGGGAAATTCATCTCCAGTGCGAGAAGGGCCGCTGCAGCAAACAGGACGTGACAGAAAGCCATAAAGCACGCAAACACATCATAAACACAGCATGAAATATAAAACTCATCACTGCTGGTTTGTTGTCTTCTTGTAAAACACCACACACATCAAAGGAGGCTCTTCAGTCTTCTTCGCATGAAGAAAAAATGAATTTTACTTCACCTAAAGGTCTGCAGTGTTTTTTATTTTAGTCTGTTGCTGCTTTTTGTCCAGATTGACACCTCAGTCTTTTACTTCTGGTTCTCCGCCTTCACTTGTTTGTCTTTCTCAACCCTTTTTTTTTCTTAGTCCTAGTCTCTGACGACTCTTTTGTGTAATTTCTTTGGCTCTTACTTCTTTTCACTGTCCATGCTTTTATATTGTCTTTGACATTTTTCTTTCAATACACTCCAGGCCTTTTCACCTTTTGTTTCTCCTTCGCCCACTCTTTACTTTTTTTCTTCATTTTACGACTCAGTTGCTTGTCTGTACTTCTCAGACAAAACAATTCCTTTTGTTCTCTCACATAGTTTTCTATGTGACAGTTTTCTTCCTGTTTTTTTTTTTTTTTTTTTTTTTTCGGGCATTGTTGAATGCACGTTTGTTCCACAGAACTATTTAGAAAAAGGATGGAGGACATGTTTCAAGATCCACTCTGAAAGTTTATCGCCCTTAAATGATGGGTAAAGATTGAAAAAAAATACACTAAAATGGTTCATTATTCAGTTCATAACAAAGGCAGTGAGAGAGTGTATCGTACTTTCACCAAAGAGACTGTACTTGTTGATGTTTTGTATTTGTTGCAATTTGCATCGATTTTTTTTTTTTTTCCACTCATCTTGTCCTCCCAGGTGTTGTTTAGTGTGCTTTTTTAATTTCTGCCATTACTTTGACACCTGGTTTTGTTTATGTCATTTCTGTCATCTCCATCCATTTTCTGATTAAGGGCACCTCATTATCTAGCAAATTCACAAAAAGGGGAATTGAATTACTGTGCAGGAAGCTTTTGGTAGCAGTTGGCTGCTGCACTTGAGCTGCTCTGAAATCAACCACATTCTCCTGAACGGACCTGGACACCGTTTCAAGAAAAATTATAAATTGTTTTAATACTCCCAAAAAATTAAATTCACAGTGAAATGGTCAGATATGCACTTCATATATTGCCAGTCTGAAATTGAAAAAAATAAAAATACAACTTCTATTTAAAAATAAAATTGTAAGGAAAGAAAAAGACAACTTTAGGGAGTGTAAGGCATTTTTTTTTTCAACAAAATCAAAAATGCCATGATTACCAATCACACATCTATTTTCTGTTGCTCCATTTGTGACTTAAATAAAGCATAGGGTAAGGGCAGCTAAAATGTTTGCAGATCCCAGATATTTTGGGGACATATAGTTTTTCCACTACCTTCTGCCTAAATTTTTAACACAAACATAATACTTACTCTGTTTTTTTTTTTTTTTTTTTTTTTTTTCTAATGCTTTATGTTCATATTTTATGTCAGTGTTGTATGAGAGTATGGAATCGAAGTCAAATTATTTGTTTGTGTGCACAAAAAGGCTAAATATGAACAGCCACACTTGGGGATGTCTGTGTTGTGGCCAATAAGCCAGTAAAGAAAAAAGCTTTTCCCAAATTATTTAGTCCAAACTTTATTCTTTTACACTGGAGAAATGTCCAAGGACTAAATACTAGATACCAGCAAAGACAAATTTGATTAATAAAATAATTGCACAGCAGAGAAACATCTGGCTGTCCATCCATACTCGCTGGTTCTTGCAGGGTCAGGCATTCACTTGGTTTTTCTAACAATAAAAACTTTTCACTTCTGGTATTCTTAAAATGCAGGATATTTTATTTTTTTTAAAACCTTCTTCATATTCCTCTTTTGCTTTTGTTACATTATCTTAGCTACTTTTCTCATTCTCTGCATATTTAGCCCATATTTTACTTTATCGCCCAGTTTGTCTTCATTTTTCTTTTTAATTACCTGACTTTTTATTCTCAATACCTTATCATTTCCAGTATTTCTTTCAGTTTTTTACATGCTGTCCTCTTTTCTTCTTTGTAGAGTAACTTTTTTTTCAGCTCAGATTCATGAAGCACTTTTGGTCCATCAGCAGACTGCATGCACCATGCTGTGGATTCATGATGGGCAAAACAGAAGCTCATGGTGTTATTTGTAGTTATTTAAGGTTTCTAGCTTTGTTCGCCGTCAGACAGCACGTCACACAGGAAACATTCAGCTTTGATGGAATTAAGCACACAGTGAGTGTTTGATGTCATTTTAATTACTCTTCCTTTGCTTTCATCTTCCAATATCAGGTGTCATTTTATTACAATTTTCCTTCTGATTTTCTCTCCCATGCCCCCGTCTTGAAATCTATTTGCCAACAGTGTTTACAGTCTTTCTCCTGCGTTTGATTAAAATAAACAAAAGCAAATGTTTTGTTCATTTCGAGTTCAACTCTACAAAGGTAGTTATTGGTTTTGATGTAGTCGACAAAAGCTGTGCTATTTTTTTCTTCCGTGTGAGATGCTGCGTGGGAGAGACGGGAAGCAGTGGGAACGATTGTTCTGTTGGTGGGAAGAAGAGTGTCTTGCTGCTTCGTGCTGCACGTATGCAGACAGGTTGACAATGACTTGCAACGATGTGTCTGAATCTCCAAGGTTGACAAAGGATGGCAGGTATGAGGGAAAATTTTGATTTAATTATTTATAAACATTTATCAACAGGGAGATGCTGGTGAAGTACAAGAGAACCTAAAGGGTCACGTTTAAGGCATCTATACAGACTAAATAAACCCTAATCAAATCTGTGCAGCCACCCGTTCTGCACTGGTGATTAGTTTTTCATATTGTTTACAGTTGTTCTCAAATGTCTTGATTTAGACAGTACAAAAACTTTTTTCTTTGTAAGTTCATTTCTATAGTTCATACTGACATCAAATTCACACCAAATGTTTGTGACAAGCCAAACAGTTCGCACAAATAGACTGACAAAAGAAGATCCAAAAAGGAATGATGTGAATCAAGTATTAACCAGGCAAGTTCTTTTACCCAGTGCCTTCAAATTATGATGGTTCTGACTGGTTCTTGTTTGCGCTCCCTTTCCACAGATGTTTCCATTCCAGCAGCTTTTTAGCTTCTTTCTCTAAAGCCAGTTTAGCGTTTCCTTGGCTGTGAGTTTGTGATCTTTTTGGCTCTTTAAAGCCAAAGTTTAATTTGCATTTTAAAATTTATTTTCAAAGTCTGCCAGTAAAATGAGCCAAAAAATATCAAGCACTGCTGCTTCTCCATAAAAACTGGATTGTTCAATGACATTCAAAACAGTCATTGTACATCCAAAGATGTGAAGGTGAGATTTCTTTTGGGTTTTTTTTTTTTGTTTTTTATGGTTCTTCAGCAAACTTTATGTATTTTCCAGGAACATAGAACCATTTAATGGCACAAGCAAGTAACTACATTACCTCCAGTTGTCATAAAAATGTTAGAATATCAAATATGATTTAAGTCAACTTGTTTTTGTTTTTTTTTTTTGTTTTTTTGATGAGGGAATAACATTATAACATGATGCAAAACTCAAAAAAGTCAAATTTACATAATACTGCCATTTAAAATTCACTTCAAGATGCATTTTCTTTCACCAAAAGAGTCTTTAGGGGCCATAGAGTTTGTTGAATTTAAGTGCATTATTTATTGTTGTTATGGAAAATGTGGGACAGTCACATGAAGAACCAATGGGAAAACTTGGAAAACACGCTGAAAGGGGAAAAAAAGCAATAGTCTTAACTACATCAATGAAGAAGTCTAATAAGTGGTGTTGGGTGTTTGTCTGCAGCTGTGTCTGTTAAACAAAATAGAGCCGTGATGAACAGATTTGTTTACGAATTAACATGATGTGTTTTTTTGTTTTTCTCCTGTACGACTCATGTTTGCCAGTAGCCTCTATGCCTTTATGTTGCTTTTGCTCTGTAATTAGCTGAGAGTTTGCTGCGGTTCCTTTCTCCATCTTTGATTACAGAGCTTCATTACATTTCATTATGGCAGCCGCTGCTCTCTACAGTACATTAAAAACTCAAGCAGCCTCAACTTTTATCCGGATGCGGGGTATTAGCCCTGACTGCTGTCTCTATATTTCCATTGACAACTTGTTTTTATTGACTTTATTGTCGATTACAGAAGCGCTCTCTGTGTGTTCCTCGCAGCTTTATGGCGGCATTACTGCTCTCGGAGCCGTCAAACAGGCTCTGTGGTGAATTATGGCTCTAATATTGAAGGAATTTTCAAAGTTTCCTTCTGAGGACCATTCAAGTCATTTCCTATCCACTGAGTGTCATCAAATGCAGCAGTGGAATAACAGTTACCAACCATGAGTGTGTTTGCTTCATCTTTATGCTCTTCCTGACCTGAGTGTGTTTGTTTAATCAAGTCTAAGCTTGTGAAATCTGTATTTGATTCATTGCAGTGAAACGCTGGAGAGCCATAAGCTGTTTTTCAACCCTCTGAAAGCCTCAACAGCTCACAGCTCAGAGAGCAGCGGTGATTTTCAAATTCAGTGAACAGTTTACATGAAAACTGACAGACTGTGACGCATCTTTAGTGGAGCGTTTAGGTGATTTAGTTAAGTTTTTTTTTTTTTTTTTTTTTTTTTACTTTACAGCCAAAAGGAAACTTTACCATTACATTGAAGTCTGAGATAGCTGGGCATTCTCTGCCACTCTTACTCAAATCACTGCAGTATTTAGTCTCAAATGTCCAAAGCAAAAACAAATGATGCTGGTTGATGTCACTGGATTACATTTTAATTTTCTATGTTAATCATTTTGCTTTTGAAACCATATTGTATTCAATTCTCTGTTATTTAATTGAATGAATATATATTTGATTCTCAGGTATATTGCTTTCAAACAATCATCCCATTTACCAAAAGGCAAAGGACATGTGACAGCATTTTTCTGGAATCCTTCTGAGTTAAATAAACATGTAACACAGTAGAGAAGAGTATTATGTATTATAGATTAATGAGCCAATAGGTTCGGCTATCAGAGCACAGTGGGGTGTTTAAATGACACACAAAGGCAGTTGGATGAATTTAGAGAACAATTGGTTTTAGTGAAATAAACCATAAAATTGATAATCAGTTATAGAAGACTTACAATTATGATTAGGATTATGTATAAAATACATAATCCTAATCTCTTTTTCTTAAAGAGGCGTCCCCATTTTATGTGGGCTACACCCACACACCTGTGGATGCATTTTAAGGTCAGTCTTGTTGATCCTTGGGAACAATTTCCAGATGCTGGAAGGTGCCACATTTATCTGTTCAAACGATTATGTACAAACATTATAGGAATGTCAAAGCATCGTACAGCTAAGGAAGGAGAAGGTTACTCTGTCCCAAGAGATGACTGTATTTCTGATACGTATAAACCAATAAGCCAAAAACGTGGTAAAAATGCTGGCAAGACAGTGTCATTATCCACACTGTACTAACCTTGGCTGAAATGCCACATTGTGAGGAGGAAGCCATTACTCCAAAAGAAACAGAAAAAAAACAGATCCAGATTATAGATTGCAAAAATACACAGGGACAAAGACCTTTATTTCTGGAGAAAAATCCTGTTGATTTAATAAACTAAAGTGAAACAGTTTGGCTGTAGTGATTATTGTTACATGAGGCAGTGGTTATGCAACTCGACACTCCTTGTATTTGCATGGGACAGTAAATACTAGAACTTTATTTTTCTAATTTTTGTTATTTCTAACTCATATCTATAACATGATAGAGTTGGCAGAAGATGTTTTACAATTCACAAAAAAACGCTTTCATCTATTATTTTTTTTATCAAAGAACCTAATGAAAACATTAAAAAGGGATATATTTAACCAATAAATAGAAATAAAAACTTCCACCTAATAAGTTTTAACAGCTTAGTCATTCTCCATCTGCGACTGAGTCACTTTCATACCCATGATATTATGTGCTAAAACCTTCAGCACCACCGCTTCATTTTTTTCTAACAATGGGTGTTTTTCTATTAGGCATGAATCACACAGCTTCTGTTCCATCAGCTTCCCCTTAAAGAAACTATTTTCAGATCTCTGAACCAATGTGATTGTAAATCTCTGGTTTTCAGCTTGGATAGCAACTCCCCAGCACCGTGCGGTGCCAGTCTGCTCATCAGACGATCTTCCATATCAAGGCTGTTAGTGTGAATTTTAAACAAAGAAGAAGAGGAAGAGCATGTGGAAAATCTTCAGATGAACAGCTTTTGCCCATATTGGTCAAAGTGAGAGGAGGAAGTGACAGATGAAAATGGTGGAAGAATTTTCAGCTTTTCTGTGTGATTAGTGCTCCATTTAACAAGAATCAATGACAGCGACTTGACATTTAATTTCCTCCTGAGCTCTCTCTGGCATTACCTGTTGGATTGGAGTTTAAGGTGGTGGACACTCTTCACCTGCCTGCATAAAGACAGATCCACAGCTTTTTTTTTTCTCTTTTTTACCATGGAGATCTGACTCTCATCTCCAGGGCCATCTGCTTGATATTGGTGATTATCAAAAAAGGTGAGCTCATATATTCATCAGTTTGATTGGACTGGTAAGATCTAGTTTTATAATAATAAAAAACAAAAACAAAAAAAACTGATTCTGGTAAGGTTAAATTTGTTACAATATTAGACTGATTTCGTAATATTTTCAATGATCCTCTATTTGGTATTAATATTTGTATCTAAAAATATGGATTGTTCCTTAATAACTTCCAGATCATGTGACCAAAAGATTGAATTTGACCAAATGCTATGATGCTGGGCTCATTTTTTTCATTAGCTTCATTGTAGATATTATATGCATATTTACTGAATTTATCAAAATCATAATCAAGAACAAACAGAAGCTTTGGAACCACAGTGAGGAAAAATAAAAACTTATTTTCTGGACCTTTTGCAGCTAAATTTAGCGCAATCAGAAACTCAGGTCTCCATCCATCATCAGCTCACCTGCTGAAGAGAAGCTCTTTGTCTCTCTGTAAAGAGTCTTTTTATCAGTCGACTGCACTCTGGTTTTACACTCAGCTATGAGCTCCAGAGTTATTAGATCGGGGATGACAGTCCACCAGGGGAGTCGGCTGGGAACGAGCAGAATGACCAAACTGATGGTTTATTTCAGCAGACATCACACAGAAGAGATTTGTCCAAAGTGGAAGACCAAACACGTTAAAAGCCGCGACAAAAGCAATTCTGGTTAAGGTTTGGATTTGTGAAGGCCCCGTGACTGAAAACAGACATTCAAATAAAATCTTCTAAATCAGGAAGCAAGATCAACCTAAAATTATATGCTGCATTTTTGCATATTATGCAGCTCTAGACATGTTTTTGCTTTAAATAAGGAGAATACCTAAATCATAGGCGACAACCGAGTGTCCGTTAGAGTGGAAACCAGGCTGGATTCCAGATAAATACTTTTACTCTCTGAATGTGGGAGGTGAACTGTGAAGAGCGGTGTGTGGGGAAAAAAAAAAATCAAAGAATCTGATCTACATGTGTGATAAGAAACAAGCTTGTTCAGGAGCTTTCAGGTTTTCTTTGCCAACGTGCTGTTCGAGCTTGAAGGGTAAGTGGGCTATAAAAGAAGAACCTACATCAACTAAACCCTGTGTGCCAAAGACGCATTAAACAGAAATTGCTTTCCGCACCTTGTAAGTATTTTGCCAAAAAACCTAAGAGAAATTACCTTAGAGTCATATGTTATATTCTGAAGGTCTCAGTTAGCATGTTGAATATCAAATTTAGAATTGTCTTTCGGGACAAGAGAATTATGTAAAGACTGAATAGGTATAGTTTTTTTGGAAGAATAGAAAAATGGTTTGAGAAGTTCTATCTGATTGAAACAATTTATATTTAGACTGATGAGACCAAGCACTATGTTTTCAGGAAGCAGAACACATCAGCACAAACTTATCTAACCAACTGTGAAGCACAGTAGTGGAAGAGTAATGATTTGGACTTATTTTGCAGCAGCTGTACCTCAGCATCTTACAGTCACTGACTCAACCAGGACTTCCTTTGTATTCCAAAGTATTCTGAAATGAAATGTAAGGCAATGTGAGCTGAAACTCGACAATGACCCAAACACAACACTATGTCTGCAACAAAACTGACTGAAAATAAAAAGAATCCAGCTGTTGCAAAGATGGACTCAAAGACCAGACCTCAAATGAATGTTCCATTATGTCCTAATAACTAAACCCTGCAGTTGAGAGAGGACACACTTTCTTTTGGTTGTAGCAGAATGTGAACATTGCTTAACAGTTTAAAAGAGGGGAAAAAAAACAAAAAACGTTCAGGGGTGGGATCCTGAGTTCCGAATATCTGTGGTCCTGAAAACAAACATCGGAGCAGAAGTCACACGGAAACTGTTGACCAAAAGTTGGAGGAACAGTCTGTACTTTGCACTGGAACAGCACCAAAACTCTGGGCCATTCTCATCAAGTGACCAGTGAAAAGGAGCAGATCGAGAAGGAGTCTGTGGACGGGGTGAAGGCTTCAGCCCCTAGAGATGACCTTTTTGCCCCCTGGAGACAACCCCTTCACTCCTACCACCCCCTACCCTGCTGCACCTCAGCTACCACACTGGGAATCGAGTGTCGAAACGCTCTGATAGGCACTGTTAAGTCATGCAGGAGGGAGGAGACGAGCTGTCAGACTCCCATCATTCCTCTCTGGAAATCCTCTCCCAGGAGGCGGCTAGAAGTCCACCGGGTGGGCAAAATAATAAAAACACTTCAACAGACTTTAATCCCCTGGATCCAACTCTTTTTGGGCAAACTCCTAATCCCATATTTTCAACATCTGCAAGCACACGCAAACAAAAATAAACTTTGAGCTGTTGTTTTTCTTCATGTGGCTTTAGAATCATCCAAAAAAGTTTTTCCTGAATATCCGATGCTGACTCACTGCCTCTTTGAAAGATTCAACATTGCACTTGTTTATGTTTCACATTTCTAGTTAACAGGGGATTTTTTTTTTTAGAAAACCACAAATACAAAATAAAGTATCACAATAAACAAATGGAGCTTTAAAAAAGGAATAACCAGAAGAGGAAAATAATGCATCTCCTTGATCAACCCCAAAATATTTTCCTCATAGCTATTTTCCGATTTCTCAAATTTTCATCTCTTGAAGTATTGCATGTACCAGCAATGGAACATTTAAAATGTTGATATGCTTCTGCAAAGGTTAAAAACACAAATACAGAGCTTCCACTTGCCTTGAAGTCGCATTAGAACCCATCAACTGCAAAGTGACAACTGGCAACTCCGACAAGTATTGGATTTAAACTGAGTTTTTGGAGCTTTTTAGTTTTTTCCCATCTACAAAGGAACATAAATCATTAATAGCTAAAACATGAAATGTTAAAAAAATGAATAAAATAATAAATAAATAACAGGTTATTCTGTACAGTAAAAATGTGTGACATTCATAGTTAAAAAAAAAACAGAAAGTGCTGTACACCATCTTTCTGTTCCAGTTTTACTCTCCCTTTTGCAATGTTCCAAAGTAATTACGTTAAACTAAGTGTGATAAAAAAAAAAAAGATGAGCAGAAAAGTCTCCACGATCTTGTTAAGCCACCTTTAGCAGCAAAAACTCTCTGTAGTTCTGTTTTGTTTGACTTCATCAGTTTTCAGCCCCGTTGTTCAATAATTTTGGTGGAATCATCTTGACACAACAGTGCTTTATTGCTTGCATAACTCCAATAAGTTTAAAGAGTTGAACAGATTGCCTTACATTTGAAATTATTTTTTCATCACTCGGCCACTATGCCTGACATTTGGTAAGAGGTGTTTGCTCTGATACGATGCTTTCCAAGTTTTTGGGCATCCTGAGCTTAGATGTGTAAAAAGTTACATAAAATATGAGAGTCAATATTTTGATGTGAGCAGCAAAATCTCACATTAAAAATACAACAGATTGACATTTGATTTTGAGCACATTATTCAGTGAGGATAGAAATACCATTTTAAGAAATAATTGTTTTTACTAAAATCAGAAGTTCGAGACTTATTGGAAATGCTGCTGGTAATACTTTCTATCCCATTTTGCCCACATGACAGAACCTAATCTTCTCCCATAATAAGGACAGAGAGAAGGGGATTTCTGATTGTTCCTCCACTCCTATTAATGTACCCTTTCTGTTAACCCCAAATGTTACAGACTAAATCTGTGGACAGAAAAAGTTATGAAAAAAATATATTTTGGGTCTTGTAATGCATTTCTTCACTGATTTGACCAATTTGGACCACAGTTCTCATTTTCTGGCATATGCAAGATTCAAACAGTCCTGGCAATCAAAAGAGTCAGTGAAAGTATGCTGCTTGAAACTTGTTTACCACACAGTGGGATTCACACAAAATCCACCGGGAGTGTTTGTTGTTGAAAAATTTTATATTGTACCTGAACAAATACCATGATTGCAATTTAAGTCCCAGTAATGTTCAGTAAATTCTAAATGATTGCTTGTGATGGGAGGACAGAAGAATCTTTCTTTCTATGAAGTGAATACCATCTATTGATTCTTATGGGGACTTCTTGCTTTTTTTGTATCTCCCTTCTATCACCGTCACTGGTGGAAACATAAGTCTGAGTCCTTTTTGTGTTTTGTGTCGTATTTTCATCCAACCATCGATTCGTCTAAGGACATGTCCCAGTCTAATCTTTTTTTGTCATAATTTTCTGACTACTGAACATAAACGCATATCTGTAAGTGTTCCAGATATGTCTCATTTACATATTAATCTTTAAAGAATGACAGTGAAAATACGGTTTCATAATATTAACCTAAAACATACAGGACCTTATCCCTAATTAACATAATCACTCATTAATTTAAAACAATGCAAATATTAAAATTTATACATTGATTTATTCTTAAAATATTTGTTCCTATTTTTTTCTTAGCAAGATATTTTTATTTGCTTTTTTTTCAGAGTGGGAAGGGAGGATTGATAAGCCATGTATATTCCATTATAAGGGGGTGATATAAAAAGTTGAAATTGTTGTTATGACGCTCTTCTGCCACAAGATCCAACCAATACCTGAAAAGCCATCATTCATTGGAGCAGAGGATGCTGCTGGTTGATCTGACAGGTTTGAATTGGTTATTTCATTTTCCATTACGCGGCTGTGTGTTGAGCGCTCAGTGCAAATAAGAGCCAGAGCTTCAAGCAGAAAAAAAGGAGGAACATTACTTTTAAGGGTAAGACAAAACCCAGCATCCTTCACGGCGAAAGACAAAGTGGAGCTAATGAAAGGCAACAGGAGTGAAATACCGTGTGACTGATACTGGGCTCACTGTCAGCCTGATTCTACTGGGAGAAGTGGGATGATGACAGATGAATTAGCGCGCTGACAGTCGGCGTGGAGGGACGGGTAATTGTTGCCGAGAGACGGCGAGTGTTTTCTGTCTCGCGCCGCGTTAGACGAAGCCAATCAATCAGAGCTCGAGTCGGCGGCGGATTGGGCGGCGCGAGCGGCGCGAGCGGCGGCTCCTTGTCAGTGACCGCTGCAGGAGTCACGCCTCTATGTGTCCCTCCGCGGCTCGAGATGTCACTGGCGATGCTGGGAGAGGAAGGGGTGATCCCTCAGAAGTAGAGCGCTGACCCCATTTGACTGAAAATAAAATAAAAGTAAAATAAACCATTTTCCGCATTTCTGAAGTGGTCGCCTTTTAAAGGAGTCTCTGCTCGACACAACCTGGTCTTTATAACACGTCGCGTTTCTTTTTCCATTTACTTTTAGTGATACATTTCTTCTTTTTTCTCTCCTGGTAATGCCCCGCTTCAGAAAACCCATTAGATGATTGCTGTAATTTTTCTTCTTTATTGTTTATTTGCACGGGGACAAGCGTTAAGTAGAAACAAATACTAACACCATAACATTTATAACTTTGGCTAATTTGCATTGCATGTCCCCAGATGGTCCTTTAACAACAAAAGACAGTTTAAGAGACGGTAAAACAGCACAGCAAGATGTAATATCGCACATAAGTGTCATAATTATTTTGAAACAGACCAAAATTAAACAAATCATGAACTGGTTGTTAATCATGATTACAAGATTTGAGAAAGTTTTTCAGTTTTAGTCTCAAAATGTGAGCATCTGGAATCAGCTTCAAGTAATTTATGCATTTTCCAATCATTTTTGATATGTACTTTACTTTTACATTATTTTCTGTTGAATTTTCATACAAAATGTACTTTGGGACCTCTTTTTAATATTTAAAATCCACAATCATAGAATTAACCAATAAAAGCATGCACCATGGTGGATTGTAATACACAAGACGACTAGGGATGTTGCCACAAATTTAAGTGGACCATGAACTTTAGTCTAAAGTTTCCAACATACTCAGGTACGCAGTGCATATTCTGTGAACCACATGAACTCCGCCCAGACTGTCCGGTGAAAGTTGAGATTTCATAGTTGAGCTTAACGACTCCAAACTTTTCTCACGGCAAATTCCTTCTTTTCCCACAAACTGAATGGGTACTGGCAAGTTTAATGAGCTAGTTGGGCATCTAGCCCTGTTTCTTCTCCACCAGGGCAAGTTGCGCACTTGTTATCAGGGCAGAAAGTGACAGTCTGGCTGCTGCCATCTTTACGGTAACTTTTCACCTCAGTGTCACATACAAAACAGTGAACACCGTTCCCTACCGAGCCGTTTATTATGCCACTCCAAGTGCATATCTGGATGTTTTTTTTGTGTGTAGGAGCTGATAAAAACTCTCAGGAATAAAGTTGGTAAGCATGGAGTTAGCAGCTGGTAAAAACCTGACTTAGTCCCCTCTAAAGTATCCACATGGTGAACATCCTTTGAGTGAACAGCAGGATAGGTGATAAGTTTGCACTAAAGGGTATGAGTAATGAGAGGGAACTGGAGAGGATCAGTTTCCAAACATTTTGTTAATTTGGATCTTAATCCTTTTTCATTTGAGAGATGTGTTTCTTGTCCACCACAACTACTCTGATAATTGGCTTTGCCTCGCCATTGTTCTCTTACAACGGAGATCATGTGCTCTTTGTTGCATTGTTATGCAATTTTCTATCAAAAAACAGCCAATAAATCCTCACCAGAGGACCTCAAACAGATTCAGTCTCACTCTCTGTCAGTAGCAGAAGCAGTTCAAACTGACTAAAACTGGAGAAGTGTGACACTTTTAAAGCCAGAAATTTGGAGTCATTAGTCAACAACACCACTGAGAAGCCCAAAGTTGAGCTATGTGTGTTGGGTGTATCCAAACTCCATCCCGGGGGGAAGCGCAGAGCATCTTTGATCCGCAGTCTGATTCCGGCTCCTCTGTCTTCATCTGGCCGATGCATCTCACTCCCAGTTTGCTATAATCTCTCTGTGGCTCCCATTATGCTTATTCCTCATTAAAATTTTATCAGCCAAGGCAAATTGCAGAGATTAGGGAGGGAGGGAGCTATTGGGGCTCTCCAGCCTGTTCACAGATTTCTTCATTGTTGCGGATCATCCAGGCTTATCTGCTCCCCAAAGCAAAGTTCCCATCAGATGGAAAAGGTCAGGAAATCTGATCTCTCAGCATCCCTAATGACAACGAGGAGTGAGAGAGGTAGCGCATCCAGTTTGTCTAAAGTGCTCTTGCCCACACATTAATGTTGTAATACTTTAATAACTTAAAGTTGTGTTCTGCCCTATTGATTTCTCTGAGATGCATAAGAATATTTATGGTTCGGAGTGCAGTTTGTAAACTTAGAGTCAGCGATGCTTTGGCTAATTATAGGCTGAAGGAAGAGCTGTGGCTCCAGCTAATGAATCACATTCCTCCTGTTATCCTCCACCTGCCTCTCAGGTTCACTGACGGTTGGCACGAAGCCGAAGGAGAAGGCTTTTTTAAACGACGGATGACAAATTAGCGGCCATGTGAGGTCAGTGGGTGGAAAGCAACAAACCCGCTGTTGCATTAATGCCTTAATGAGAGCGAGAGAATGACAAAACTTTAATCAAACAGGGTAAGTTGTTGGAAATGCCAAACTGTGTGACTTTGGATTTCATATTCCAAGAAAAAAAGGTTCACTGGATGTTTTTGCCATCCAAAAAGTTTTCAAGTATCATAAAGTTGCTGTCAAAGTTCTATAGGATGTGAAATTGGACCAGGAAGAAGACTGAAAAATATTGAAGAAAATTAACATCTTTGTTTTTTTTTTCATCAAATTCTGGAATGATTCCAGCTTTTAAATATGTATGTCTTATCCAATGGGAAAATCAGCATATTTATACTGATGGATTGTGTTTGCTACATTATTTTTTGAAAAAGTCAAAACATTTATCCATGGCCTTTTCCTGCCATAACTAAGATGAAGAAAAAAACAAAAAAAAATCAACAAAAAAACAAATACTGATTTCACAAAACTTACTGTTGTAGAAGTTCTTCACATCATGTATATTTTCTTGGAGCAAGTTTATTTAACTGCCCATTATAGACTCGTTCTTATGACAGCTCACCTCAGCAGATTGTAGTGTAGCAATCAAGGACATCTGATTGTCCTTAGCCCAATTTGTAATGTTTTATGGGAAACCAAAACTCATGTATGAGTTAGAAGTTTATGTGGTTCTCATCACAATTCCAGGATCAATGAAGTAATTAACAATGTAGAAAATGTTGTAATACACAGAAACAGAATCCTTATACTATATTTTCACACGTGGCTTGAATTTAAACTTTAAGCGAACTGTTTTGGTGGATATGGCCAAAAGCATCACCGGAAAAAATGTTGATGTTGCTCATTTGTGTCAAACCTGTTGAGGAAGTCTCTGCTCAGCCAACCCACTAAAATATGTACCGAAAAGTGTCATTACTGTTTCAGTTGCAAGATATGTTTGAAATGTGATGGAAAAAAAAAAAAAAAAACTAGTGGATATTTTTTGTTGTTGTTGATGTCACTTTTACTTTAATGTCATCATTTAATGAAATAACAGCTGTAGATTATGAGATTCTTACTTTTGTCTTGGGTTGAGATTACATTATGCACTGATGCCCAAAACTGCATTTCTGGGTGTAATATGATCAGTCCATGGCAAATTCCAGATGTTTTTTTTTTTTTTTTTTTTTTTTTTTTTTTTTGTTCCTTGTGTTTTTTTTTCTTTTTTCTTTGTATGTTTCTGAACTTTGAACATGGAAATTAATATAATGGTCATGAACTACAAGAAAAAACACAAATGAAAATTAAAAGTTGCAAACATTGCTATATTTACACTTTAAAGGGATGAATCAGACTATTGAACAATGAATTCTGGGTAAAGAAGTTTTGATTTGTTACCTGAATTACATATCTCTGGCAATCTTCATGCAGACTGAGCACATTGTACTAACAATAACACCATCACTTTCAGAGGTATTTATCAAAATCCCAGACAGAGAAATTAGAATTTCTTGATTTGAAGTTTATTTGTTATCTGGACATTTCCTCCCTGCAGGATGTTTGTGCCTCAGCAGGTGAGTTTGTCTGCTTGTAGTCTGAGGCGCCACAGAGCTGCTGATGTAAACACAAACTGGTGACCTGAGCTGAAGTATCGCCCTATTATCTCAGACAGGCTGCATTTGTGTCTGTCATGTGTCTTTTCGTCAGGCCTTGTTGGCTCTGCTAGCTGTGTGGCTGCTGGGGTCAAAGTGGACACTCAGGTAATGAAGCATTACCAGATGAGATCAGCAGCGGCTGAGGGAAACGCTTGGCCGTCACATTCTTCCAGGATCATCTGACAGTCAGAGGGCCAAACTGAGAACTGACTGCAGTCGCTAAAGCTCAACATCTGCTACCGTGTGATCCAGCTGAGTACTTCACCTGCACGATGAAAGATCTTCTTCAAAAATTATTTAAATTAAACATTGCATTGTACTTTTACAATTGTTTACATTTTTAACAGTTTAAAAATGTCTGAAACTTTTACTGGTGAAGTATTTTCCGGACTATAAGTTGTGGTTTTGTTCATAGTTTGGCAGGAGGTGCGACTTATACTCCGGAGCGGCTCGTGAAATTATTAACACATTATTATATCACATCAGATGTTATTTTCAGACTAAACCGCAAGAGGGCGCTCTACCCCTGCGTTGATAATATGTGTGGTAGAAGCTACCTCCAGAGTTAGCGGAGTTGTTTACAAGCGACACCAAAGATGAAGATTTAGTGATTCGGAGTGACACGGATGGTTTGGTAAACTTGTTAGCATGTTATTTATGCTATAGTTATCTGAATAACTCTTAATATGTTATGCTAACATACCAGGCACATTCTCAGTTTGTTATGCGTCATGTAACATTAGCATACCGTACAAATATCCGGCCTGTGGTTTCCTCTATTCTATTTTTAATTTAAATTGCCTTTCAAGATGACATGTCTGTTCTTGGTGTTGGATTTTATCGAATAAATTTCCCCCAAAAATGTGACTTATACTCCAGTGCTACTTATATATGTCTTTTCCTGCTTTATTATGCATTTTATGGCTGGTGTGATTTGTTCTCCGGAGCGATTTATAGTCCGGTAAACACGGTATTAAAAGTTGTTTTCAGGAGGCCTGCTGAAATTTAGTGATACATTCTATTACACAATCTGGGGTAGTATGTGGAAGTTGTACACAAGCAAAATCTCTTCATACCATTCATGTCATCAGAAACTTGAGGCAAACATTCAGCTATATTTATCAAAGAAAATCTAATAATATATAAAGAAATAAATCGATTTTCTTGACACAAAAGTCTGGACTATTAAAGGAAATAATCTAAAATTTAACAAAAGTTCTGAGCATAAAGGTTTGAAAAGTTCATTTATTTGTTATTTTTTCACTTTTAAAAGAATAAACATGTAGAAATGAAACAAAAAAAAACTAAAAGTAACATTACCTAAAAAAAAAAATCAGTTTCCTAATCTTCTGTGACTGTCTCGTCATTCTATTTCAGAGCCACATCAATCATGGAGTAATTAATATACGCCAGGGTCTCTGCAGCCAGGAGTGACTGCTAAAGCACTGCTTTGATGTTTTATTAATTGTCCTGTAATGGATTTGTGTCAGGGCCAGTTTTAAAAACAGTCCTGTGGGACTTTGCAACAGGCCTTCTCTTGAATGGGAGAGAGTCAGAGACCTGAGGTGTAGAGAAAATGACAAATGACACATTCTAAAAAAGTGGGGAAGGAAAGCATGAAGACAAATAGATATTTGTTCTTTTATTACTGTCTAAAAATGTAAAAATGAAAAGTGGGCATTAAGGACAAACATACAAAAAATTTTTTTAACGTTCAAAATTCCTTGCCCTGTTTTCTTTGACAACAGGGCAAAGAAAAAATTAAATTTGTGGATTTTGAGAGTAGAAAAATTCTTTCAATGTTCAAAATGATATATGTGGTTACTCTGGAAACATAGTAACCGCTGCGTCACAGAGAATTAAAAACCCAGATCGGAAACTTCATCATATTTAAAATTTAAGAATAAATGAAAATACAAATATATGCATATGTAGAAACAGAACCTAAATTTAAAATAAAGTAGATCTTAAGTCTGAGGAAATAATTCACTTTCCATAATAAAGCATTTATTTGGAATGATTAACAGTTAACACTTAAGTAGCCAATAAATATTCAATACTCAAAGCAACCACAGAAAGCTTTTCACTGTTGATAGGATTTCATTAAAAAAGAGTTTAAGAATAATTAATAGAGGGTAGAAAATCTACTGAAACCAAACTATTATTAAAACCAAAAGCTTAAACATACCAACCTATGCTACTCTGATAGCACCACAAAGTGCTTATTTTTTTATCCTATATCCAAGATGTTAGATAGCAATGTTGATGTTAATCTGGAAGGGTACAAATACTTTTTTTTTTCCACACTTCAGATAACAAAAACAATATAAGTCAACATAATACAACCAATAGACATGTTGCACATTTTTGTGCTGCAAAACTGTTATTTTTGCTCAAGGTAAATCTTAAATGAGAGCCTCTCCCCCACTTTCAGAAACCAGGAATCTTTGTGCGTGTTTACGGTTTAAAACACAGTACTGAAATATCTTAGATGTAGAAATTTAAGCCTGAGGTAAGGATAGCTCATCTGTGATTCTGAGGTGAAGCCCCTCGCTGCTCTGAGACATTGTTTACAGATGGATATCCCCCTGGATCGCTCTGTGTAGATCTGTATCACCAATCAATATTCCCCCTCAAGTCAGTCCGATGTGATCTGAAAGTCCACCCTCCATCCTCTCGTTCACGAAGATGCCTCCCAGACACCAAATCCAATTAAGCACTGAAAACAAAAACAATATTTTAAAGGAGAGGCTGAAGTTATTGAATTATTTATGTTTGTCCTGTTTTTTTTTTTTTTTATCTCTTTGAATGGGTGGAATAAAACCACCATCCATTCAATAATGCATGACCTGCGGTTTTGTTAATAGGCTTTGTAGTGGCAGTAATGTACTTTCCTACATGGCTGATGGAGATTATGGCTGACTCCCACCGCCTGAAGGATATCGATCTGGCTTAATGCCCCCCGGTGTCCCTTCAGTCCTGCTCCTCGGCTCTGAAACCACACAAACACTCAAAGGAGAAAGAAATCAAGCCTTTTCAAAACTGTTTGTTCTGTCCGAATTATTGAAAAGAGATGTGTGAGAAGAGCTTGATTTCTGCAGAGTCATTCAATCGTCCAATTCAGTAGTTATTAGAGGCTGTCTCTCAAGCAGATGCCGCTCAGGCACATCAAATGCACCTGGAATTTTAGGGAATTAGTTTAGATTTTTATTTATAGATTGTCTCACCATCTCCAATTTATATAGTCATGTTGCTGCCTTCCAACGCATTCATTGCACCAGTTAGAGCCACAAACCTCGGAGTGATTTACTGGGATTTTTTGTAGCAGACCAACACAAATAAGTGTGTAATTATGAGGTGGAAGTAGAAAGATATTTTAGTGAATGGCATCGATAAAACCAAAAATAAGTCCCTTCAGGGAGAATTTTTGAGTTATTTACACACTCTAAAAGTGTGGATTGCAGTATTTCTAACAATGTCAAACACACAGGAAGGAAACTCTTAAGAATTGGTCATATGAATGTTGGCAAACAGGAAAAAAGAGAAATCATTCCTTTAAGTTTCAGTCCCTATACCTGATTAGAATCCAGAGCAAAGAAGCTATGCCACCTCATAGGATTTAAAATGTATTTTCAGAGGAGCTGTCTATCCAATAAATCTCATTTTCTAATTGATGGTAACAGTTTGGCGATGTATTTGGGTTAAGTAATTTTAATTCTACTCAGAAAAGCAGATGAGGCTGAAATAACGGTTTTCCTTATTTTTCTTTTTTTTTTTTTTTCACTCACAAAGTAGGGATTATTGATGCAATCGCTGTCCTCATTATTATTGATAATCAGATTATTGGTAATGGTTTATATTGCAACTTCTTTTGTTCGAGACATTGTATGCGCTCATAAAGCGAATTGAATTAAATTGAACAGAGTGAAATGGATAAAGAAGAGGAGATGGGTTTTGTTAGTTAATCCAATAAGGAAAGCTTCGCCTTTCCTTCAATCAGATTATTCCAATAATTAAGAGAAATTGCTGGAGTGTAGCTGCAATAAAGCTTTACATATTCAGGAGCTGCAGGAGAACAACACTGAGATGTTTCCTAACTCTGGTCACTATCCTGTACGGTCTGTCCTGAGATCAGACCAGCCAGACAACTGTAAACCCACAGTAGCTTCTTTTCACTTAATAAATATTCTCCATAATGGGCATTAGGCTCTATGTCTTTTCTGAATGAACCACAATGTCTAATTTTAAATCTATCCTGCTTTTCACGACAATGTCAAATAGAATTTTGCCTGTTGCTTTGAAAACAGCCTAAGTTTCGTCAAATTTTAAAATAATTGCCAAATTTTGAATAAAATTTAGGTCTTTGCTATTTTTTCGACAGACCGATTCCATTGCAGCTCAAGCTGCCTCAGCACAAAGGTTTTTCCAGTCTCCAAAAAGTTTTCTTCCAGGAATGCTCTGTATTTTGCTCCATCCATCCTCCCTTCAACTATGTTCAGTCTCTTCTTCTCTGTTGAAGAAAAGCATACCCCACAGCATGATGTGGCCAGCAACACCTTATACAGATCGGTTGATGTTTTCAGTGCAATGTGCTTGTCTCCTCTGATCAAAGCGCCTCGCTTCACATGTTTGCTTGCTTCTTTACCTGCCTCGGTTGTAGTGACGTGCGGTCAGGGGAGGCAAACAGCCTAAGTTAACTTAGGCTGTCATTATTATACCTGTCATAATAGAAAAATATGATAAAATAATTTATATTGCTATTTTCACCATGTGGTTTGTTCTGTAAGGTGTTTATTTTTTATTTAGCTTAACCCATTTTGATTATTTTTTTTTCTTCAAAATCACTGAAATTTCGCATTTTCCCATTTTGCCATTCAGATGCTCTGAAGCAAAGCCGGAGAAACAGCAGCGAGCTGAGATCATACGACCTCTCGCTCTCTGCCATTCTGAGAGCATGTTTCAATAAAATGGTTGAAAAACATTTAATATATGAAGTGATTTTCCATGATTTAGCTCATGTATATGATGTACAGTATATTTTTGTCACCAACTGTGTGTGCAATGTGTTTTGTGTGCTGAGGAGCGATCAGAAAGGCAAAGAACAGACTCGAGGTGAGGCAGGCAGTTCTCTTGCCTCATGGCAGGGGGCGCTCATGATCTCAGCTATTGTGACTCCACAGCTGCAGAGTAAGAGACAGTAACAATAATTGTATCGTTTTCTCCTCGAACCACAGCAATCACTTATTAATAATCACAAAATTGTGTGGTAAATATTTCAGTGTTTTTTTTTTTAGGGGTGTTGCTATCAGTTGCTATGGCAACGAGTCTGCATGCATATGTGTGTGGCCTGGCCAATGCAGAGAGCGAGAAAGACGTGGTTTTGAGTTGTACTTCAACGGTTTTTCCCTTTGCTGTGGTGCACAGAACGAAATTAATAATACTTAAATTTCCAAGTTTCATTGAGTTGACGGAATTATAATTCTGTTAACTCAATGCAGCGCGGCTGGATGGCATATAAAAGAATTGTCTTTTTGCCCTCCGGCGTTGTCCGCATGCGTGAAATTTAATTTAAATATGCAGGTGGTCTACATTTGTATACCTGATTATGATTAATCCATAATCATCGCAAAGTCACTGCTCAGTAACAAATAACACTTCTTATCACTTGCTTTCAACAATGTTTCTAGTCACCCTTTCATAAAGTCTAGATTTGTAGAGTGCACAACTAATAGTTTTTCCCTTTTTTGTAAATTCTCCCTCCAGACCTATAAATGTATGCAGGTCCTCCAGAGTAACCAGCCCTCTTGGCTACTTCCATCACTAAACCTGTAGGTCCAAAAAGACATCCATGTTTTGGTCGGACAGTAGTGGTGCCTACCTTTATCCATTTTCAGATTATGGATGTGGAGTGTGAAACATTCAATACTCGGGATGCTGTTTTGTAACCTAACTCTTCACAACTTTTTCCTTGACCCATCTTCTGTGAGTGTGTTTTTTTTTGTTGTTTGTTTTCATGATGCTGTTTGTTCAATAATGTTCTCTAACAAATCCATGAGGGCTTCACAGAACAGCTATGCTGAGAGTTTGTAAGGTAACTTTCGAAGGCAATGGTTGTGCTGAATTTTACTTTGTATTTTCTGTACAAATACAGATATTTAGCTGTTTTCAGTCCTCACAAGAAATGCATCCCATCGAGAAGATGCATCCCATCTTCTTGACCAGAAATGCGACCTTCTTGACACGGTACAAAGACTAAGGATCTTATAACCAAAGAATAGAAATACAATTTTAAATGTTTAAAATACTACTTCAAACATTCACCCTAAGGGATGCAGAATTATTACCAAAGCAAAAAAAAAAAAAAGAAAAGAAAACAGAAAAAACTCAAATAAGCCTCCACTCAGAGTCTACTTTAACTTTTTATACTTTTTTTATTTACTGGTAAAAGTGCTGAATCCAGGGGTCTTGTTTTTCATTACCACTTTAAAGAGGTCTGTTGGAGGCAGATTTTTTTTTAGCCATGGCCTGATGGAGGGACAGAAAGACAAGAAGAAGACGAAGAGAAAGGGATGCAGGAGGCAATGTCAGCGATGCAGGTAGTGCTGTGTGGCCAGATGGCAGCAGCAGTAGCAGCAGCTCTGCCTCGCTGATTAGCAGCAAGCAGACAAAAAGCAGCCATGTTTCACTTGTTCATCACTTAAGTGCAGAACCCAAGGTGGAGGCTGGGAGATTTCCCTTGGGGAAATGTGCCTCCCACAGATAAGGCCGAGGGCTCGTATTGGTCTCTGGGGGTGGCGATGTACGACGAGGCAGCCGTGGGATCCAAACCTCTGAAGAAAGCAAAATGAAAGCAGAAAGAAAAGGCTCCGTGGTGTGGAACGCAGACAGCAAAAAGAAGCTCTAACTTAAACAGTTCAACTTTTGGAGAAAAGTTCAGCTTCCTTTCTTTCCCCATTAACTCCAACCCTATGGAGACAAAACTCCGCTCACAAGTTTCGGAGCGGGGAAGTTGTTCACTTCACTGTGAGATCCTCTGGAGGCCTGCAGGATCATTGGGAGAACAATGACTGTAATATGCTGCGCTCGGCCTCTGACCTCAGCCGCAGCCAGACGCTCTCTGATCTGTAATTAGGATCGTCTGCTGCTGAAGATTATTATTACTGCTCAGCTGAATCGTGCTCAAAGAGGGCAAAAGCTGCTGCAGGTCCTGACAGGGTCCACGTCTCCCAGCCAAGAGCAGAGAACCATCAAACGAAGGTGAAATTCCCCCTTACCAATGATTGTTCTGTTATAAAGATACAGATTTATCTCAAAAACATTGAAAGAAAAACCATCCCATGCAGCAGCTTTATTCTTGCAGTTGCTCTTGCCATGGTTTTACTTTAGGATTGTATTCAAGATAAAAGAACACCTTCTTTTAATAAAGTGTTGACTGTCACAGAGTTGTGACATTTTTTTAATTTAGCAAAATGTACTCCAAATTAAAGATGTAATCACTGAGAAATTCAATTTTCACTGAGGTAAAGTAGGAAGCAGAGTTGCACATCCCACCAAATTCAAGCCAAGATCAGACTGAGCAACGCTGAGATAAACGACAAACCTGAGAACTCAAAGTCCATCTCAAAGTTAATGACAAGGCAGTAAGAAAGCAGCTGAATGCGTATGGAAGAGTTGAAAAAGAAAAACCTCTTCTAAAAAAAAAAAAATGCAAAGTTTCATCCAAATAAACAATGAAACATATGGAGAGGCAGCAGCATAAAGTAAAGCTTTTCAGCACAAACACCTCATGTGTGTAAGCAAAGTGGTGGAGGGAGGACGATTGAGTTGATCATGAACACCTATCAAAGTCAAATTTGAGACCAAACTTGTTCCAATAAAAGACCAGAATGCCCACCACACTTAAATGGTCCAGAAATATTTACAAGCCCCAATGAACAGACAAAATGAGTTATTTAAAAAAAAAAACTCTGCTATTATTTAGGCCAGGTTTATCCGTTCATTTTCCAGAGATTTTATCAAATTTCTTTCTGTTTGATACTAGATTATACTCCTCTAATCGGCAACATGAGAAAAATAAACTGGTCTTAATGAAGAAATATAAAACACCTGATAAATGTTTAAGACACAACAACTTTCCTTTTTATGAGTCATTTCTAATTTTTCTATTTATTTTCACAATTTGGAACATTTCTTTCCTTCCTTCCATCCATCCATCCATCCTACTGTCCACTAAAATAAAAGGTTGAAATTAAGCTTCATTTTCATCTTTATTTTATGAATCAAAGGAGAGCAAGCATATAAAACCCATTTTACCTTCAGCTACAGAAAATCCCAGAATGCTAATTCCACCCAATGAATAATTACCCACATTTAATATTCACACTATCTAAGCTCCATCTGTGATGTTAAACATTGTTTAGAAGCTGTTAAAAGCCATTAATGGTCTTCTGAATCAAAGTTTGAGGCTAAAAGGACACACATTAAAGTCATGAAGGTAGAGTGAGCAAGTGGCTTCCTTCAGCTTACCGACAATGCTGACACATTACTCTGTTGGGGGCTCAGCACCTCCTGAATAACAAAGCTATTTTTACACACACACACACACACACAAACACCTTACAAAAAAAATCCCTTCAGAATGCATGCAAGTCCCCTATTACTCAAAGTCAGCCATCCACAAAATGAACAAAGTCAGCCGTTGTGCTGCAGCAGCCGGAGATGTGAGGCGAGATTGCAGCTGAAATTGAAATTAATGGCTTTCCTAATTGGAGCACATGTTTGTCAAAGTGACCGAGCGCTGTGGACATGAACTACATCCGCTCACCTGACCCACCAGCGCTCTCTCTGCGACTCTGATTGGCTCAATCAGTATTGAGGATAAATTTGAAGTTTTGATTCTTTTTTTTATTTATTTTTTTTGGGGATCAACATAGAGTTAAAAACATACATAAAGCCTCATAAAGGTGCAACTCAATAAATTAGAATGTTATCAAAACCTTCATTTATTTTAGTAATTTAGTTTAAAAAATATACTCAGTGCACACAAGAATACATTCCAAATATTTGTTTCTGTTGATTTAAATGGTGAAAGTTTAACTCGTTGAATCAACACAAGCAAAGGTCATGGCTTTTTGCATCATCACTGGTTGTGGAAACGTCTCCCCGGATCTAAAGTAACTTGGATTCTGTGCTTTTCAACTCTTCCTCAAGACTTTGTGACCTTGAATTCCAAATGAAAACCAAAATGTATTTGCCCATTTACTTTTCTTTTCTTGGGTTAAGGAATGGTTTCACACAAGGAATGCAACCAACACCAGCTCCAGAGAAGTCCTTGTGAATTTCCTCTAAACTGCTAAATTTAGAGGAGATTTAGCAGTTTCTCACAATCCTTTAAGGTTGTAGTTATGCCTGATGCATTGTTTTTCTACCTATACTTTCCTTACATATAACTTTCCATCAATATTCTTTGATATGGCAAACTGTGATTAGACGACTTCTTTAGTATTTACTTTCTGTGGTTTGTTCTATTACTTTCAATCGGTTTTTTTCCTTTTAAAGTAAAAGGAAAAAAAAAGTGTATTATTGCCAAAACGCTGCAGCTTTAGAAATCTTTTATATGGATTTTAGCTCCATATGAAAGATGGCTGTGTGCTTTTTGGTCTGGGACGGGTAACACTTAATTTTTACTGCTGAAAACAATATCAGAAAACACAATATAATTAATTTTGTAATTGACAGGGCCCGATTTTTAAAAATTTCTATGAACAAAAAATAAATAAATGAACAATAAGCGAAGCGGCACTGCTCATCACGCTTTTATTTTGAAAATCGACACGCAAAAAATGAAGCAGTCACATAACCCATGCAATGCAAGGCATCATTTGTTGTCAGTCATGTGGTTTTCAGCAAGACGACACAACAATTGAAGCGGGTCTTCATGTGACACGTCCCCTTTTTCCTCGGGACACGCCTCGAAGCCTGGCTTCAGACGGACCATCACTACCTGACCCTTTGTTTATTCACTTTTAATTCAATAAAGCTTTTAATTCAATGAACCAGAAAGGAGAAGTTTCCTCTAACACAATGAAAAATGCACTTATGAGACTCAGGTGAAAAAGCAATAACTGAGTCTTATGTGTGGTGTCGGCTTCCATCCATTCAGCTTGCCTCTGTCTTTTATGTGATTGCCAAAAGGAAGCAGTGACTGAGTGCCTACTGCAGGGCCACACCAATCTGGCATCAGTCAATGGCCACCAGTAACAACAGACTGGTCTGTCAGATTCAGAGCAATTAGATCCACTGTGGGTTTGTGTCCACGCAGCTCTGATTTGAGGCTGTAGATGTCAGATTGTCGCTTTCAGGCCTTTCCAAGACACGGAAGATTTCTGCTTGAACTGCACTTGCGTCCACAGGGATCAACATCCAGCACATTTTCATAGTCAAATCAGCAGTGTGATGTTCAGACATTTATCTGGCTGTCAGTGGGTTTGTGCTTGGTTTATTACAGATTCTTGGTGGGTTTCTTTAAAAATGGCTTCTTCATTTGTTTCATCTAGTTTTGATCGCATTCCTCGGTGAGGCTTTCTGTCTGTCCCTCACACTTGGTCCCAACCTCGTATCACACCTGCTGGTTGTGTTTAATTCTCCTGCAGATGCTGCAGGGTTACTTTGGTTCTATTTGTTCTCCTTAAGGTTTTGACATTTTGTCATTTTCCAGCCTAAATGCATTTTATTTTGATATTTTTGGCAACATATCAATATAAAACTCCATTATTAAAAAGTGGGTGTTTTGAAATGTTTATACAAACAAAATAAATTGCAAAATGGTGTTCCAAATGATCTCTGACTCCAGGGTTAAAGTCCCAATGGAATGAAAACTTCAGCCCCAGTTCAATGGAGTTGATGTTCCATTCATCTGAACATCAACTCTGACCACCATCCTCAGAGTATGATGCTTTTAGCTTTTTGCCACCCTAAATTTTGGTTGGACATATTTATTCTGCTGCCCACATGGCTTCTGGCCAACTGCAAATGGTTCTGTTTATAGTTTATGTTTTTACAACAATGGCTTTTTTCAGCTCACTCCAGAAAAGCAAGATTTGTTGCATGCACAGTTAATATTTGCATCATCAGACATCAGAGTTTTCTGCGGTTGCTTCAGAGTTATTATGAGCCTTTTCACTGTTTGTTTGATTAATGTCGCTCTTGCTCTGCCTGAAAGTTTAGGTCATGGGTCTCAAACTGCAGTCTGCAAGGGTAGTTAGTGGTGGATAGTAACAGAGTACATTTGCTTGAATATTGTACTTAAGTACATGTTTCCTACATTTCCTGGAAGTTTGTTGTTACTCGTTCCTTTTGATTCAGCATAGCTTTGTTTTCCACTGTTGCTGGTTTTCTCCCCTGAAATGCAATTGGCCAATCGCTATGCTCCTCATAGGAAGGGGAAGCAACCACAGTCGAGGTATGAAAATACATCATCCTTGTTAGGTGTCACAAGTAGAGTTATTGATTTCATTCAAACAGAACAGAACTCAGGAATGGAGACGGTGAGATAAACTGAAGCAGATACATCACACAGCTGGACTTTATATACTAACCAGGTAATTTCTGAAGACAACAGGTTGTGTTGTGCTTCTGTGGAAGGGAATTCAGGGAACAAGAACAAGAACATGTAAAATTCATAGAGAAATACCTCAGGCTGTATTGGAGGCCGGGACCTGTTTTCTGCAGGGCAAACATATTTCTGACTCCACCACCTTGCTGCCCTCTTAATCAGTGTATCAGAATAAAATAGGCTGAATACAAAAAAAACAACAAAAAATATTTCGATATCTTTTATAAGGCTGAGTGAGCAAATATTGCCAAGAAAAAAATGTGGAAAGCTTATAGACAGCAAAGCAAAATACATATTTCAATTTTAACCAAAAAGACCTTCAACAAAGTATTCAACAAAGTATTAACTCAATAATAGCTTTTTTTCCAATTAGTTTGAATGATTTTACATACATACATACATTCATATGTACATATAGAAACAGCTTTAAAATATTTATTAGGTCTTTTTGTTCATCACAAAATACTTGAGATTTTAACCTTGCAGTGTTCATTTCTGAGAGCAACCGTACATAGCATTTATTTTAATAAAGAATCAGCTTGGGATTCTGTACTATATTAGTCTCATATTTCATGAATCAGACAAAAACCGCCTTCAGATACATTTTTTTGTTGTGAATGAGCCACACAAGTAAAACTTAATTTCATGGAATTCATTAATAAATTTCTCCTAATTTAAAACTGACCAAATTTGTTCCTCATCAGATGGTTTCAGCTTTTCTGTAGGGACAATTTGCTGAGTTTAGTGACTGTGAAATAAATCCAAACTCCTCTAGACCCTGGAGGAACTTCAAGGCGAGTATTCTCAGTTTCTATGACCGTATTACAAAACAATTAGAACACGATTAAAGAAATTAATCATTAATGGCTTTGCTAATTGGTGGCAGATTGGTTCCACTGGTGTATTGGCAGCTCCGTGTTGGATTTCAAATCCCTGCTCTGCTTTAAATCAGCAAACTGAAAAAATAAAGCTTTCTGTGTCCAAGTCGACACCTCCTAAACCCAGTGTTTCTCTCTCTCACTCCTCCCGCTACTCCAATCCACTTCCACTCAGCAGCCCCCCCAGCCTGTCCTCCAGATATAACTGACAGGCTGCAGTCATGGAGGTGAACAGTACAGCAGCCATTTTAATACCATCAACTCCCACGTTCTGCCAATTAGGGCTGCTGGCAGCGTCTGATGATGGAGCTATTAAAAGAGACGTTCGGGGTCTTTCTGACAGATGGAATCATGCCTCCTCTGTCTTAATAAAGCCCGCCCACCGCTCCGCCCACAGCTGACACCCGTCACCTCCACATTTAGCATCAGGCCCGTCAGAAATTCAGCAGCAGCTTTGAGGCAAATGGAAGTAACACTTGAATACTGTAAATACTGTACAGTATGCTATTTGATAAATCTGCTGCATCTAAGCGGAGGGTTATGGGCGCTGAAATATGCTAAACTTGAAGCTGAGCACATAAGAATGTTAGTGGTAGATAATGAGGAATGGGAAGCTACATTCGGTTTAAAAAAGGGATTTTTAAAGCTGAATTAAAAAATAAAATAACACCAAAGGGAGACAAAAGGACAGTTAGGGAGGTAGGATAAGGGTATGGCAGGATGATTAGTGGGATGGGAATGATGTAAGGTGGGATGATATGATGCAAGGGGATGAAGGTCGCTGAAACATAGGAGCTAATGGCAGCAGGTGCAGGATAGATAAAAGTCATGGGGAGAAAAACGAATAATAAGAAGATAGAATGTTGGGGAACGAGTCAAACAGATTTCTTTTTTTCAATTTTAACAGAAATGTTAATTGGTTAATTTATCTTATGCTATAGTATTTGAGATAACAGCTAAACCAGAGCTCTGCAGACCTTCTTCTCCCTGTCTAACCTCTGTTTAAAGATCAGCCAGAAGGTCTAATTTATCTAGTGAGTGCTTCGGTCTGCAGCCAGACACTCATTTCAGTTTGTTGCCATGATGTCATCAATTCAGTCATTATCCAGTTCATGAGGACCTAAATATATATCAGCTCGGGAACTGAGAGCTATGTCTGACCATTGCCACGTTGCTGCATTATTTCCAATTTCTTCTCAACAAGAAAGTGAGAATTCATGCTCTTCTGTCAAAGGGTCACAGCCTGGTGTCGGGCTTTGAGCAGAAATTGGTGAACTGCAAAACTACTGAATATTTTATGCACAACCATCTCAAGTTTACAGAGAATCATTCGAAAAAAAAAAAATAAATTTCCAGTGAGCGACAGATTGTTTCAGTCATTAGAAAAGCAACAACAGCTAAAAACCCCCTTTTACATTCAAGGTAAGCAAAATACAACATTCCTCACTTTAAAGCAGATTATAGGCTACAGCAGCAGAGACCATGCTGGTTGCCACTCCTGTCAGCTAAGAAAACAAAATCAAGGTAGCATAGGGTTAGGGTTATGTTCAACATAATTAAACAGCAAAAAATTGCAAAAAAAAATTACCTGGTCCAATGAGTCTATCATAAATTAAGACATTTAGATTGTAAGGTCAAAGTATGAAATAAACAATATTGATTATTTCGGCCATGTATTAATGGTCCAGGTTGGTGGGGGTGGTATAATTTTGTGTGACGCATTCACTTGGCACATGTAAAGGTTTTTTTTTTTTACCAACTATTATTTAAACATCCAAGACTACCTGAGTATTGTTGCTGACCATATGCAGTTTGTAATGTAAAAACATAGAAATGTACTTCTAGATCAGTGCTTCTTTGTTGTTTTGCATGTCTGCTTTTTCTGGAAGGTTCAAGGAAGCCAGGTTCTGCATTTTCTATTCCGCTGTTGCTGCATTTGAACTCAAAATAAATGATTGCTGAATTTTTAAGCACTTCGTGGAATTGGTTGGCTTTCATTAGAAATAAAACTGGCATATTAGATAGAACTTCACTGTATTGCATTGTAACTGTGGGATAGAACTGGAATGCTCAAAGTCAACGGGTTTATTAACTTTGAACTTGTCCTTTATGTCTGAGCTGAAGGGACTGCATGTTGGTTTATGTTGTGGAATTTAATTAAATCAAATTACTTTTCACTGTGAGGAAAAACATTTAAAAAAAAACATATTTATACTTATCTCAATTTTTTTCTTTTTTTTTTTTGTTGCAAATGACATTTTTTAGAGCGGTGCAATAGATCTGTTTTTTCTTTTGATTTTTTTTTTTCTTTCTGTAAAAGCATATTGGAAAACAACTCAAAATGTAGCCAGTTTTAGAGTGAAGTTCTCTTATGAAGTAATGTCACATGTTTGCTTGCTGAAAAACAGAAGATTTTAAAATCCTAAATGTTTCATTTTCCCTCACTTCTTCCTTTACAACCAAGAATGAGTGAAAATGGAGGAAAAGTGGTGAAGTCGCAGTTTCTGAACCCAGGAGGATTACCGATAGTAAAGAAGTCAAAAATGTGTACAAGCAGCAGTAAAGACAAAAATGGCATTTCATTTCAGATAGCTCTATCCCGTTGCTGTCGAACTATGGTGACAGAGTTGTTGGGCGATTTAAGTGACCATGACCATCTCACGTTACTGCTCGTCCTGCAGCGATAGTTGGAAAGCAGTAGCACTGTCACAGAGCATGACAAGATATCCAGGGAAGGACCAGTTGCAAGAAGAGCTTCAGTGCACATATGGACAGAAATAATTTTGTATGAACACTCTGGCAGGTTTCAGCTTAAACGTATGTCTCTGTGACTGACAGCAAGCTCGTCGCTCGCCATTTAAATTCTCCTGCAGTAACCTCTTCCCATCTGGCTGGCTGTGCAGCACAAAAACAAACACTTGGAAAACTCTGCAAATAGCATCTAACCCACCTACACCAGCAGCTGCAGTTTGTATACCGGCGCCAGATGGCCGCTATCGACTATTTTTGACTCCAACTGCAGCCCATCAGATGACAACAAATCTTTGCCGTTCACCTCCTGCTCTGCTGAGGAAGCAGAAAACACAGTCTTCTAATCTCTGTGTTTATTTTTAATTACATTTACAAATAAGATAGCAGACTTAGAGTGCACTAACATTTTATTTTTTTTTTTATATAATATCTTAGATCCCTGCAGGGTACTTAATGGGCTTTTATTTGGTTACATCTAACCTAGAGCTTCACGCAAATGCTCTGTAATAGAAGTGCTCATTAAATGTCAGCAAAAGTCTTTAAAATATTATATTATGTGGTGGATAACATGAGAAAAAAAAGGCTGATCACTGGTGTAAACAGTAAAAACCTTATAGCAATTGCTGTTTATCAATGGAACTGAAGATTTCCAAGAGACATTTTAGCTTGCTGTTACCTGAAAAACATGCTGTTTCATTAAAAAGTTACTGTTAGAAATCCAATTGTTAGACATTTGAATGCAGGATATTAGCACAAACAGCTAAGCTATCAAGCATCATTTTGGAGGGTTGATCATTTGCTCTAGACCCATAGCCACAGAACATGTGCATAGCAAAGTCACTGAGTCCACCATTTTCTCCTCTGCATCCTAAAGGATTCAATAAGCAATTGTTAGACCATCTGACTGGGGGTTTGGCTCAAATATGTCAATTCTGTCAAACACAGCAGCAAAACTCTGCTAACTCCTTAATGCAGAGTAGTTAGCAAGGTAGGATCAGATTTTTTAATTTATTTTTTGTCATCCATCCTTTTATAATGTTCACAATTCTGCTGGAAGACAATGAGCTCCCTGTTCTTTTGATGCTTTTGGTGTAAAGAAACAAAGCGTTTAATCTGGCTGGTCTAAACTGAGATGACACATCTCCTCAAATGTAACAACTTTTCATCTCACATCTTTGAAATGCACAAAGCCACTAATGGCTTTCACTTGTCTCAGGATCAATACATTCGCTGTACATCCTGGGAGAATAACATATAATTAATTTGTTGGACTGGACTGCGGGTGACAGCAGTGTATTGCCTGGTTGAAGCGCCATGCTCGGCTCTGATGTGCCTGAACGCTGGAAAGACTAAAAGAGTCTCCGGAAAAAGAACAACAGAGTTTGCAGTGCTGTCTGACCCTGAAAAATCAGTTCCATGTAATCCATAAGCTTGCAACATTAAGTGCAGAAAAATTATTAGCACAGAAGCGACCTACGAAAGCAGATAAACTCAAGACCATATGGCCGTTTGACACAGGCTGGATGAGGATTTCAGGGCTGCGGAAGAGCTTTGGTGTTTGTTAAACACTCTTTGAGATTTCTTTTTCTGTCACTTTAGCTGAAGGATGTACAGAGAAAACAAAGCTGCAAGAAAGTAATATTGCCAACCTTGTGTGCACACAGACAGTCACTCGATGCTCACCTGGAGGTAAACTTTCCTCCGTTGACATGATTAAAATTTGCAGCTAAACATCACAATGTAAATCTTCTTCCACAAAGAGAGCATCATTACAGGAGCTGTAGGAGTTCATAAGAGCTGAACTACTACAAGTTTGACATATAAAAACTGCAGTTTTCTATCCAGTTATTCATTTATACAAGTGTTAATTTATATTGTCAATAGACAACATTGTTTGCCTATAAATTGTACACTTGAATTGAAAAGTAAACACCAATCACAAAGATGGGACCCAGAGTTACTAACTGGGCTGTAGGAAAATTAATATAAATTTTAGGTTTATATATGACCTAAAATTGAATAACCAACCTGAGATGAACGACTGAAATTAAAGTTTTTTGTAGCTACCAATAATGCCAATTTATTTTCCCATATCACAAACGTGGCACTTTTATCATACTTTTTAAACGCTGTTACATAGCATATAGGTTTAGGTACAATAGCTGCACCATTCAAATATTAAAGTTAATTGAAAGTGGCACAATTTAATGCAATGATGATTAGCTTAATAAAAATATTCTACCACAAGCAAGGATGTATAATATCCTGTGACAGACAGAAACTGTCACAAAACCAAAAAATATAGCTTAAAAACTAAAGAAAGTTAACAGTAGAGCCAATCATCGGAGCAAAGGAGCATACTGAGCAGTTACAGGATGAACGAGCATCCATTACCTGAACATGACCTGTTAAACTCCCCCTTTCTGAATAAACCTCATTTAAATGCAGCTTTTCATACAAGAACCTTGTAGGGAAAGACCTTCCCTCATCTTTTCACTGAGACGTTGTTCGTATTTTTTCATAATGTAAACACCCTTCCCAGTTTCCCTTTGATTTGTTGTCCAAATTCTAAATACCATGCATAGCTTCCTAAATACAACTTAAACTATTTGCATGAATAGGTATTCAGAAACAGATGAAGGCCAAGGCCAGTTTCTTCAATAACCTACGCAAAAAAAAAAAAAAAAAAAAAATGTGAAAAATCATTTAGTGCACAAAAACAAGAAAATCTTCTGTTTCCATGTCTACATTGTCACTATGAGGTTAAAGACACATTTGTATCTCTAGGTGAGATCCTCAGCACAGATCCATGAGAGTTGTGAATGCAGGTTTTCTGTGAAGTGCAGCCTTTCCAGCTTTCTCCTCTCCTCTTGTTGGCCCTTCCCCTCTCATTACTGTTATGCACAGTTGCACATTAGTCTTGGGCGGCTGATAAAGTTGCATTGTTTAATGACAAGTTTTTTTTTTTCTTCTTTTTTGTGGCGGTAGGTTGGTTTGTTTACCAGATCTGAGCCTGTGGGAGGCTGGCATCTGTTTCTCCCTGCATCATAAGCTCAGGGTGTCAACTTGTTAAAAAAAAAAAAAAAAAACAGACAAACAATGGGTTGGACATATGTAATAACTTTTCTCTGTGGTGGGAATAAGCACCAACTGCACAAGAATTTCACTAGGAGATGGAAGGAGGAAAAGATAAGACTGGGATGGATTGAAATTAAATAAAAAATAGACTTATAAAGGTGATCTTAGAACAGGGTTGTAGTCATCACAAGTATTTTAAAGCCTGATTACTTCCCCCTAATTGATGCCACAAAGTTGATTGAGTGGGTTGTCCTCATGGAAACCTTTTATAGTTAAAGTTATGGAAAAGTTTAAAGCAGGTGTAACAAAAACAATAACTGACTCTTTGAAAATATCACAACATAAACATGCAAAACACAATTTTATCTGAAATACAACCAGTAAACAACACACAGAAAACTCCATGCCAAAGTTGAGCCTGGATGAGGGGGCATCATGTTGTGTGGGTAGTTTTGTTCTGCAAGGTGAGAGGAGCAGCTCAGAGCTGGTGGCAACATGGATGGAGCTAAACACAGGGCAGTCTAAGAAGAAAATATGTTAATGCTTTAAAATACTTGAGATCAGAAAGGAGCCTCACCATCTAATTTCTAGAAACATCTCAAGAATGATCAGTGGAATCAGCAAAGGCTGTGATTACTTATCTAAATTAGATCTCTTGGTTTTCTGTTTTTAATAAACTTCTGTGTAGATCTTTGTGATTCATTTAATACGATTTGGAATAAGGGAGCAGGAAAACAAAATGTGGAAAAAGCCCTATGAAAGCTTTCCCTGAGCATTGTATATATGTTGTATTTTTAGACATCCATGGTTTTGATTCTGGCTTGGTGGGGACAGCATGTGGTATGTTAGGTTGATTTCTGGTCAGATATTGTAAACCATATTCTGCCAAGCAAAAACATTAAATTACACCTTTAAAGTTGTTGCTTCCCTTTTCCACGAAGACAAGTTTTGGCAGAGTTAGTTCTTGATAGAAAATGTCATTTCTACATTCTGAATACAGTAATTTTCTCCAGGTCTGTCAGGCACACTGTCTGTGTGCTGACAAACTATTGATTCATTATAATAATCTGTTTCTTAGATATATGGAAAAAGTAAAGCATGGTGTCAACATTTTTGGAGTTCATTGTTGAATATTTCTGAATATTACTTTTTAAGACAAGTCGATTAATCTTCAGTTTCTGAATGTACTTGATCATTATATGACAACATAGCTTATCTGATGAACAGTTTGACATTCATTATCAGAGTGGATATCATGTGGAGTGAATAATCCATGAAAAAGCTGAACTTTTATCTTAACTGTTTTAACATTTAAAGACCATTCAAGGAGAAATAACCTTTAAAACACCCGCTCATGCTCAGTCGATCGTTTTTAATACTCTGGAATGTTTTATGTTTGAAACTATGAGCACAAATTTTACTTACCAACTTTGTCTGATTAGTGAATTCTGTAACATCTTTTTTTAGAAGTTTTCATTCTAGTATCAGCTGACTCTGACTGTAATTTTGGGCTTGAAGTGTTTGAATTTGACTGATTCCATATGACTGAACTGAACTTCACAGCCAATAGAACTGGATGAAATTGTCTGTCCTGCACAGAGGCTCGATGTATTTTGTGTAACCTGTTTATTAAATGAACTTCTCATTGAAACCACATGCATTAGTCAAAATTGCAATCCATAGCATCGTGGGTTTAGCAAAGAGTTGAGTTGGTGAATTGGCTAAAAGATTAATCATAAGTTTAAGTCATCAACATATGGGGAAAAGCCAGGTGAATAAGCATATTAATAGTTTCAAAAAGTTAATACTGTAAAAACTTATGTAGGGACATAATGTTGATTATAAATAAAAGTGGCTCAATAGTAGAGAATTGAAAAACGCTACATGCTTTTTTTAAAGACCTTTTTTGCTGCAACTAAATGACTCAGCGTTGTCTTGGTCTGCCACATAAGATTTAGCACAGCCCCAAAGAATCCCTCTGACTTGATGGTGCATCAATCAGTATGTTGTGATCAGCTGTGTAAATACAACACAGATTTATATTTTGATCCCTTATGTTAAAGCTAATCCACTCTCTTGGATATGGATTAATCTTTGCAGCAATCTTACTGTTGCCCTAAATTAGGCAGTGAACCGTCTTCAAGACTTTGAAAACCCAGAGTTAAACCCAAAGTTACCTTACTAAGCAATAAATCCCACTTTGTAGTTCAGGCTTGTGTTCGTCTTGCTGAGGGTTTCAGCAGCGTAAAACTTGCTGCCAGTCCGTCTCTTTCTTCCTTTTCATCTCTCCTTCCTCTCGGGTGATGAATGGTTTTTCTGTGTCTTAGTGTAAGCACAATCCCGGAAAGCTATGACCCAGATATTTTAATTGCTTATTTTCACTTATGGTGAGTCTGTATGATAAATAGCAGTTGTTTTTCATGCCGAATGGACTATTTTTGAGTTCTGAAAATCACAGCAGGCAGCTCATGTGTGTGTGCGTGTGTGTGTGTGTGTGTAAGTATTTAGAACAGTGCAGTAGGAAATCTTGTGTTCAGTAACGAGGAAGCTGTTTTGTTCTCGAGTTGCGTTTGGAGTTTTTCGTAATGAATGATTAAACTATGAATGTCTTCATTCCCTGAAAAGCAAATGGAAAGATCTGGAGGTGACGGGGGAGAGCATCACCATCACTGTTGCCTGCGGAAATAAAATAGTATTTCTGCTCCTACTGGATTCGTTTGCCCAAGTTCCAAAAATATTCCAGGCAGGCTGTTATGTTTAATTTTAAAACCTATTTGTCCTATACTTTTCCAGACAGAATAGAACGACTCTGGCCACAAAGATGAAACGATGACTGGGTCAAAGCTTTTTCACAGTTAAAAGACTCAGTGGCTACAGAGAAATTCAAGGCTGAAACTGAGTTTCTCTGTCGCCTTTGAAATATAGTGGAGGATCTGGAGTAAATACGTTGTGTAATGTGTCGCATCATATCCAGACATACAATTAAAATTAAACAGCGTCAATAGCCTGCTGCTTGTCCTTGGAGGATTTTGACCGGTTTTTGGAAATTTATTTTAGAATTTCACATCACGTCTCCTGGTGAATTTGCTTGGATCGCCAGAAGTGGGAATGTGACAGCTGTTTGTCTTTTACTTGGAGACTGTTTTCTTTACTGTAGACATGTTTAATCCCTTACCAGACTAACAAACAGTCGTAATATTCTTCCTGACGATCCAATGACAGATCTTCTGACCTCAGGGTCTATTCAATGTATCGATTCAGAGAGGAATCCTTGCATTTCCACCTTAACAAGAAGATTTTCTTTTGTTTTGGACATCTGGTAAATATTCCTCCTGAACAACTTTAAAAAATAAAAATTGGTCTCCCTAAGCCCTGTGTTGGGTTGAACTTATTGTTTTAGATGGCTGGCTTGGGAAGGCCTCAGAATCCCCAGTGTGATTGGAAGCAGGAGGCGTCAGGATATTTCATGTTTCTCTCATTTTTGAGTGTTTTTCAGAAATGATCAACAAATAACATGAATATATTTCAGCATTAAAAATTCATTAACCAAATCCTTTGTAGATCACAGAAAATTCAATAAATAATTTGATTCTGCGTATTATGTAACTTGCACATTAATATAAAAATAGCTTGCGCAAAAAATTTCTATACATCCATTTCAAGATGTAGCGCAGCTTTAAATGGATTAACAACTTTCTTTATTAAGAAAACTGTTCAGCTGTTCAGCTTTCGGAATAAATGTGCATAAGAATCCAAATATTTCCATTCAATTCATAATTTATGTTTTAAACTCTTTGGTGACAAATGTCTGTAATGTGCGGGTCGTTCTGAGCAGATGGAGCTGCCTGCATAAAGGTTTCCATTCTGAGCTCAGTTTGCAGCCAGAGAACATGCAGTCCTGAGACTGACAACATCAGAAAACCTCGCCACCCTCTCTGATGTGACACATCGGTGCCGGCTATAATCATTGTCTACTTTGATAATCCTTGAGGCGTAGAGGTGAGCAAAAGCAGAGACATGGTGAAGACGCATTTAAATGCATCACATAGTTTCAGTAATTTATATCTTGAACCTGTGAGAAGTCGGCACCACATCTGTCTCCAGGGAAGGGCTTGAAGTTCAAAAACATTTCTTCTGACTGCATAGCTACTTTATTCCATTTGATTCGTCAACTTTTAGAGTTAACAAACTTGGTTAATTTGGGAACACCTGTGGTTTTGCTTGGAACACCAGGTGCATGTGAATTATACAATACCAATGACTCTGCTGGAAACTAAGCTAAACACACACCAGCCAGTGAGGAAAACCAATGATTTAAAGCAACTGTTGACTCATTTTAAGGCAAAATGAATGGATGAAAATTCATTTATTTTAGCTTATTTTAGCTCTTATCCCTTGCTGGAAGAACTGTTCTGTTTCTTTTTTTTTTTTTTTCCTTTACATTGTCAATTCATCTGAAATATATTGAGGAGTGGAGAGAGGGAAACAGGACTATTCATCTATTTTCCTTGAAGTGTTTAAATCTTCTAAGAGATTAAAAAAAAAAAACATATTTTACATGTCAAAATGTGAAATGCTCCTTTTTTGGTGTTTATGTAGTGATAATTAGATATTTGAAAACTCCACAAGAGATTTGGATAAATTAATCTCTGGCAGCAGACCAGAGAGTCTCTTGGCTAAGTTTCTGAAGAAATACATTTTGATTATTGATTCCGATAAGAACTAACAGACTGGCGTAATAGTGGAGAAAAAGATGTGTTCTGAAACTGTCATGAGAAAGGTCAAGCTTGCAATTATTTTCCTACGCAAACATAGTAGAATTTTCTGCTAGATTCTACAAATTTCTAATTCCACATTTCTTATGATTTATATAGGGAGACTACTTGCTAATAATATCTGTGCTCCATTCAACTGGACAAGTTAACAATACATAGCAAAAAAACATCAAGAATGCATTCCAGATTGCTTACGCAAAGCATTTAACCCAAGTAACCCCTGTTCGTATTAAAACACCGCCGAGTTAAGAGGAAAATACTCAGAGTGCACATTAAAAGCTAAAGATGTGAGTCAGGTTTGGTCTGATGCACATTGTGACTCAGGACGAATGGCGGCAGCTCCGGTTTGCTCAAACCCGACCAATCAGGAGACAGCATTTCATCTTAAGCTGCTCTCATCTGCATTCCTGCTTAAAACTCTCCTTCAGATCCAAAGAGCACTCAGAGCCTTCCATCAAAGGATCTGCTTTTGACAGATAACCGTAATTCCCTCCACTCCAGACTGTGTTTACTGACCTCACATGAAAGAGGCTTTGCCCTGTGCATTGTGGGAGATTTGCATCCCTCTCTACTTTGGTGTACTTAGGAACACAGATTTGCAGCGTCATGTGTTTCTCCACTCTAAAAAACTGGGTGTGACCGTGCGGCAGCTGTTGGTGTTTGTGAGCATGAAGTAATGTGTGTTTAGCTGTGTGAAGTGTTTGTCCTTCAGGGAACACGATGAGATGTTATTAATATTTTTACCAATTACTGATGGAGTATGTGTCGAGTTTGCTCAGATTTGTTATTCAGCACCTTTTTTTATACTAAACTCTTCCCAGAATTTTCATCATGAATAAAACAACAATATAAAATATTTCTGAGGAACTAATTTAGGTTGCAAATGTAGCTTAATTCAGGTTACTCGTTTTTGTCAGACTGGACCAGGGCATCTGCGGTTATTATTACATCATCAGTGTGTGAGTGTGTGTGTGAATTGGTGAATGACTGAATGTAGTGTGAAGCGTTTTGGGGTCCTCTAGATTTAATAAAGCGCTGTACATGTCCAGACCACTAACCCTTTATTGCCCTAATGTGCTTTGGTAGAACGCTGTGAAAGAGTTATGCTCTTATTTTGATTGGAATCAATGACATTTCAGTTGAAAAAAATGTGTCTCTGCTGTGTTTTATGACAGAAAAATAAAGGATTAAGAAGACCTGTCACTCCAAAAAAAAAAATGTAAAGCAGAAATACAATGGAAGTGAATTAGAGTCTGCTTTGAGTCTGCCTCACGCACAAACACAAAGTGAACGTCCACTTTGAGCCAGTATGCAGCTTGCTTATAACACTCTGCCCTGCACACACATAATCAGCTAGTATTATTTCTGTCTAATTTAAAATTTGATTCATTTCATCATCCATGCATAAATGGAATACAGGGAAATAGGTGGATAATTGATATACTCATTGGTGCAGGGAAGGATTTCTTTTTTCCTCCCAAAGCAATTCAAGTCCAATTTTTTACATTGTTTGTTACATTTTCCTTTTGATATGTTTTCATATCATATACCTAAATGTGCATGTAACTCTTTTAGAAAAGTACTACATGGGTATTTAACATTTAACATTTTAGGTTAATACTGTTTAATGAAAATATTCTTTCTGCACAAACATACTGCTGTTGTATTTGACATCTTTTGAATAAATATTAATTTAATTTAATGCAGACAATTTTAGTTTTGTGAATTTCCCTCATAAAACATTCATTAGGAAAAAAAATGGTTTGTTCTCAGAAAAATGTAAATTTAAACAGACACATACAGGAACAACCTTTATTAACTCTCCCACGTAGCTGATCAGGTCTGCAACAATATTTCTGTTTTCTCGCTGACCTGGATTCCAGACTGCAAACATTAAATGGCCCTCAATGCTTTATTTTAAGTTTTACTGATATGTTTACATCATTAGAAAGTTTAGAATCCACATTTTCAGAATGTATAAATAACTCAAAAAGCCCTGGAGGAGGCTTTTTCTTGGTTTTCTCATGGTGGGTCACAAATGAACTGTAAACCAAGTTCTTTTTTTTTTTTTTTTTTCTGTTTTTTTGGAAATCATTGCAGTTGTCTGCATAATCATTTCATCGTAGAAGTGGAAGACAGGTCAAGAGTTCACCATAACTGGCACACACGGTGTTGAAATCCTTTCCCAAGCCTTTTTGTAAGATGTTATTTTTTGAAAGGTTGTGGTTTAAATGAAGAGCAAACAGGAGGTCCACATCACCACAAAAGAGACACTTTAGATTTTCTAAGTGCAGATCAGCTCATCTGAGCCTGTAATGAGTTAAAAGACATCTTTCTTTGCCTCTGTTTTTTTTTTTTTTTTTTTTCAGGCGTCTTCTCCTTTGGTGCACACACACACAGACACACACACACACACCGACTTTGGCACAGAAAACAGTCACACAGGAGGAGCGCTGCCAAGAAACGCTGAGCTGGAGGCAACAGCCAGCGAACTGGAGAAAATCGACGGCTGGAAAGACGGAGGATGGAAACAATTCATCTGCGTGTTGAGCCAAACTTGTACAGTAACATCAGGAGATCTGCTGCTCCATTTTAACCCCTCAGATAAGAACTGCATCGGGGTTTTATTTCACTCTGAGCTTTTTGTGCGTCTGAATTATCGTCTTACAGAGATTGACTTAAAGATAGAGAGCAGTGTGAAAGATAAGCTCCAGCTGCAGTGATCCTCGTGAGCAAAATAGGTTAATGCACTACAGTACAACAGAAGTAGGATTAAAGAAAAAAAAAAAAAAAAAAAAAAAAAAACACAACAAATGTGAAAGATTAAAGCAGAACCATCTCTGTCATGCTGATGCAGAAATCCTACAGGCTTCAAAAGCAGCCGCACATTGTCAGCTATAAAAAGATTTACAACCGTATGCAGTTTTGGACAAATTTACATTCAGGGCACCAGCTTTATTCCAGCAGGCCCATGCTGATATTCACCCCATCTATCATGAGATTATAACTGAACGTCTCTTAGAATATTTTATGGACCTTTAGTGTCTTGGTCACTCAGGGTAAATCTGCTTTTATTTTTCTACTGGTATGAATATGGCCTTTTGAAAAGGCCAAATGTTCGGACTCTCCATGGAAATAAAGTTTGCTTTCAGAAGTCAGAGGGTTGACTTTTTTACATATTGAAACATAAAAGACACAATAATTTTAGGAAAATATAAAATATTAAATCTGTCTAGTCTTCATTTAAAAAATGTACATTTAAAGTGAGTCCAACATCTGCTTTTGTTTGTGGATTTTAGATATTTTTTTCCAAGTATTAACTACTTTGTTTTTCTTTTTTGGGAAAAAGAAAAGGAAAGACACCAGATTAACCAAATAAACCGAGTGAGGGAGGAAGTGTTATAATGCAGTTGCTATTTGATTGCATGTCACTGTAGCAGGAAGCTGCAGGATTTCTTCTGACTTCTTTCTCTTCCTTCAAATCAGCTGGAAACTGCACTATCACTTCTTTAATGCCACTGTTTGGCTTCCTACAGTCAATCTCTGACAACTTTCTTCAACAAGTTTCAACAGATATAAAAAGGGGTTTTGATAACACACATTAATTATTTTAGCCAAACACCAAAGAATGGAAACACAAATGTTACCAGGAATCTTCTCAGACACACAAACCCGAGCATGAAGACGTGGAAAAGTCGAAACTGGAATCATTAGTGACACAAGACCCAGAAAAAGTGTTTCATGCTTTTGTTTCAAGCCCCTTCTGGGTATAGTACTACACTCTTTGCTCAAAAGAAACAACAGTAAGATTTCAGCTTTTTCAAATTCTGCATGCCTTCAGGCTAGTTACTGGAAACAGGAAGTGAGAGTGTATTAATCCAATTTAACATCTTTAAGTAGGCTTTCTGTCCTTTAAGATTTGCCTTCATTTATAAAAGATTAATCTTCAGTTCCCTTTTTAAACACATATTTTACAAAGCACTGGGATCAACTTCTGCCAGCTTACAGAATGATGGTGATTCTTCCCCTGACAAGAAAGTCCCAATGGCCGTAACCTCTCCACTCACTGGTATTAGAGGAGATACTTTATTAAATATGCAAATTGTGATTTTTTTTTTTTTTTTTAAGTTTGAAGCTTATTCTTTAATCTTTCTTTTAAGTAATAGTTATTTTGGGGATCATTTTAGATTCTACATTATTATTTTTCTGTGGTTGTTTTGCATTGAGTGTTTTAAAAATGCCTTTAAAAACCAGAATTGTTTTTCGTGCAAAGCACGTTTTCTACATTTGTTTGCATGGAACGAAAAAGGATGAAGAAATTTAACATCGAAACAGTTCATAAATGTGTAAAATTTGCAACGTTGCTGTGGTTGGCACCAACCACAGACATCTACGTGTGAAGTACATAAGATAGAAATATAAGGGTCATACATTTTCTCTTTAGAAAGTTTTCACACTTCAAATTCTTCTTTTCTCTGAAAAGTTGCCATGAGATCTTAGCTGTGCTTGAAAGAAAGTTAGGATAATTATGAAGTAAAGCAATCCATACCAGACTGAAGGATCCATCTGCTTGTTTCATGTTCCTCAAGTAGAAAGTCAGAGGTGCATATGTGGAAGACCAAACTCAATTGCAATTCACATGCTTTGTAATACCTTGTTGAGTCTAATAAATGTTTTGTTAAAGCAATCACGTGAGCATTTTTATGCTATTATTTTGTTAGACTGGAAAAAGTTCAAACAAGATGAAAGTTTCTGAAAGGTTTCCAATTTTAAAGAGGAAATGTGTCAGCAAATAGCCACCAAGTAGCTAATTTCTATGAAACATAATATACATGAATCTAAACATTTGACATTACCTTAATTTTCCTACTGTATGAGCTGGTAGAACAAAGCTGAATGTTATATTCCTCAGGAGTTTTCAGGTATTTTCATTTTCATTCCCTGACAGTCTTTAGCCACAGTTGATTTATGTGTTCACGAGAATTTAGCAAAAATAAAACAGCAAGCTTAACAGCACCATTTGTCTGACAGTGTAAGTTTCTCTGTCAGACAAATGTGTGTATGTCTTTTGGTGTATGAACCACCCTTGGGACTGCTGAACGCAATACTGAAATTGAGCAGATGGTTCATGCACTTGACCCTGGTGTGTTTATCAGCAACTCATCCATAGCTTGAATCACCATATTAACAGCTGCATACCAAAAGTGTGCTGCTGCAAACAGGGCTGCAGACCAGTGTCTTAATTTCTAGAAAGCCAGTAGAGCATATTAAATGTATTTTAATTTGATATATCACAATGTAAAATCGTTCACCTCAGTTTTTACATACATCTCCTAACAGTTCTCTGTTAAGAAAAATGTGTCTGGGCTTGGTGTGTCTGGTGACATCTTGGACCCATTAATCCCAGTCACTTATGAAGGGAACCCGGCTGGCTGTAATTACATTTTAGAGATGAGACAAAATGATCAAACCCCGAAGGAAATCAATCAGCCAGAAAATATTGGATTGTTTGGCAGCTTTCATCCAAAAACCTCAAGCAGCCCAGTAATAACGATCCGTCTGAACCAAACGTGTAACTGATCCATTACACTGAGAGCTGTAATGTGGGCCGTCGACCCTATGCCGCATACATCACCCTCTTCACTGGGTTTGAGCCCAACTTAAAGCACAAACTCCATCTGCAAGCTTCAAGAGCAAAAGAAAAAAAAACAAAAAAAACAACGTATCCTTTTGATTTGTGCTCAAACATTATTGTTTTTGGGTTGACAGAGATGGTATTTTTCAATCAGTGGCATTGGAAAAGAAGCATCTGGGTGTTAGTCATATTTTAGATATCTCTCAAAGGCAACATATGTTGACACAATAATTTTTTACTTTAATTCATCTTACAGGAAGTTAAGAAGTTTTAACTGGGTTGTATCTGGCCCGGAACAGAAAATTATCTAGAAGCCCATTTAAAAGTGTAAGTTTTCTGTCTTTTTTATGTGTATTCAAAACTCTTTCAAATATGAAAATGTCCTTTAGATTCTTTTCTGAATGTCCTATAGTTGTCAGAAAGAGCTTCTCAGTATTTCAAATAATTCAACTATGAAATTGTATTTTGTTGGACTTGTGCACTTTATGGGCATCAACCACAATATTTAATTTAAAATAAGGATACCTAAATGTATGTTTGACTAAACAGTTATCTAATATTTACAGCAACAGTTCATGTCCTTGCTTTATGAAAACTGAACATAAATCTGGGTATCTGGTTCTGCAGGATGTGTCTGTGAGATTTGTGCAGAATACAATCCAATCTCAATAGATATCTCTAACTTGTGGCTGGCTCTGTCATGCCCTGAGGACTATTGGCAGAGTTGCATCATCCTTATTGATTGTTTCTGTTTGTGAATTAGCGAGGGGCAAGACAAACAGATGCCCAATGAACCGAGGGATGCAGTTGCCATAGGAACATGGGGATGCTGGAGGGCCACCAAGAAAGAAAAGATAAACCAAACTCGTCAGTCGGTCCTGGGCCTGTCTGAGACGCTATGGTCAGTTTTGCTCTTCGAAAGCAGAAACTTATTTTTTCTTTTATTGTCTCACTCTGGCTTCTCTCAAAACTACCCTGTGTGTACCTGAGCTGGCCACAGTTGCCATGGAAACATAGCTTTGAGACTGTATGGGAAGTGGTGGGAGCTCAAAAGACCAGAGTGCTGTTTATTCATTTAAAAAGAAGTAGTTTGGAACGGATAAAATCCCTCTCTGCCTGGTGTAGACCCCCATTCACTTTGAGCTTCAAAAGATAAAAGATAAAAATCACACAACGTACCAACCAAAAAACTACTCTGAGGAATTTCTTAGCTTTACACGACTGAACTGGAAAAATAATGTTAGAAAAAAAAAACATTTTCCCAAGATTTGTTCTCGATGTGTCTCTTGTTACAATAATTCCTCAACTTAAAAGGAAGAAATATGTTATTCTTCTGAAGAGCAGTTAATTAATTTAACTGCTTTAAAGGTGAACAAGGGGGGAGCGGGATCCTTATTGGGATTTTGGGGCTGTCAGTCATACAATTTCAATTAAGAGTGTTCAACGGTTTCTAGGAAACTTTCTCAGATAAATATTTTTCAGAACTTTAAAAAAATAGAAGTTCTTATACGAAAGGGATCTTGGCTAATTAGAACAACTTTTTAGTGCAAAAAATAAAAATAGAGGGTAGGTCATTCAGCCATTTGGCTGCCCTCTCATGGAAACAAGTAAAAACAGCAGCTTTTTCTGGATGCCCCCTTTGCTCATCTCTGAAGAGATGTGAACAGCAGTGTAAGGACTCTTTCAAGAGTGCAGGAGGTCTGCTACTATAAGGCAGTGTATTATCCAGGAAAATCTAAAACTTTGGTTTTCCTTTTTTTTTTTTTCTTACCCATTTCAGACTCACCTGTACGATGAAAATACATTATTTAAAATAGATTGATAAATTAATCTCCCTCCTTATTCCTATGACTTAAACAAATTCTTCTCAAGTTACATTTTTATTAATCTGTGTGTAGATCTGTTACATCTTAGTAACAGATTTCTCCACCAAAGTTCCACCATTTTGTTCCAATTAAATAAACTGACATTATGCAACTTTATCTAAGGTATTCGTTGACCCAGGTTATGATCTAAGCTGACCTCACTGAATTTCTCCTTTGCAGTGGGTGAGTTTTCCTTAGGTTCAGGGTTAGGGTAAGATTAGATTTTTTATTCATCTTGTTTAATTTTTTTATGTGTATTATGCACTTGTGATTTAAAACATTTCAATATTTCTAGATCACAGCAACATGGAGGCAGTGAAGCTTGGACAAATTAGTCGACGGCAACTTTCTCCATCGTTGCCAGTGGGATCCCAAGATGCTCCCATGGCAGCAGGGAGATATAATCCCTCCAGCAAATCTTTATGGAAGTTCACCCAAAGCCGGCTTTACTAATAAACTTCTGAGGGGAGGTCTGAAGGAGACCTGGGCCAACTCGACTGGCTGCTCTAAACATGAAGGAGCAGCACACAAACCCTCCTTGATGCTTGGAGATTCATAATGCCAATGTTATTTGTTGTCTAGAGAAAAATATCTGATTGTTTGTCTGAAAACCTCAACAGTTAAATAATGCTTTCTCCCGGTTCATAATCATCATAATTATCTTTTATGAGAGAGGTAACCTCACACTTAGGAATACAGACTCCCATCGTCAATATACTAAACAAAAAAGTCAAACATAGTTCCCCTTTACTCAAACTCAGACAATCTCTTTGAATCTAAGAGCTTAATGCTGAAGGACACAAGCTTTATGAAGGTGTGCAAAGTTACATCTGAGCAACTGCAGAGATTTATATAAGAATAACAAAATTGTGATGTTTGATCATAATGTATGAAACCATGTCTTGTGAAAACAAAGCATATTAAGTGTCACATGGTGGTGAAGGTGGAATCATGTGTATTTGTTACGCAGCTGGAAAATCTGAACACCTTACAGTAATTGATTCCACAGAGAACTCCTCTGCAGATCTATTTCAAAGTGTTGTGGAGTAAAACGTAAGGCCATCTGTCTGACAGCTGAAGCTTGACCCAAACCAGGTCACTAACAGAACAGTTTTCTCACACAAGTATTAATCAAGGTTACAGATTAAAAGTGGTGCAACGCTGTACTAAGTTACAAAGCATTTCTCTCCACTTTCTTTAGTTATCCTGCAGGGTCTCTCTCAGAACGTTCAGCTCAGTTTGCAACTTTGCAGCCCTGTTCTCAGGTGGTTTGGTGACAACGCATGCAAACAGTTTTCAGCCGTAGGTTCCTTAAACAAACTAAGGGAGGATGCTGTGTATGCAGACACCTCTTTAAATACATATTTTTACTATCTGCGTATTGTACAAACCCTCCACAGATACCCTTTGGATGTATTGAAGTTTTTACTGAGCCGCTGTTATTTTTTTTTTCTTTTACAGCAAACTGGAGAAACAAGGGGATTTTGTTTTTTTCTTGTTCTGCTCTTGAGATCGTGTAAAAGCTGCATTTAAAAGAAGATGAAGAAGAAGAAGAGTGTGGAAGCAGGGCGGAGATTTATAAAGCTCCATTCAGAACAAGGATATGTTTAGGTTTAGAGTCTTGCAGGAAGATCTTGTGGGGAGGGAGAGCTTTATGATAAATGATGCTATAGGGAAGCTGCTGTGTGTAGCTTGAAGAAGGGGAGGAGGACTATTTGCTGAATTGCTAAGATGTTTTGTTAATAGCTGTGTGGAGTGCGTTTCCCTTAGGGGGCAGATTTTGGGGTTGAATGCACTTTATGTACATGGTGGAACATGCTGAGTGATTGGTCACTGCAGTGCTGGTCTGCATTTACTAGACTAACAGCAGGAACATCAGTCCTTCAGGATGGATCGTATTTACTGTGCCAATAGTACAAATCCCTCCTTTAAGGTTGGAGGAAATATAATATTAAAATATATTACAAGGTTTAATGAGCCAAAAAGCAAGAAGGTCTCAAGATTTTGTTGATTTAATCTATTTACATTTGTCTCCCTTTTTAAGCACTTTGTACATGTCTTACAAATATACCTTCTCTTCATGGTGATTGTAGGCTATTTTTAGTGGTTTTCAAGGACTGCTCAACTTCCACTGAGAACCACTGGGAAAAAAATCGTAATTTGTTATGGTGGCCTTATGGAAGAGGACTAGGGCAACTGAAAAAATATATATAATTGTCATGGAAAAAAAAAACTATTTCCAAGCACTGTTCAGGTAAAATCACTCAATCAGGCTTATTCATGTATTGTGCACAATACACAGAGCTGGAAGGACAATCAATAATCAAGCAAGTCTGGATGCAAAGCTCGCAAAGCTCTGTCAGGCAGAGACAACACATAAGTTTTATGCAAGGATAAGAAATGAAAAACAAGGGGCGAGACGGTCTGGTTCTAATGCAGCTGTGGAAAACAAACTTCCAACCTCGTATGTAACCCATATAGTTCTTTTGGTGAGAGTTCGCAAACGTTTCACATGACATGACTGGCAGATGTGACTTTGTTGTAATCTTTTCCATCACAATAATAATAATTCTGACTTTAATCTCAGCATTCTGATAAAAAAGTCAGAATTCTTCTTTTTCTTTTTCCAGTGGCCCTAATCATCTTCTTTATAGCGTTGTTCTGAAACTTTCTATGAATACAAATTTTTGTTGATATTGTCATTGGCACCACACGAATTAGCAGCTCTATACATTGTACAAGCCGTTTTTTTGAGGAAAAGACAGCATTTTGTTTTCTACTAAAAGTCTCCTTCATGAAGAAGGGGATTTTGATCATTTGCTGCAAAGACAATCCAGAGATCTGGATTGTCTTATGTTCTTTTCATCTCCAGACATTTCCTTCAGGTCTGGAGACTTAGACCGAAAGGGTTAATTTTGGATGGAAATGGTTAGAATTTTAGATCGATACTGGACAATATTGGTAAATTTGCCGACAGCATTTTCTGTTTTGTGGACATTTTCAACCTTTTTTCTCAATCATTTACACAAGTTTTCCGTGTTCGTCTCCATGTGGACGGGGTTTTAGGCATTTCACAGGTGAATGCTAAGTTGTAAGTCACTTCTCTTGATGAATAGAAATGACTTTTCATCAAGAGTGACAGGGAGAGTGATCACTAGAGGTAAAGTGATCTGGAATGGGGTGTCCTTGGTTGCACAATTTTTTTCGAAGTATAACCTAACAAGAAAATTGCTCTTATTAAGGCACATTTTTTTCATTGAAATTTTTAGAATTAAGCAAACTTAATGTGTTTGTGATGATAGGACATCAGACCAAAACATCTTTTAGGGCTATAGATTACCTGTATCAGCTATAGTGGAGATTAACTTTCAGATCCTGAAGCAATTTATTTCTTTTTGCTCCTGAATCTTGCTCTTGTGTCCCGCTTTCCTCTGATATTTTGAACACACATTGTTTAGTCAGGCAGGAGGGCTGCAAAGAGGAGCAGATGATTTGAAAAGTTTTAGTTAATCGTTGCTAAGCTGTATTAGTTGGAACGAAAGCTGTGACACCCTTTAGGTGATTAGTGCGTTAATTGTTTTATAGGTGTGTTTGTCTGCAGTTAATCCTCTGTGTTTACAACAAAACATGAATCCTAATTAGACCCAACTAATCACATTGCAGCACACACCAATAACACACACGCGCGCGCGCACGCGCATGCTGGTTCAATCAATCACAACCTGCACTGGAGATAGAAACAGGTAAAAAAGGCAGAAAAGTGAACTCATTAAGGATGCCTCAGTTCTAAAGTATGCTTCTTTGTTACTGTTAATAAAGACAGCAAGAACCTTCTTATAATTAAGTCATTTTGGTTTGTGTGTGGAAAAGTCGACTAAAAAAGTACACTCAGGAAATTAGTTCACTTTTCACTTTCTAATCCCTTTGTTTACTGGTAATTTGAATAATTTTTTTTTTTTTTTTTTTTTACTGTTGTTTTGCACTTATCAAACAGGAGTCTGGCAATAATCAAACTTGCTGCCTAGGTAAGTTCTGGACTCAAACAGTTTCCCTCTGCTGGTTTTTCTAGGCAGGAGGTTAAGCAGCAAATTTAACTGAGTGTAAGATGCTCAAGATGAAGATTACACCCTTTAAAACTAAATCTTGGGTCATAAACTGAATGATGAATTACCACCACCGTTGAGGTTGGGGAGAATTCATTGGCCCAGAAGGAGGAGGTTCAGTAGCTCAGTGTGTCTTGTTTTCAAAGGATGGCAAATTAAATCAGTATGTCGACAGCCGATTGGGTTCTACAATGCTGTATGCACTGAATCTTTGTTTGGTGGAAAAATATAAAAAAAATAAAGAAATGAGCCACAAGGTAAAGCCTTTAGTTCCTATATGTACATTACAATATGCTGTAGTAATGAGTTTTAATAACTCACCTGCTCAGGCACTACAAATGGAAACTAGCATAATTTGAATCTAATGCAAAGCATATTTTATCAATTTCCCTTGCACACTATCCTTGTTTTAAATAAACTAACAAACTAAAGTAAACTAATCAGCTATTGTGCAAAAAAAAGGAGTTTCCTCTGGAAACCCTAGAGGGTGGCTGGACTGACCCTTCTGCTAAGCTGAAAAGTTGAGAGTTGAGGTGGCGCAAGAAAAACGTCATGTCATAAGATGAAAACTGTCACAAGCTGAAAATCAAATTTCTTTACAGTTAAAGATGCAGTAACTTTTAAAACCGTCAATCACACATACAAGATTGAGCGGGAAAAGACCTTCCTCCTGGTTCTGATTGGTTGTTTCTGAGTGTTTGTGCAGTATATCTGCAGAAATACTTCAACCCTTTGAAGGCCTTGTTGTTTTTTCACAGATTACCTGTCTCACATTATACTGTCAAGACATAGTGACAGTTTTAACAAACATAAAAAAAAAAAAAACAACAACAAAAACATATACTGATAAAAGTTACCTTCTGGAGTATTCATAGCTCAGGCAGTTTTAAGTTTAAATATTTGACTAAACCATTCTGTTTCTTCTGACTGGATGTGATTTTTACATTCTGGAGAGTCCCAGTCAGAGTCCTGTCTTGAATCTGATAGAAAATTTGTGAATGAAGATAAAGATTAGACTAGAGTGACGCAAAGGAAGGCTTTCCACCTCAAAGACTTGAAGCTCGTCACTAAAGATAAATTGTAAAAATAGTAGAAGAAACACTTAAGATTCTGATCTGCAACTGAAGCGGTGTATTCTACATCACTGAGTCCTTTTGTCGTTTATTGTGACTAGTAGGCTACTAAAGGTGTTAAAGGCACTAAGACTACGGTCTCAAACTGAATACCTTGAGGGCCAGAGTCCTGCCACTTTTATATGTGTCCCTTGGATGTGCACTTGAATTAAATAATGACACTGCCTCACTAGCATGCAGTGAAGCTCTACTGACCTCTCTAATGAGCTAATGTTGGTGCCAGGTGTGCTGAAGCAGAGACATGTAAAATGTGCAGGACACCAGTTCTTTAAAGAATGCAGTCTGAGACTTTTTAGTAAAATTCTTTGAATTTTACTAAAATGAGGTTCCATAAAGTTACTATTGGAAATAGCACTGTTAACTGCAGTTGAAAGATCTCCTTTCAGTTTACTGACATTAAGTACTTTTTGTTGATAACACTGATAGAACATTAAAGGTTGTGGTTGTAATCTGTCCAAATACAAAAAAGCTTGAGTGTAAATATTCAGACACAGGAGTATAAAAACAGAACATAAGTGTGTATTTGTTTCAAAACCAATCCCAAGTGTGCAGTAAACAGCTTGTTCTGTTCTGGGTCTTTTGCCGCCATGTTCCCCATTCTGCTTCAGTCTGATGTGAAAATAGCACCTGTGTGATTGCATTGATGTGACATTGATTTGCAGCCTTTTAGTCAGTCTGGCTGTTAATGTATCTCATGTCATTCAAGCTCTTTCAGACGAAGAAACTGATAGAAAGGTTTAAATAGGAATCATGATCCATTTCAGCTCAAAGTACCCGTGATGGAGTCTTTGGTCTGCACAACGGTGAGTCAGACGCTCCCTGATGCAGGTTCAATTCCTGGGTGCCTCTCATCTTTCGTCTCTCATATTGATAGATGTCTTTAAACTCTGACATTTGAAAAATAAAAAATGAAAAAAGTTAAACACGTACAGCGGCGTCATGCGGCCCTCACAGCCAAGCGCCGCTCCAGCCTATTGGCCACCGCGGGGATTCCGGCACCGCCACCCGCCCGTCCGCCAACTCAGAAGCTGTTGCGCAGTTTCCAGAACAGCCACCGCTAAAGGTCTCACGCTGTTTCCACACCCGTCCGCCAGGCTGTATGCATCAATGTGTTCAGCGGCGCTCCCTGATGACGGACAAAAAATGTGGTGCAAATCGATGGATGTAGCGAGGAGATATAGCCGATGGATTAACCTAGGGGGCGCAGTGGAGTCAAATGACTTTTAAATGCAGTCGGGCTCTTTCGAGGTGAACAAAGGTCATACATATCCAGTTTACCCTGCGTCCATTGACACAGAAAATTTAGCCTCTCTCTTTTCCTCCACAGGCACACGAACATCTTCCCAATGTTCCTCCCACCAATATCAGCCACAATAATGGACTAGCATCATATATCAGGCACAAAGAAATCAGGTGATATCCAGAAGCTAGGCAGATATTAGCATGTCTCAGCTTTGTAGCCGCTCTTAGGCTCCGAAGCTCGGGAATTCGCCTAGCAACTGCAGTCGGAATGCTCATGTAAAGTAATGTCATACTTTGCTTTTAAAGGAACACTATTCATGAAGTTAAAATAAATAAATAAATAAAAACAGAAAAGCAAATAACACAGAATAAACAAATACAGCTGGGCTATGTAGTCATTCATCATATTCAGGTGTCCGATGACAGACTCTGTTTTCATCTGTTTGTCATTGGTGGAGTGATATGTAATGCTATTGGTGCATTTCTAATCTAGTTTGTATGCAGTGACAGGTGATTTATAATATACTATCAATTTTCATCAAAATTATTGTTTAGAAATCATTATTGTTTGCACATTGTGCCTATGGTTTTAGCAGTGGCAATGGATGAAGTGTTGTCAATATTAAATTATCTTAATCTAGAATTTTTAATTACAGAAGTAAAACAAATTATCTTTAAATATCTCATTAAATGCAGTTTACTTGTTACTCGATATTTGTTAATTGAAAGTATTTCTCAATCAGTTGTACTTTTCACATAATAAAAATGTTAGATGCAATTCTGATTGTTGTAACATTTCCGATCATATGTTTTGTTTTGGTCACCTGCTAGATTACTTTCTTTTTTCCACAACATTCAACAAAGTGATAAGTAAACTTATTTTCCTTTTCTTTGACACATGACAACTGCAGAGTCAGTTGTCACGTATTTCATATAAGTGTCTTTTTAAAAGATGTATTTATTTTCTGTGACAAGTTTTAAGTAATCTTTAGATGTTTTGTCTGTTTTGAACTTTTGTTCACAAACTAAGCGTGTGTGACATGAAGCATTTAGAGTGATAAATATGGAATAGTCTCCATATTTATTGATTAATATGATTTATTTAATTTATTTATCTAACCCTAACCCTGCTGTTCAGTAAAGTATTAGTATTAGTGTTCATTGTAAAATATGTTTAACAGTATTTTTTTTTTCTTACAGTGCCATTGCATAGATGTGATGTCTTCTCGTCAAGCTCTCATGAACGCCTCAAGAAAGACAAGGCAGCTGAAGGCGATGCAAGAAAAAATTAAGTTTTTGCAGTCTGAAATTGAGAATCAAAAACAAGAATTGGTTGATGCTCAGTTTAAAATTGAAGTCGGCGCAGCGTTTATGCTGATGGTAGGTATATTCATAGTATATCATGTTGATTATAGGTTTTATTTCTGTTTTACATTTTAAAACTTTTCTAAAATAATCAACCACACCAAATTCTGAGCATGGAGACATTTAACATCTGCAGGACATCTCAATGCAGAAAATAGGTCTGACGATCTCTGTGATGAATTCCAAGTGTCTATTGACCCTGAGATAAGCACTTTGTTTTGGTGCATTAGCCGATAAATGACAAACCAGCATGAAATATGACTGCTCTTGAATCTGTTTTAATTAAAGATATGATCCTGGTCTCTGTGAAAAGCAGCTCATTGAGCTGAGAATAAATGCCTGTTCTTGATCTTTGGGGCCATAAGAGTATCAGAGAATTCATGAGTGATCTCTGTTTGTAAAGGGCCAGCGGTGGCTGAACATCCCAAAGAGACTATCGACATAAATGCATTTCAATTAGGATCCTTCAGGATGACTGACCTGCTGTCCCCCACACCTCCTCCATAACAGGTACACTGTTCTTTGTGTCAAACTGTTTTATTTTACCTTCAGCAAAATTATCAGCTTCCTTCATTTGTTTAACTTCTCAAACATTCATATATTTTCAAATAATTTTTATTGCAGTTGATCATTTTTTGGCTCCTTTTGTCCCTGGCCTTTTTCTCTGACTCGAATTCTGAGTAGCAGATTCATCATCTTGCTACAACATCTCAAACACACTGCCAGCTAATACAAAATTGTTAGAGTAAAAGCGTATGTGTGAGAGCGACCCAGGCAAAGTTCAAAGCCAAAACCAATTGAGAAGCAACACTTCAAAAGTGGTAGTCGAGGACGCTCTCCAACCTAACTGCCTGAGTTCCAGGTATTTTGCCAGAAGAAGGAGCAAAAATTTCAGCCCTCTTATTCTTTTCAGATTTAATAGCAGCAAAAAGTGGTTCTGCGGAGGATTAATACAAATTAATGCTAGAAATGTAGATATTTATCTGTTATATTTTTTGTGAAAGCAGTCGTTTTCCATTCACTTTACTCTCATGCAATTCTTTATGTGGCGATCTCACATAAAATCTCAATTAGATACAGTGTAGTTTGTTACTATGATAAAACAAAATGTGAAAGAATCCAGAGGGAGTCAATACTAATGGAAACAAGTGGAAGTCTAGTACTTTCAACTAACCATTTCTTTATTGGGTTGGCAGTTTTAACTGTTTTTCATCACAGGTAATTTGATAAATGTTGAGCAGATGTACAGATGAACTCGCATGTCTAATTTCTTCATCATACAATAAACCGGGTCCTCTTTCTGCCTCTTGCGGCTCAGCCCTCACATAACAGATTTTCTGACAATGTCACCAGAGAAGCTCAGTTGATTTATCAGATACTTCAAGAGCAGGAAGAGAAGAGCGAGTCAAACTAAACAGTAAAACTGGAACCCAGAAGCTGCAGTCGGCTCAGTGGCGCGTCGGGGAGATGCGACACAGAAATCAGCATCTTTCTGCCTTTTCTTACTGCCTCCCAACACGAAGCTGCATGTGTCCTCAAGTCGTTGCATCTCCTCATGTGTGTTCCTGTTGAGTGGGGGGTCTGGCAACTCAATGCTGGAGCTGTCAATCACAGCTACCACCCACCCACTTCACTACACTGCCTGACTTCCTGGGGGGAGATTGCCCTCTTATGCTTTCTGTCAGGACTGCAGGAAGAGCGATAGATGGATGGACACTAAATAAAGCGTGAACGGCACTCAGTCGAACCAATAATTCCCCTTTCTTTACGTATCATAATGGAAAGTTTCTTTCTTGCAATTTTCAAACTGGGAGTTGTAATTGTATATGGTCAAGTGGATACAACTAGTGATGAAATCAAAACATATGTCACTGTGCAGAAAAATTGCATTCTAGCCCAGCCTCTCAATCAGTAAACATTTAGTCCCCTGAAAAGCTCTCGGTCATGCTCTTTGCATTCATCTGCTATCTTTTTAAGATTCAATTGAATTTTTTTTGAAAATATCCTATTATGTTCAGATTTTGAAGGTAACAGTGAGTATAAATATCTCAAGACCCCAATATACAGTCATGAGAAAAACAATTCCACCCCATTTCAGCTTGTTGAACCACTTGTTAACACTCAGTTGTTTTCTGACTTTTTCATTGTCCCTCAAAACTGTAGAGCAGCTTTGATCATCTTTCTCACATTGGTTCATTAAGCTTTTCCTTAACACTCAACCACTGCATTTTCGTCAGATTAGAGCTTTGACTAGGCCATTGTAACACTGATTCTTTTTTCTCATGCACTTCTTTTATATTATCACATAAACTCTCAATGACATACAATGTAGTACGTTAGGTATATATTCTTTCTGTTGAATATATACTGCTTTACTTGGGATCATTATTCTGTTTATAACCCAGTCTTGCCAGCTGTGAGACAAATGGCCTTTCATTTGACTCAATAACACTTTGGTAAATAGGCTGAATCATTGAGATTAAGCTCAGGTTCTTTGACTGCAAAACAATCCTGAATCATAACCTCTCCACCACTGTGCTTGCTGTGTAATATAAGGTGTTAGTGTGTTCTCTATTGATCTCATCTTTCTGTCTTGCCAGCATGTTCCAACTCCAAAAAAACAGTCCTGAAGCAGCAACACGTAACAAGTGCTCAAGGAACCATTACTCCAACAAATATCACTTAACCTCACCATTATTTTACAAAATGTTCTTTCCTTCATCAGAGCATTTACTCTGTTATGATTCCTCTACACTGAGCGCTATTGTGGTTCACAGTGAGAAAGGTTTCACCTATTCCAATTTATATTCTAAGAATTATGGTTCCTGATCAGACTATGCAACATCTTTATATGTCATTACCGTTGTCAGTATTAGAAATGCAGATGAGAATATTAAGAGGAAGTTGCATTAACACTACTAGTAATAGCTCTTTGATCTAGGTGGATTACCCCTAATTTTATCTGCTTTGTGAATCTTCTGAGTTCTCTGGTGTTTCTAATCCGGTAGAGCCTTAGAAATGTCACTGGTTGTATCTGTGGGTGTTTATTTCTCCAGGTGGAAATGCCCCAAAATAGCCTGAGGCTTAAAGGGGTTAACGGACAGAACGCCTACATGCTCACACAGCTGCATGGCAGGCTGGAGCAACTCAAGAGTACTCTCAGTCAGGCATTAAGAGGAGATCAATTCAAATCCCTGCAGGTCGTGGGTGGCCTCTTCTACCACCTGAGCCACATTTTCAGGGTTGATGTTCCACTTCAGCCAGTGGCGGAACCACAACCTGGAAATCATGGCACAAAGATGGGGCACTAATCGCTCTGAAACAACACAGATCACTATTATTCTAACAGAAGCAATCCAGTTTAAAAAAAATCTTGTTTAATAGATAGCATATTAAAATAACACCTGTTTTAGAGTGGCTAGCAGACTGTTTTTGCACATTAACATTGTGTTCAATATAGAGAACTAAGTAATAGATATTCAAAATGAGTCCCTTGCTGTGTGCTATTTGTTTCAGAGGGCGAGGACGGTTGGCCAGGAAACATTCGTTTCTTGGAGGTGTGGACTCTGTAATGCTCATTACATACAAAGCTTATCAGAAATTGCCTTCCTTGTGAAAAAAAAAAAAAAAAAAGTGCTGAGCCCATCAAGGCAGCTGTCTATGTTGATTCAATGTTTGGAAGCATGGCCAACGCAGAGTGGAAGGATTCATTCACTTCTTCCACTGCCGTTGCTTTAAAAAAAAAAAAAAAAAAAAGGCCTACCTGTTTTTTTTTTTTTTAACCAATCAATGAATATTGACGGCATCGATCACAATTTTTCCATCTGTTCGCTGATTGGCCCATCAGCAAACCTGCTGTTTGCTGATGGGCCAAATCTTCTTCTCCAGTTGAGAGTAGTTGATTCTAATCTCAACTGGAGAGCAGAATCTCTCCAGTTGATTTTCTACTGGAGGAATTGAAGCAAATGGGTTCAATTCCTTTTCATGTTAAACTTGAACAACAAGCACCTTACCTAACCAGCAAAACCACAACAGTTCCACTGCATAGTTGCTGAAAGAGCCTGGTTCAGGCAGGATGTCAGTCCAGCTGTGGGTTGACAATAGAGACAACCAGATTAACAAAACTGCATTTTATGCACCGTCAGTAACAGTTTGGTCGTGGATTTTGCACATAACAGGCTGGTGACGTAGTAAAAAACTGAAAGACCAAATAAGTAAACAACACAAAAGACAAACAGTGGATGTCTGTAGCAAAATGTAGATTTATTTACAATGCAGGCAAATCAACTAAAACAAAGAACAGAGCACAGGGAAGTGTTTATCTTCAGGGTCTCCAAGGCCAAAACAACAAACAAAACATCCCCCCCCTTTCTAACTAAGAAATTAAAAAAGAACTTTCTAATGGTAAATAGACAAAAGAAAGTACAAAACCTGAACTCCCTGGTTAGCCATCAAAACAGGAGAAAATGGTTGAACACAAATGGCAGAGAACCCCTACCAGCTTCCACTGTGAAAAAAAACAAACAAACAGGTTTTGGTTAAACACGTTTCAACAGGCTCACAGCCAAAATCACTCAGTTAAACCAGTCAAAGTGTCAAGGCCCAAACAAGAAGGGATCCAACACTGGTTGTATGAAGCTCTTTATGGGGTGACTGATGAGCTCTAACACATTTCACCTGTGCTTCTAAAACACAGCGAGAGAACTCTCTTATGAAGAGGGCCCCTAGAGGTCAGTGACCGTAACAAACAGACAAAATGTATTTAAAATAAACACTCTCCGAAATACTAAGGCAGAAAAGGAAATATTTACCGTTGCTATTTTTCAAAGTTTTTTGCAGTGGAAGTGAAAGTCTAAAAATCTAAAGTATATGTATTACTAAGCTCTTCAAGAAAAAAAAGACATTAAAAACAGAGTCTATTTTTGGGTGAAGGTAAATGCCCTTTCCTTGCTAAAGTTAAACAACTGCGCTTCCATCTTGAGTGCTGGATTCTGGTTTAATAGGACTTCAATCTTTCGAAGGTTCCTAACTGAGGAAAATAATCTGGAAGCTGCAGACCTGATAAGAGCTGATTGAATTCTCTGCAATCTTGAAAAAAGAGTTTCAATTCTCCGTTTGTGATTAGGAAACCCATTCTTTCAGGTAGGAAAAATATTCTGTCCAGTACTTCTTTACAGTTGCAATGTTTGTGTAACCCTGTCACTGTTGTGCTGGGTTGGGACCCAGGGCAGAGGATGGATACTCTCTGCGTAATTCAGTTCACTTCATCGGTATAATTTAATCCTCTATTTAGTGGGTCATAAAATACTAAACCTCAAAAATCCTTTAGTTGCCCATTTTTCCTGCTTTAACATGTCACCTAGCACATCTACTTTACTGGTGTTATATAAAAGTGCCATCCATCCATCCACCCATTCATTTTCTTTACATCCTTGTCCCAAGAGGAGTCGGGAGGGTTGGTGGTGCCTATCTCCAGCAAACGTTTCGGGCAAGAGGCGGGGTACACCCTGTACAGGTCGCCAGTCTGTTGCAGTAGAAGTGCCAGGATTAAGAGATAATTAGTGTTGTTAATCTTGATGTCAGATCTGAGCAATGTCTGTAAGTGGAAGATCTATAAATTCTGGTCTGGGTTTAATGTAGAGTCAAAGGAGAGAAGCTAAGCAGTAGAAGTATTTCATCAGAGAGAAATTCTTATCAGAAACCTTGCTGTAACATTTGGGATGAGCTGATGGCTTGGAAAGGCTTCCGGATACTAAAGAATTGCCAAGGATCACCCCTGAAGTAACAAATGCATCAACCAGGATATTTTAAGTTTCATAAAATAACTTTTAGGTTTGGTATTCTCAGATTTCTCCATCTTTCTTTAACTTAACCCAATGGAGAGAAAAAAAATCAGATCAATAAAAATAATGTTTTGGGTTTTTTTTACAACATACAAAAGGCCTACTAGCTACACCTAGTAAATCTACAGAGACACTTATGACATCCCAACTGTAATGAACCTTCATGTCATCCTCAGTTTGAACTTGGAGGTTCACTGTCCATTTAAATTATAATGGCAACCATCATAAATCCTGAGTTTTATAGTTGTATACAGATCTGGTTGCTGGATGCACAGACAAAAGCTGGGATTATATGTTCCCTGTTTTTCCATGTCTGACTCCTCAGGGAGAAGGATCTTACATCTTGTACTTTACATGTTCGTCTCACCACAACCACAGCACTGCGGCAGCTTTTTTTAACATCCCTGCATTAAAAACAAACAGAGTGAGAACAACTTCTTTATGTCGCCTTTTTTTTTTTTTTTACCCCCCCTTTTATAAATTCTTTTTTCCCTTTCCCGTTTCATTGATGTTGGCTTTTCAAGAGCGCAGAAGTAGCACTAAAAGAGCGTTGTCGCTCGCTTCCCTCTGCATCGACACAAAGGAGGCTTTCAATTTTTAATGCAACGAGCTGCAAGAGAAGACGCCCCGAACAAGAGACAGAGGAGTGGTAATGATGAACAGCTTTAAACCGATGAGAGGTTGTATTTCTCTCAAAATATCCTCTCGGCTTTCAGCTGAACAGGAAAAGCAGGATGCACTGTGTTGTTGAAACATCTCACATTTTCTATGAATATTTGCTTTTTCTGGCTCATCATGAGGCCTTTTGTGTTTGCTTTTCTTCCTTCAATGGCCATGAACATTTAGAGAATCAAGCGCCTTCCTCTATCTCTGGTGTCATATTAGTGACAAAGTCGATAAATGTTGATTTTCATCTATGCTGTTCTGTTCTTTTCATGTGGCTCTAGCTGCATAACACACCAGCTTCTGTAACTCAGTGCAATCTTTTTATTTCATCAGTCTTTTTGAAGAAAAAATGAAGAAAGCATTTTTTTCTCAGAAGAGATCTTTCCACATTCTGCTAGCTAGATTAATTATTTGCATCTGCTTTCCATTAATCTGGTTTCCTGACATTTATCTCATGTTCCTGTATTTATGAAATGCAAATCAATGATTTATTTGCCTGGATGACTTGAATCTAACCAGGCATCCAACTATGACCACTAACAATAGATACTGTGGTTGAGTTTCCCCCCCATTATTTTGTACATCCATTCATTCATTCATTGTCTATGCCCACTTATCCTCGCAGGATCCTATCTTCAGCAGTCCCTGAGAGAGAGAGAGACAGTCCAACAAAGAGCAGCATAGATACACAAAATCAAATGGCCATACATGCACACATTCACGCCCATGGAGATTTTTAGAGTAATTAACCCCGCAGTCATGTTTTTGGGCAGTGGGAGGAAGCCAGAGTACCTGCAGAAAACCCATGCATGTACATGGAAAACATGAAAGCTCCAGGCAGAACAATCCCAGGTCAGGATTCAAACCAAAGACCTTCTTGCTTTCATATATGATTGTTTCTGGTCTCCCAAAACACCAGAGCTGTATGAACACAGCCAAAATGATGAGTAACTTTTGCACATCACCTAATCTCGACATTGTGTGGAAAGAACATTGATAAAGGGTTTTAATTGTAACATTCATTTTTGCTCTTAACAGTGTCGACAGCTAAATGTTTGATTTTTGATTTTTTTTCAAAATCAAAAATTTAGAAAACAACAGTTTTCTAAATAAAAATAATTTAGAAAACATAAAACTTTGTGATCACTGCTGGAGAACATGTGGTTAAAATATTGACTTTAGAAATCCAAATGGTTTTCTGAGGTGTGTTGATGTAAACAAGGAAAGCACAATGTGTTTCTTTGGAAAGTTTAAATGGTGACGCAATGTCTCCATTGCAACAAAAGGATTCGCAAAGGAGACTTTTTACATCTACAGAATAAAAACAAATAGCAGTGGTGAGTGTGGTTTTTCCTTGTCCTGGCGATTTGATCTGTCCACAGCATACCTCCGTCTATCAGATAATAGAATAGAAAACCTGCTGCTTTTCTGCTTCGACAAAGAGCAGCAGATAGCAGCCTCATTGTGGGCTTTCATTCTAAAAACCTCCTTTTATTGTGCATGTGGATCTTCAGAAATCTGCTTGTCCAGGCTTGCTTTGTGAACATGTCACGCTTTGTGGCAGGTACCAACCCTGGAACGCTGCTTCCTGTCAGTGGACAAGATGAGGACAAAAGGCCGCAGCGCTGCCAGACAAGAAGATGTAGTAGAGTAGAAGTGTTGACCCTGCAGCTTCAGTTCAACTCATTTACTGAAATGACGAGTAACAGTTCTCAGATTTGACCTCTGCGGGAGAAAATTACGAAATAAAGCTGCCACAAGCTCTCAAGTGTTACAACTGGAAAACTGGTTCCCACTGAAAACACAGCCAACTCTGGAAGCAATGAAGGAAGAAAAAAGAAAGGAAAAATAGAAGCAGGGAAGGGCCAAAGGACAGAAAGCATGTATTTTGTAGCAATAAAGAGTCAACAATAAATGACACTGGGAACATGAATCCAGCAGAAAGAACCAGTTATTTCTCCCATATGTAGGACTCTCCAAGTCTTTCAGTCATTATTGAGTGATGACTGGAAGGTCACAGCATTCTTCTGTCAACAGTTTTTTTTTTAGGAGTTCAGGCCCTTGGTTTTTTTTTGGCCTTTGGAGATTATGTGGTCCATTTGCCTCCTCAAACAAAAAGTAAAGGGGTCAGAAGGTTAAAGCTGCTTTTAAAGCGCCATCATTTGATGCTGCTTGGTTAAAACTTATGATGGATATATAACAAGCTCCTTTATATCTGTAGTCATGATTTTCAGTCTTATTGGAACGTTAGCAGTCAGTCTCCCCATTGAGGAAAGAAGCTCAGTTCTCTTGGGTCGTCTTGCTGAATAATGGTAGAATGGAAGGGGACATGGATCAATGGATTGATGCTTTGTCTGCAATATTGGCATTTCCCTGTTTCTAATGCTGATGAAGAAACTGGTCAAAGAGGTGATGTTCTGGATGTTGCACATTTACCTTTACCTATGTTCATGAGCAGGAATCGAGACCTAAGGAACATGACCTTTGAATAAAAGCTGAAATGAACTTCCTCTGTGGGTGGACTTGGAAACAGAGCTACATCAATTAGGGATTTTTTTGAGTAGAGCCACTGTTCCTCAACATCATAAGACATCTGCCAAACTTCAGATCTGAATGGATTTCTTTAAGGTCTTCAGGGTACATCCAAATGGGAGGAGATGATGATCCTTTTTGGCATGGGAATAACTCAGGAAAGTATCACAAGAAACATATTTGAATACATTGGTTTTATTAAGCCTTTTAGAGTACTAGTGTGATGCATAAAAAGTTGCCCACAGATGTAAATAAAATCAGTGGAGACACCAGTTGGACAGTGATGGTAAAAAACCCACAGATCTGGAACCCTGCAGGGATTTCTAACACCTCACCCGCAGCAACATGTTTATTTAAAGTCTCACTACTCAGAATAGCAGATTCAGAGAGTTTCAAAGGAGACTAAATAAAATCCTCTAAGGTGAATATTAAAGGGAGAAAATGCAGTTTACTGGAGGATAAAACAGTCAAACAGATTGATAAGACATTTAAAGAGATGTCTGGTCAGACGGTTTTAGACTGAGCTTTAACAGGCAGAATATAGCTTCTCGTAGGGTCTGTGCATCTTCTTTCTGTCAAAAGTTACTGAGAAAAGATGAAGGATGTAAACTTGGACAGAAATCACACATCAAGCAAGGATGTTTTTTTTTTTTATTAAAAAGGAAAAACTTCTAAAAAAAACTATGGATGTAAAGATTTACATTGTTCTCCATGTGTTTTAATAAGACATTTGTCCACAATAATCCCACTCACTTTATTGAGTCCATTTAATCTATTTCTTGTTTAGAGTAAGAAGCTCTGGAAACAGGTTGGTGATAAATTTATTTCTGTATTATTAAAAAAAAAAACATTAAAGCAGTGGATGATCAGACTGGTCTTTCAGTGATGGGTAACACTCAATGGTTATTTAGAGGGTTCTTTATCATTTACACTCTGGTACATCACCCTTTCCTTTTCATATTGACCAATCAAAGTGCTTTACACTATGGTCCCATTTACCCAATTGCACTCACTAACATGCACACATTCATGCAGATCAGCATGTTTCAGGGTTAAGGGGCACATTGCCATGTGAATGGAAGTGGGAGCTGGAATTGAACCCACAACCTTCCTATTGTAAGAGTCTTGCGATTCCTATAACATAAATGTAACGAAGCATTTTTAAAAAAGTACGTTTCACTTTTATCAATTTAAAGAATGCCCAATAATATGAGACAAAAGCCAATACTAAATGTAGGAGAGAAATAAAGCCATGCCATTAAAGTAAGGCACAAATGTTTTCATCTACATTAGTCAATAACAAACTCATGGAAACGGCTTAATTTGCCCACAACATACAAAAAAATACTTAAAAGTTTTAATTAGCTGGAGCTGTGACAGGGAGACTGGGCAAGGACCCAATTTTATATTATTGCACAGCGAGTAGGGTGGTAAAAAAGCCAAAAATAAAAAAAATCTGAATTGAAGGATGGAATGGCATTTTGGATTCACCAAGTCTTTATAACCACCATTTAATACCATCTACATGTTAACTGATTTTTTCTTAAAGCCTGTTAAAATCTTTTTTATGTCCTACCTTCAGAAAAACATACATAAATTGGTGAACACATAGAACACATAGAATCCAAGAGGATCTAAATTTTTTACCACACATTGGATGAATACGACAAAAAGGATGCTAACTGTGAAATGAGATGGAGAATGGATGATTGTGTGAGCATGTTTTATAGAACCTGATTCTCTTGTTAGGACGCCTCATTTTTCATGAACTCTTCAATCTTAAATAATCTAGTGAAATCTTGAAGAAAACCAAAATGTCATTAAGTGTTATATTTAACACTTAACTACTTAAAACATATCAACACAGAATCTGATAACTAGACCAAAAAGTAACTCTTCTCCGTGGGCATTTGTGTCTCCTGATCTAAATCCAAAAAGAAAGTTTGTGAACTGAAGAGAAAAAAAGACCATCAGGGGACTCAGGACTCTGGAAGAAATAGATTGGTCAAAGACCGATGGTCAAAGGCTCGACTCTCACTACGCCCCGACCTTGTGAAATGTTTTAAGAAAGTAATTAGTAATGTCCCATTGTCCAAAGGGAGTTATAGTTTTAACAGTAATTCTGGCACCAATTATTTCTCACTGAGTTTCTAAATTTTTCAAAACTTCTCAGTGTAAGATCACACAACATCACTAATGAATTCATTAATTTACATTATTCTCTGCTTGAATGATGATTGTCCGTGGTTGTCTCTTTTAGCTGTTCACTACAGAGAAGCTTACAAAGCATTTCAACCTTGATAATAAAATACCTAAGTAAAGTATTTTATATCATGAAAACATAAAAACATCAGAAACACACCATACAGTCAACAGTTGTGAAAACCGGTAACGGTACATTTTGTCAAGTGCCATCATCAAAATGATATTCACATTACCAATAAATATTTATCAAAATAGTGATGATACGTTACTTCATCCTCGGTTTTGAATTAAATCTGATTTTGGATCATATCACCCAGGTCAGGTCTAATGTTGGAGGATCACTGCTTAACAAAAGTAGAAAGATGGTGGTCGAAGAAGCAGGCCATTGGAGAAAACAGGTCAGTTATTTCTGCACCTGAATACTTTTAAACTTCCTCCAAATTGGAAGTCACTGATGGTAACTCTTGCTATTCTTTAATTTGCATGATTACTCAGTCATCCTTAAACTAACTTTGGCTAATTGTCTACTTGCTGCATGTAATGCTATGCTCTCTCTACCTGCTGCTTCAAATAAGCTAGAAACATGTTATATTCAACAAACAAAACTTTTTTTCTGTTCTCTCACCTTTTTCTCTCTGCCATGAAGTGTTTTGATATGATGTGACATTATCTTTTTCACCTTAAATACCATAAAGTGATGACTGAGGCCAGCTTGTTTGGTGTCTGCTGAGGGTCGGCGTCGTCACTGTCTGTTGGACTGCTTGCCGCTTGTTGTTTGTTAAACACAGCTGCACTCTCTGTGTGCTGTCTGTCCAACACAAGACTGCACCCTACCGAAAGAGTATTTTTTGAGTATTATTGGTAATATTACAAAATTATATTTTTTACTGTTCTGAGTTTTTTTTATTGTATACAATTCTGTCTTTGGTTAATAGACTTTAAAAACTGTCAGACAGCAAATAACTTAAGTTCCTCTGATAACCTGAAAAGTTTGGAAACTTCTGGAGGTGTAAGGAAGAGAAAAAGTCCTTCAGAAGGACTCCAGCAGGAATACTTCCATACAGTGAAACAATAAAGCCGTGCAGCAGAAGAGTGCCACTGTGGGTTATAGCCTGCATGAGTGCTGGTTTGGTTCATGCTTTAGATTGGCTCCCATGATCAAATCCGATTGTGTCACACTGTGGCTTCACTCCTCTGGCTTCCCTCTCCTCCCCGGTCCCTCTAGGCCCAAATGGGTCACTGAAGAGAGCCTCAAAGTGAAAGCACAACCAAAATATTTGAAAGCATTTCCTCTGAAACCACAGAGTGGGGTTGCATTGGGGGATAGTTGAGGGAAAATAGAAAGATTTATTCCAGCTTTTTGTCATGACTGCAATCCTTCATATTTCTGTGAGCCAGGCCCGTCGGGAGTGTTGCCGTTGGCGCTGGACAGAGCTGCCCGCACAACAAAAGATGAGTCTTTACTTTTCATCCGTCCTGGCCTCTCTCTCCCGAGGGTTAAGATGGCCATCGATCGACTGTGCTGATAAACACAAAGAGCTGCTGGTGGAGGCTCACACAAAGCAGTTCAGCTCTGCCTGTCAATTATGCCGAGCCTCTGCTGAAGCTGTTCTGGATGTAGCTGTGCTCTCCAGCACATCACACGCCATGCTTTACATCAGTGATCCCGCACAAATACGGTCACAAGAGGGGTTCGAGGGGCATTCATAGTTACTTTAAATCTTTTGCATAAAAGCTCACAGAGAGGTTTAGAACTTTCCACCCACTCCTCTCAAGGCAATCACGTCTACCATGTCCTCTAAAGCCACCAGCATTCCCAGACCACCTCCTCCTCCTTCATCTCTAAATATGGCTAATTTTCAGGCAGATTTCATGCATGCGAATGGACCCCTTCGCTGGACGTCTCGGCAGTTGGAGGACTCCCTGGTGGATTCGCCAATTAGCCCCAACCCCGAGCCGGCTTTGGAGAAGTGGAGCATGGCCCATGAAGGAGAGAGCTTCATGACGTCCCCAGAGTTTCCTTTTAACGGGTGACCTCCAAAGAAGGGTCGAGGAGAGGAGGAAAAGAAGAGAGGGACACTGGGGGAGGATAATAGATGACCCCTTTGTCTGTTTCGATGCTAAGGATTTCGAATCAATTACAAGCTTTCGTCACCATGTGGAAAATGCAGAAAGCGGAGAAAAGCAAGTGCCGAAAATGTTGCAGTTTAGAAAAAATAATTTATACCTTGTGCATAATTTCAATGTTCAGTATACTCTATATAATTTTTATTCATTTAGAGAAGCTTCCAACAGAAAATAAAGCATAGAATGCAGATTAATCATTTAACACTTAAAAGCATGAAGGCTGCTCAGCGGCAGTCTGACAGAGAACCTCACAAACAGCTGGAGTTAAAAATAAATCGGGCTAATGGTCAGTGAAAATATAAGATTTTTAAAAAGATCAAAAACTTTCCCAGGCTTACAAACTATTATACTTTGCTTAAACCAGAGTCCTTCCAAATTATAGGATTTGATAACTAAAGCTCCAATTTGCAGAAAGCAGTGTGTTTTTTCATCTATTGCACTTTGTCAAACAGAGCCACCGTTCAAATACGCAGCTACCACTGGAAGTCGAGATCGCTCTTTGAAATTACAAAGCAGTAACTAGAGGAGTGGGCACGAAAATCTGGTGTATCATTTTCGGACACAGTTCTTATCTTAAACAGAGAGCAGATATTTCCACCCATCACCAAGGGCTGAAGTTGAAGCATTAGAAAAAGTAAAGCAATAGACAACATAGAACCAAGAAATAAAAATAATAAATAAATAAAGCTGTAAACACAAATGAAGCTTAAACAATTCAACTAATTGAACAAGAAATAAACTGAGCTAGGAAACATTCTATTTACAAATTATCAATAGAACTGAGAAGAATGTTTTCATAATGCGTTTCTCCAGCAGCTTAATTCTCATTTGCTCATAAGAGAACCAGTTCTGCTATATGTTTGGGATTACTGTGTTGTTGCAATACCATCCAGGTTCCAACCATCTAGATGCTGATTTGATCTGAAGATCTGGAATTTGATTGCGTGGACTATCTGAATTTATTTCAGTTTAATTTGGAAATTGTCATTGCTTTTGTGCACAAAAGTTTTAAGTAAAAAAAAAAAAACTTTTCATATTTCTACATGATTGCTATTCTACATGATTGCTATCATGTAGAAATAACAAAAATCAGCAGCCAAGTATGGAGCTGAAAACTACACATCTCAGAAACCAACTGACAGTCATGAACTCAAGAAAATTGTGGGAAATTTGTTTAATCGAAGTAGTTTATGATACATACCTGGTTTTTAAGCACAGTTTAAAAGATTTCAACAGAACTGAAGTTGGTCACCTGGACGGCCTGTCCTGCCTTTCAACATCAGCCTGTCTGAGGTGGTCCTATGCACAGCTATCATATCAAGCTGTTGATTGAAAACACATCAGATGACTTTGGAGGAACTTTGCCTAACTTGCAAGTTGTGCAAGGTTTGCAAATTTGCAAAACAGCGGTACTGCCAGCTTTCCAGCATGATACTGGCAGTATTCTGCTGGACAGATTTTATAAAAACCTCAGGATGCTTCTTGAAACATGCTTCTTGACTTTATAGCTCAACAGGTCCATCTTTTTCTTGTTTGACTACACCCTGTAATTTGGGTTGTCCACATGAGCAGTTGAAACTTTCAGTCATGCTTGCTTAAAAGTACAGATTTTTTGGAAAGAGATAACTTTCTTGCTTAGACTCAGTCAGTTAATGTGAAACTCACTTCACAGTGGACAATATTTTTTTTTATTTTTGCAGCAGATTCTTGAAATGAGCATACAAACTGAGGAAGCCTAAATGGTCAAGGAGTTGTATTTCTGAAGACTTGCCACTGAAATTGATATATTTGGTCATGTCCTCAAGCAGTGATTGATACTGTTGCCCACAGAGAAGTAAAAACTGACAAATCTGAAGAGTTGAGAGAGTAAGTCAAGAATGCTCTAATTTACCTCCAGCTATGACTTTGGGGAAAAAAAATCATTCCTTATAGCTCCTCCAGAAAACAAATCAGTAAACGCAGACATTTGTTGAATAAATGAGAGCACACAGAGGCAGGAGCCTGACACAGAGATAGGAAATGAAAGCGGAAATAAAAGCAGCAAAGCACCGAGGTAAAGTTCAGCCCCAAACTCGTTATGATGAGAACAATGAAGGAGCGGAATAAAAAGGGAAAAAGTTGGAAACCAGAGATTAGCTTCAGAGGGAACAGCTGGTGGGGACAGATACTGCTGTTTCAGACCTCTCCACACCCCCAGTGGGTAAACAAACCAGCCGTCTGCTTGATTTATGGAGCACGTCACTGACCGGATGGCCATTATTCCGACTGAAAGAGGCAGCGGAGAGCCTCGTCGTCATCGGCGAGACGTGTCCACGGTGCAACTTTTCACAGGTGCGGCAGACTCTTTGTCAGTTTGGCATCTCCGAAGCGTTTTCCGATTCAGCAGCTGACAGTCAGGCTGAATGCGGCCGCCCGGACGCGCTGTAAATCATCAGCACCAAGCACAGAGGAGCTGCTTGGCACCTGGAGACATGTCTTTGTGTGTCCTCAGTGGAGACTTTGTGGAGTGATTAATCATTACACTTCTCAACGTTAGGAGGTAATTTATGGCTTCAATTCTCAGGCTTTATCATTATGAGCTGCTGAGTGGGTGGAGGGACGGAAATGCAACTTGAGGGTTGAGACTGGGAAAAACAACTGGTGCTCATTGTAACGCTTCAGCTGAACTTTAACTCTGTCCTTTTATGTGTTACACATCCATGACGGTGTCGGAGATTCATGTTGGTTTTTTATGAACTACAAAGGTCACTAATGGCTTCTGAGTGAGTTACAAGAGGAGCAGTGTGCAACAAAGACATATGTTTTGCTTAAAATGATGATGAAAAGACGAAGGGCAACAAGAAGGACGTTTTATGTTCAGTTTGCACTTAGAGAGAGATCCTTAAAAACACCAGCAATCAAAGAAAAGGTCACCTCAGAGGGACGGGTCTTTCTTTGCACCTTAAGAAAAGAGGCAAATAAACAAAGATTATGCAGTCCTCACACTAAGTGACTTTTTGGAGATTTTTATTTTTGCTTAAAAACCTGCAGGACCTTCAGAGAACTGATTCAGCCAGATGAAAGCCTTGTGTCAATCAGAGTTTCCGTCAGAAGGTTTAGGAGAGTCCTTGTGAACCTGAATGTCATCATTCAGGCAAAAAATGGAACTCATTAAATGTCACACAGTCCGTTTGTGTTACTCAAAATTATTATACATGCCAAAAATCAGATAATCACATAAGACCAGTAGAAAAAGCATTACTCATGAAAAAATCTTAGGCTATTAAAAAGTTTCCGCATGTGTAAAGTGCTTTTTGTGTCTTGTTTTTCTCTTGACAATACCACACAGGCTCTTAATGGGATTTAGACAATCACTTGTTAATTGTATTCATTATATATTTGTCGTTAAAGTAGTTACTAGCTATTTTGGTAATGTGGGCGAAAGCCAAATCTTGACAGAAAATGAAATCAGCATCGCCATACAGCTTGTCAGCAGAAGGAAATATGAAGGGCTCTAAAATGTTCTGGTAGATAGTTGAACTGAATTTAGACTTGATAAAACACAGTGTACCACCAACAGCAGATGGCATGGCTCTCCAAATCTCTGCAAATTTCTCAGTCTTCTCAGGATTTCTACCTGATGTTTAGTTGATGCTTCACCATCAGGCTCCACCTGTAGATCACGTTGCTTTTATCTTTCTCTCGTCTCCCAAAGCTCTTCACTGTAGAGAAGGCTCCAACTTCTTGACACCACTCTTTTGGAATTGCCTTTAGGTGCTCTACACAGAGATGAGAAGTTTGCAGGCCATGTTTCACAGACATACAAACCTGCTGATGACACACTGTCTCAGTAGCAGCTCAAACATTATGTAATAGGCAGCTTTAATAGCACAACACTGGCTCAATTTACAGCCATACTATAAAACAATGCTTATGCTGCCACAGAGATCTGTAAAGTGACAGATACTCTGTTCAATTTTATATTGTCTAGTATTAGACAATTTTTTTAAACACATCTACATTTCTCTAATTTTTAACTCAAATGTGCAAAATTTGTTTTTCCCGCTCTTCTAAATGATGCTCATGACCCTGGGTAATTTTTTAAACTGAACACAATGCAGTGAAAGAGATAATGAACATCAGCTCTTTACCTTACCCAGTCATATATTCAGTTGTTTGGTGTGTTCCCAGTTCAGGTCTTCACCAGTACCTCAGAGCTAATGGTCAAAGCACATTTGGAAATACAGAAAACACCTCCCTCCTGAGTTTCTGAGTGGAATTGTTTTAATCTTTAAAACAGAGTAGAATGTTTAATGTCACAGGAGCTTAGTACAAATGGATGTCACACTTGAAGGATGCTTATATTTGTTTCCATTGTTTCAGGTGACAGCTCTAATGTTGGAGTCTTGTTTCTTGTTAACCAAACAGCTGCAATAGTTCATTAAAAACTATTGGAAAACTAATGACTACAGAGTCATTTGCAGAATGATGTCATTAAAGATCAAGCTGTTTTTAACTATATTGAAAATATAAGACCATTGCACATTTATTTTACAATTTTTCAACCGTTAAATATTTTTCTACGGAGTAAGAAACCGGCTATTAACGATTTCAGATTATTTTTGCTAGGGTTTGAATCTGTTTTTGACCCCTGCAGCCTTCAAAGCCTCAGACATTATCTGTGAAACACAGTGACATCAGTGTTCTGTAAAACCCAATGATTATCTGATTTATCTCCATGACCTCTCCATTTCAGCCATAAACAATGTTATGATAGAGAGATTCAAAAATTCTGGTCCCGCTGCGTGAAGAAGAAAAGATGGAGTCCATCGAGCTCTCATTCATCACTTTTAGATCAGTATTGATCAGCTGGCAGAACAGCGGTGGAGAGATTTACGCCGGCCTTTTACGACGACGATGGGGGCGTCTGACCCATGCAGTGGCTAAAAGCCTCTCAGCTCACAGGCGGCTCTATCATCTCCAGCGACCAGACATGATGGCCGATGAGATATGCTGACGTATCGGTGGATCTCAGACCTTTTCTGACCTGCGGTGGAGAAAGCTTCTGGCTCTGCAGGAAGAGCAGCACCTTTCACAGCAAATATCCTCTGATAAGAGTGGACAACAAAAGAGAATAAAACGCTTTAATACGCAAGGATTTATGAGTACTGCTGTCCTTTTTAATCGGCTGTGTGCATCATCAGCGAGCCTCTTAATGGGTCTCTAAAAGTCACTCTGGACCTGATTTGGATCTGAGGTTCTGTTGCTCCTGTCACACTTGATCACAGTGATGAATGTCAGCAAAGTGAAAGGTTGGGAATTAATGAAAGGATAAACATCATGATGGTGAGACTGGTGACAAGCCTGGCAGGAAAACACAGAAGTTTTAAGACTTTAAAATCATATTTGCTTTCAAGCATGTCTTCTAATAAGGTGTTTTATTAAATAATAAAACACAAATTGCACAGTTATGCATGTTTGCTTGACATCAAAGGCAGCTTATTTTCACAAGTCAAACTCACTGACAAAAAACAGGCAGGTTTTGCTGGAAAGAGACAGATCCAGGGAAGTATATCCAAAGTATCAGAGTTGGAGACCACTGCTTTAACTAAAACTACTATCAAAGTAGAATCTACACCCAGCCAGCCCAGCTAAAGTTTGTTCAACTACAAGATTAAATGTTATTATTTGTAATTGGCCATAAGGGTCCTGCTCAGTTCCTTGTGGCAGAGGTGTTGCAATGGTCAGATTTGTTCTTTGTTTAATTATCAATTGTCTAATCTAATAATGGGGTTCAGCACAGCATTCTACATGATTGAACTTCACCCCCAAAAACAAGTGTGGGTTGTGTTATCACCAACAGGTGCATGAAGTGGCTGCTTCCAATCAGAGGCTAATAAACATGGAGAACCAAAACACAAAATCAAACAAACAATATAACACAATCCACACACTCACAGCTATAATACAGTTAAAATGCACCATATGGAGTGTTAAAAACATAACCATCTGCTGAGGAAACCAGAAAAAAAAAAAAAAAACTCTCAATGAATGGAACTTTGTAGCAGAGTCCTAAAAACAGAGGCAATGATTTTTCCAAAAGGCTTCCTGCTGAAATGTCTCAGCAGTGTTTCCTTGGCTCTTATCAACCAATGGCAGAGAAAAATTGATGCTTCCTGCTTGTATCAATAAAAGATAGTGGTAATCTGCTGCTTATTAAAAAAATTGTTTTCAAACTATACTACTTCATTGTTTGCATGTTCTAAAAACCACATAAAAAAACTAGAAGGGAATCTTTTGTCCAACACAAGGTTTTTTTCATTTAATATGTCAATTGAATGCTGTTTTTTTTTTCTCGAAGAAATCTGTTCACTTTTTATATTTTTGCTGTTGTTTGACAGCAAAAACTCCCTAAAAGTCAAAATCACAAAAATTATGCGAGGCACTACAAGAAGTAGCTGCAAAATGTGAAAAGTTTATTATTTTCTTCCGTGTTACCCACAAGGTCCAGGATAGCATTGAGGGATCGAGGTAATTCATTATTATCCAGGGTTCAGAATGATAGAGAAGTTCTAGAAATAACAAGAATAGGCAGATTCATATTGCTGCAAAACGTAATTGTGATCCAGGCGAAGCTGAGTTTATCACAGGAGGCTGAAAATCAGCAGGTGGTTAATTATCAATTTAGTAAAAGTCTCCTTTGTCCTTTTTCTCCAGGTGGAACTTTGTGGGCTGAGGGAGTGCTGGAGAGTAGAGAGCCAGGTAAGTGAGCAGTAAGTTAATGTGAAACTATCTGGAGCAGCCAGAGGGTTGGTGAGAGGATTTACAGGGGAATTTTGGAAATTCCTAAAGAACATTGAGAAAGAAGAGCATTGGATCCTTTAATAGAGCATTAATGGGTATGTTGGTTTTCTTTAGAAGAAATAAAACATAGGTAAAAGTCAGACCTCGAGGAACATAAAAGAGGGAGGCCAGATTACTAGTCAGAAATCCAGCCTTTTAAGCTACTCCTGATCATTTGTGATGAGTTCCAGCTGTGAGGACACAGACATCAGCACACTAAGATACAGGAGAGACAAACGTCCACACTACCTTAAGCACAACTCCATGAATATGAAATGAAGTCAAACATGGTGTTGGTAGCAGCATGGTCTAAGTTCTGCATTTAGTGGGGATAAGCTAAAAATTTAAAAACAAGATGTCTCCCTTTAACAAAACTCTCACTGGAGAACTTTGATGCATTTAAGGCTTATCAAAGATATCTTTGGTCTTTGCGATTGTGAATAATAACAGAAGTCTAGTCCAGAAGCAACAATGCATAAAGTCAATTTTGACCAACATGGTGGATGTAAAATAAAGAGACGTGGAAATGTCCTTAATGTCAAATGACTTACAATCCCAAACTTTTATTTAAATAAATTCCTCCAAAGAATCTCTGTCTTGTCTCAGAAGCAGAAGTTATTCAGGATATGATATACACGACATGTATTATGCCATAACTAATTGAATTCATTACGACAAATATAGTGTCATCAGCATAAAACTGGAACTTTATCACATTATTTCTGATCATTTTAAGTAGAAGTATGAACTTAGTAACGAACTTACCCAAACACTGAACACCATGGCACTTCATAAGTGATTCTGGTGCATGAAGAAGATTTATCTTTAACAAGAACAAACTGGAATCTCCCTGACAGCCTTTGCTCGAGAATATTATGATCAACTATGTCTACAGTAGAATTGAGGTTTAGAATGACAAGTGCAGGCACAAGTCCATTATCTGCAGCCATCAGTTTCACCAAATGTGTGATTAAAGAGAAGAACAGTAAACTCGACTGTACCAGGTTGCTTGGGAACAAGAATAAGCTGCTGGATTTGTTTTTGAGACATTCTCCTGACGAGTTTTTGTTTCAGACCAACCAAGCTCATGGACATTTATGTTAAAGAAGAACAGAGACTTGAGATGCATGCACAAAAAAAATCAACAACAGTGAGATACATTATTGAAACTTGGAGACAAAAGTCTGAAATGGTGTGAACAAAGCTTTCACTTTTTCAACTATTTAATTTTGAAATATTTACAGCACTGGCTTTGTTGAATTATTATTGAAAAAGAAGTAGGATTTCCAATGGGACATCCTGTCTACTTTTGAGGTTAAGAGGAGAACTTCTGTTTTTGATTATGTTTATAGTTAGAGTGGCACAGATGATCCTGAGCTATATCTGTAGTGATGCTTCCATTTTTAATGTACTTGAAGAGTACAACATGTATCAATTAAGTCTAACTTGTTGTTATCAAGAACTTGAGGCCAGCTAGCCTCTCAAATTGAAGCAAATTAAAGCACAGCTTGATGCTTTGCCGACAAAAGTGTTAATCATAGTGGCACAACATTAACACTGTAAACTCTGTGCTTTTGTTGCTAGAGCCATCAGTTTCAGAGCCTACACAGGAAAGTTCAGAAGTAAACGTTAATAAAAAATATTGGTTTAAAGAAACAATAAACTGTGTTTTATATCCAAGATGTACATGTGATTGGGATACATAATTCTGCACAAAATTTCTAATTTGATTTTACATTTTTTTTAATTATGACACTTAACAGAGTCAAGATGAGGTAAGACATTATAAGGGTGACAATAGATTGGTTGAGAGAGGGTCAGAGAAGTCATGAGGCTGCTACTTGCCCACAATTCAGTAAGCCGAAACAATCAGATCTATAATTCACTGAAAACAGCCCTTACCCAAATATACACTGACTTTTCAATCTGAGCGTCTCCAGAAATTAATAGCAAATAACACTGAGGCAGTGAGAGTAACAGTTATGTCTCATTTAACGGATACATGTCCAACCCTATAAACCCACCTTGTTCCACCCCCCCCAGGCAGTCTCCATTGACTCACTTCCTGCACTGACAACCAACCTTCCCAACAGACTGGCATGTTTGACTCTTAAAGTGATTTTTTTTTTCTTTTTGCATGTTTTTAGAGTCAGCCAGCTGCATGTCAGAACCTCCAAATCCCAAAGACGGAGGTGGGTGGACGGGCCCCTGCGTTTTGCTAGTAGAAAGTGTTTTGTCTTCTCATTCAGTTTGTAATTTCTGTTTTTGCAGCTGTGGGGACAGTAGGAGTTTGGCAATGAGAACACAACAACTCTGGCAGACAGAAAGAGAGTGAAGAGAGTGACTCATAGTGAATGGCTTTGTATGGAGAAGCTTTGAAGAAAATGCTTGTTTTCTGTCATGAATAAAATTCATAGAAACATGTTGACAAGTGCAAGAAGAATTTTCACAGAAATGTCCTTAAAAATAACAAGAGACACAATGACAATGGGGTCAGAGGGTGTATAGTCCTTTAAAAATTCAAATCATTTTTATGTTTTATAGAATAAAATTTATTTTGATCACTTTATAACTTTCCTTCCTTTAGTTAATTAAAATGTCCATATTCATTAATAACTCAAAAGAGTTTTTATAAATTAAGAGTTTTGTTGACCCAATACAAAATCTTGACTCTTTTCTTTGTGAGCCATTTTGTTGAATATTTGGAATACATTCTTTTGAAGCCTGCATTCAGAAGAAATTCCTGTGGGTAAAATGGTCAAGCTTGATTTCCAAGAACCCTCATTAATCAACAGATAATAGAAGAACATGAATTAGGGATTCCTACGAGCAACAGGCTTTAAAAAGAAACAAACAAACAAAAAAAAAAACACACAAACATTAACATAGAGTCAAAAAGATCTTGACCAATTCAGCTGGGTGAGTTTGTGACAACTTACAAGGTTATTTAAATCTTTGAAGGGGTGCCAGCCAGGTATCACTATCAACTACTAGGATTTGTAAAGTTATTTTATTTTTGCATTTATTCCCGATCACACAAGGAACATACACAACAAAGGTATTGACCTGTTAGTATTAGGAGTGACAAAGCATATCTTTTTTTTTTTTTACACACAAACACAGACCAAAACAATGATCCATGTAATTTCATTTATTCAGTTTTGTATTTTGAAATATCCATAAGCAGATAAACACAAATCACTTCTCCAAAGAAAAAGTGTCCATAATTATTTTCTAGTCGAACAAGGCAGGCAAACGCTTCCATACATTTTTATTTACTTTTTTGTTGCTGCATAAGACCTGTGAATAATTAGAAAAAAAATAATACTGCCCCATTAAAATGCTTACAATTACGAATATTAAAAACAAAAAGACTTATAGGTCACGTGTAAACAGAATCACCCAATGCAGAATCAGGAATCCATTCTTTACATTTGCATTACACACAAATGTAACATTTTAATTTCATCATGGAGCTCTCAGTATTATGAATAATTATTTCAGTATTATTGAATTTCCTTTAATTCTAGGACTAACGTCTAACTCTTTGACGTCATACGCTTCTCAGGACTTCCGGCTTGCCACATCGGAGCAAGTACACACAGGAGTGGTCCTATTTTTACTTTTGTTCAGTTTATATCGGACCATAGTGATTGTACCCACTCAGGATAATATAACAATGGTGCGGTTTTGAACGGACCGTAAAAAGCCCGGGCTTTTTACGGTAATAGTTGCTGCAATGGACGGCAACGCTGACAGTTTGACGTGTTGTGCAGGGAAACGGCCATCTTTCGGAAAAGGAACCATCTTGAGCAGCTTCAATGAGGTGAGTTCATGGGAAGACCGGGCGAGATGAGGGGCTTGTCTGAAAGTATAGCAGGACGGGAGGGGCGGAGGGAGAGCGGAAAATACATGGTCCAATAGGCTAACAAGCTAATTTCATTTTCATACACACAACTGGGGGGATTTGGAGAACTTCATTTACAGCTGACTGTTTTTTGAAGCCGTTAGTTGAACCCGTCTAAATTCACTATTTGGACTGTAGTTACTTTTTCTCCAACATATTCTTGAAAATTTGTTCGCTGACTGTTCGTAGTTGCAGCAGTTACAGTAAATTGTATTGTAATTTGCTTTCATTGGTGTTTGCACTAAACATAGTTTTAAATCACTGACGCTACTTTAAATGGCTTCTCTTCTGTGAAGGAGGTTGACTCCTCTGTGAGAATATTTCCCCAATTCTTCAAACTGGGATCCCTGTGACTGCTGTCTGGTGCAGGGATAGGTATGTAACACAAAACCTGTCAAGATTCTAGCACTAGTAGCTCGTAGTTTGCTAGGCTACAGATAAATTAACTAAGAATAGGAGATGCCTAACCACTTGAGATTTTATTTTAAGGAAGAGCTGTTGGGGCCATGTTTTGCAGTGATGTAACACAAATGAAAATGTGAAGTAGAAACTGTTCTTATTGCTGCTGAAACTGCAACTGTTGATGGTCATTTTTGGCTCAAAAATACCACTCAAAAAAATGAGTGATGCTACTCAAACTAACGCAGAGCCACTTCACGGCATCTCCACCATCCGTAGTATCACAGAACACCGCTGCAGTGACCACTGTATTAAAGCAGAGCTGACAGCATGGTGAAGGCTCCGGGGTGCTGGCAGGCTGACTGACGGCTCTCTGATGGATGTGACAATATTGCTGAACCCTGGGAGCTTGTTAGAGCACAAACTTGCTGTGTGTTTGTGTCTGAGAGATCCTGGTTAAGAATCATTTTTGCTCTTCGTGGTGTGTTGTTTGCTGCACAACATGTGTGTATGTCCTTCTTTAGCAGGAAACACCAGCTTGGTTCTGTTTGTCTGTCGCCCACATTCGAGTGCCTCATTGTGTTCAGCAGGTTTTTTTGCTCACTAATCAGGTACAGAAACCTCCTGCCGGGGAAATAAGAGTCTAGTCTGCCCCGGGAAAACAATTCAGCCATCATCCTACCATTATAGGCCATGGCCATGGTCCTAATTTATCTCCCAGTCTGCCACTTGTATTTTTTCCTCCCTTGTCCTGGAGGAGAATTTCGAGCAGAGCAAGCTTTGGCTCTTAATAGTCCTCCGTGCCTCTGACACAACAAACAAATGAGGACAGCAAATCTTTACTGCCAAGTAGATTTACTTTTATCTGTGGTATCACCTCACTCCCCAACCACTCATAAGATTACAAGGAACAAGCTGCAATATTGGATCTGTTTTGTCAGCTCTGAATGCGCTCTCCAGCTGCGTTTTCATCGCAATAAATCTGCGAAGCCTTTTTCTGCTTGCTTAAATCCTTCGACAACGCTGCTGCTGCTCCTCTCGGAGAGGGTAAAAGTCATGAGCTGGAAATAAAGGATAAGGTTGGGATTTTCTGCTTGGTTAAATGCTTCAAAGAACTGATAAAGAAGAGGCTGGTGCTACACATTCTTCTAAAAGCAAAGAATCAAATGAATTGCAGAGCAGTAGCAGTTTTTGATATATGGGCAACATGGGCAGTTGCCCAGGGGAGTATTAGTTTACAGGAGTACATCATTAAAATTGCTTTTTCATATTCGTCCTGAATGGGTTTTGGCTTGTTTAATGATTCGCATGGAGTCAGTGAAGATTTGCCATACCCCTATGTTCAGTAGGTGCTCCCTGTTTGCTCCATGCTGGGCTATGCAGTATTTTTCTTCATTTCACATCTGAGATTATTTCCTAGATTTTAATTGCTTTTCAGGAATGCATGACTGTTTGATGGTGTCAGTCAAACTGGTGTAGAGCACAAATGAACCGTTTACATCTTCTCTGCCTTGAGCAAGAGTGCTTTCGTCACACAATAACACGTTGGACAGTTTACAACTTGGAAATTTGTGGAAATTACATCTTTGTGAACTGGAAGAATTTTTCTGGATTTATATCATGGGATCAGGCACAGAGAGGAGAAAATATGGTGCTAACAGGCAAACATTTGCACCTGTTTTGTCTGCACAATGAAAGACAAAACAGTGACATTTTAAAGCGTGAGCAGAAGAAAGCTCAGATCAACTAATTTCTCACTGCAAAATGCTCTTGGACAGGGAGTACCTCTGTAGGTACTCTTGACTTCATAATACAATTAGGTTCTATTTCAAAAAGACTTAAGTTCACTTGGACCACCTCACAGTTGTGTTCATTATGCGAGCCACGGAAACTTTGCTCAGCGCTTTTCTTCTTTTTATTACTATAGCAGCCTTGCTTCTGGCAGTGTTGTTATGAATCCCTTCTCTGTGTTGTGGTGAGATTTAATTGTCTTTATTTTTAATGGAGAAAGAAAATCTTTTCAAGTACATTTTCATCATGTAAATTTCCAGTTTGAATAAAATAATTTTTAGAAGTTTCAGAATATTTTAACAACATGACAACCACTTATACAAACCGTCCTGCTTTTGGACAGCAGGAATCAACTGGGATCTACATACAAAATGACCTGTTACCTTGAAAAGCTTTCAACCTTGTTTTGAGGTGAGAGATTGAACTACGGTCACCACAGTGTGATGGCCTATTCTCCTTACATGTAAAGCTCCTAATGATTGTAATCCATCTTATCATTAAACACCTCATATTCTATAGTTACACTGCTTTAGGCTAAGCCCATTGGAGAATAAACTGACCAGCTTTCTACACTGCTGTTTTTATTCTCATTATGCTCCATTTCTGTTTTGCACATAGTGATGCTGTTAATTGTGTTTTTTTTTTTTTGTTTTGGTTTTTTTTTCTTTCAGCGCCAAGTTGATCCTACACAAGTTCTGGTTCTGCTGTATAGTTTTCCTGTTAAAAGAGTATTTTTATAATTGCACTGCATACTCAAGAAAAGGTGCTTTAAAGTTAAGACCTAGTTCTAAGTTATTGTCACATTTAGAGTGCTTTTATCTGTTATATTTATTCACACATTACCTGCAGTTGTTTTCATCTATCTGGTTTTATTAATGTAACTTTAAAATGCCACGTTATTCCACCTTCACTGCAGTATCAATGGAACTTGTTGTTGATTCTCAGTCATGCAGAATATGGTAGATATTAATTTGTTTGGTCAGTTTATTAGGTACACTTGCTGAATTACTTTTGAACACAAAGATGAAATCAGCCAAGACACTCAGTAACTCTGGGTGTCCAGAGGCACTGATGTGGGTTTGATAAAATTCTAGTGTCAGAATGAAAATAAAAGGGGATATAAGTTACTTTAAATTAGTCTGATTACTATTGCCAGACAGGCTGGTTAGATGGTTTTAGAAATTGTTGATCTACTGGAAACACTGACAACAGTCAGAAAAACTGAAACTATCCAGAAAATGCCGTGTTGCTGTCAAATGATATTAAGTAGGCTACTTTGCAATGATAAACATACAAAGCAACTCTCAAAGCCACTTGTTACATCCAAGGCATGCAGAATACTGTTCTTGAATACCATTCTAAGTCATAAAGACTTAGATCATTGAAGCAGATGAGCTACAGTTGCAGGGAACTATTTTAGTTGCACTTGTGCAGCTAAAAAAAGGAAACTGAGGCTATAGTTGAAAGCAGGTTCACCAGCAACAGATTACAAAAATGTTGTCTGGTCATATGAATGTTGATTTCAGCTGCAGCATGAGTCCTAATCCTTATCATGCAGTGTCAAGATTACCGTTGAAAATGTAACGGTAAGGAAAAAGTGCGGATATGTAACTGATTAAACTATAGCAACTATGAGATGTTCTCATGTCAATTGGACCAACATTTTTAAGGTATTTTAACCTTAATTGAGGCTGTTCTGAAGGGAAAGAAAGATTCAACCAGATATTAGTGAATTGTGTCTAATAAAGTTTACAATAGCTGAAGACTGTTGGACTTTGCTTGGATTCTTAAAATTTTTTCATCACTCTTTCCAGGCAGCGTCTTCGGTTCTAATCCACAGTTGTGACGAGTGACGAGACAAATTCTGGACAAGAAGGGCAGCGACAAAAGCAGCTATTTTCCAAGAAAAACATCAAGGACTGGCTGATATTCTGCAGGATGGACACACAGGGACAGCAGCAGACTGGGGCAAAATGATTTTCTCTGATAAACATTCCTTCTGATTATTTGGAGAACAAGATGTAAGCGTCTCCAGGAAACTAGTGTAGGGAAACATCCAGATAAAATAAATGTGTGGGATTGCTTCTCATCTAAGGGAATGAGCTTCTACCCAGTGTGCCTAAAATCACTGGTGATAAATAAAGAGGAATCAAAACATCTTCCAGCAACTGAACAGTTTCCTGTATGATGATAATGAGCGCTGTCAAAAAGCAAAACTGGTAAAATGACTCAAATGTCAAAAAGCCTGACTAAAATATTCAGCAAATTGTATACTTTTCTGCAAGTTATTGAGACAGTTTATTCAGTAAAGTGATAAATGGCCTTAACATTGCTTTTGACTCCTGGCAGCATATAAAAATTATGTAAAACGGTAATAGGCATATTTGGGTGTAAAAGTGATTACATTATACTAGATTCTCATTTTAGATTAAAATCTACTCCAGGAAACATGCTACAACAAAATAAGAGGAAAACCCAAATGCAAAAGCAGAAATCTGACACTTTCATGAGAGTAAAAGGTAAATGTGCAAAAGATATACCGACTCTAATCAAAACTGAAAGAAAAAGAAAGTATGCTGAATAAAAACAAACAGATCAACAAGATCCAATTCAGGAAAGGAGATGAGGAAACAAGCAGTTGGTGTGAAGAAGACAGCCAAATAAAAACTAGAATTACAACCACAGATCAGGTCAAAATACAGCTGGTTCTACTTTCAAACATCAGTCCGTCCAAATAAGCAGTCAATGTTCCTATAATCCAAACCCAAAGATAATTGGTCAGTTTTTCATGCTTAACATGCTCCTAAAGGTGGCTTTGCCCCTACTGTGTAGGAGGAGGCGAAGGGGCTTTCTGTGTGTGTCCCCTGCCTGGAAATAAAGCCATTTTAAAGGTCCATAATCTGTTTATGTTCCCATTGTCCCATTTTTGTCCGTTGGATCGATCCAAAGCTGCTTTTTCTGGGGCCTTATCATGGAAACCAGAGGGGGAGACCCAATCTAATTCTGCGCTCCAGCTATATTCCACAAAGCAATATCACCACGCTGCGATCATATCACATCCAAAGAGGAAGAGCAATATTTCTCCATCACTCCTCTGTTCTTTCTCTGCTCCAGTCCTCCACTAATGCCGGCATGTTCTGTCTCTCCCAAGACTTCGCTCTCTTATTGGATGGAATAAAAGGACTTCAGTCAAGTGTTGACGTTCGGCTTCACCGCGAGGCCCGCGGCTTGTCTGAAAACGTCCTGTGGGGGGGGGAGAGTTCCTCCACACCATCTGTCATATAATTTGATTAATTAGCCGTTAGTACCACTGTTGCCCCCCACAGTGGGACCGAGGGTCGGCACTCGTCCATCTCCTCATCCTTCCGTCTGTCACACGCAATTTCTTGGAAGCGTCTGATCAGATTTTGATGAAACTTCAACAAAGATATCTGTCTCTTCTCTGACAAGACAAATATTTAATATTTTTCAGTTAATTTAATCATCTTGCATCCAGAATTACCATGTTTGGGCCTTGAGGATGTTTAAATGATGTATTCAATCCAACACAAATTTTGTGGCATACACATGTTGGCTCAGATGATGTCTCCATGTGACATCACAAATGCTTAATACCTGCAACCTGGCAGGTCTTTTAATGTTCCTCCCCATGGTTTGTCTTAGATTACCATTATGCATGTGATGTGTTATTTCCTTCATGTACCGAATACCTCCACGATCAGGCACTGTAATGTGTATCCACCTGGAAATATTGCAACCTTTCATATTCATGGAAACCTACAATTATTACCAAGACATTACCAAGGCCTCCGTATGGGTCATGCTTTAGCCCTGCACCACCGTCTCGCCTCAGAAATTTTTTTTTTTTCATTAGGGACAGTGAAGGTGGTCAGAGTTGATGGGTGCAGCTAAATACAGATCATCCTGGAGGAAAACCTGCAAAAGACTTATATCCAATTTGTGAAAAGGCTTCAAAATGACATCCACAGATGTTCTTCATAGTCTGACTGAGTTTGAGCTATTTCACAAGAGAAGATGGGGAAAAATATAAGCTGTACGAAGCTAGTAGGACCATGTTTTCAAAGCAGAGCTTTCGAAGTGTGGGAAAGCTGGCCCACCCCTCAGAGAGCAGACAACTGCACTCACCTCATCCTAAATACATTTTCACTATTATTTCAGAAAGCTTTCTGATGTTGCTATACTCGATGTTCCTTTCATATACATTTCATTGTCATTGCAGGGTTTACCTGCTTTGACTATACATAACACCACATGATATGATGAATTACTTTTTGCTGTGAGTGCAGTTCATTTAACCTCCTGTAAACCCAAAATATAAAAATCCCAAATTTACTTAATCATGGTCATACTTGATTCTTTTTTTATTTGTATTTTTCTTAAGCTAGTTTAATGAAGTTGGTATTTCTATTTTGTTTTCTCATGCCATGCCCCCTGAAGTGCACACCAAATCTTTTGATTATTCTTTGAAAAAAAAAACACAATTTTGTATTCCTTCCACTTCACAATAATACTTTGTAATGGTCATTATAGGTCAATCCATAGTAATGTGTAATTGTTGGACCATCTCACACCAAATGACCAGTGAACATGCATTGAAGTTTATGGTTGTGATGTTAAGCTATAGATTTTCAAGGCACTGCAAATGCAGTGCTGAGGAACCTTATAGACATTGGCAACTGAATTGAACACATTAATTAGATCATCGTAGCGTACGTGTGATCTGATACGTCTTATTTATCATCTGTTTTCATATATATATATATATATAGGTTTCAGATGTAATACTTAGGTTCTTATTAATAACCTAAATATTTAACATTTCAGTTATATTTTAATTTATTTTTCAGATAAAACAGGACTGAAAGACAGAAGAGATGGAGAAACTATCTTTTTAGTACAAAATTTCAGCGTTTTAAATACAGGAGCAATAAAGTCGACAATATCCCTCAGATTCTGCAGTCATTGAGACACAAATTAAAAATATGTTACGCACCAGCTTCAGTGATCCTGGTAATTAGACCCAGTTAAATCCTCTCTGCAGCGCATCACATGCTGGTTCCAGATGGAGAAGCACAGGTTGCCAGATTTCAATTCAAAAGTCAAATTTTCAGCGAAATGTGGAAATTACTAAGATAATTTACGGCTATTGAACATTTTCTCACCCGTGCAACCGTGTAGCTGTAGTTTGATTCATCAAGTACTGGATAAGGGCAAGCTGCAGCTTTTTACAGCGTTTATAAATTCAGACTACCCAGTGAATAGGAATGCTTAAAGCACAATCAGTTTAAAAGCCTAAAGCTTTAATAGCTGAAAGAAACTGCATATTTTTTTTATGATTTCTCATCTTATTATTTTCCTCATCTGCACCACAGACATTTTTTCTTATAGTCTTTTCAATCACTCTGAGAACCTCAGTTGGATATTAAAAATAAATAAAGTCAACATAAGTTGATTGTACTCCAGTGACCTGAACAGTCACTTTATCTTGACCTAATGTTACAACTTTGGCATGTGGTGGAATGGGAGATTCTCGTCAGCAGCCCAAAAAGTCTGGATCACTTCCTTGATTATGTCGGGCAAATATAGAGCAAATTTCCCACCACCTTTCGAATGTATGCCATTAAGATGACTGCTCTCATGTGAAAAGATGCAACGTACCTAAGGGGGTTGGTGAGTGTCGCGTCATTGAATTAAAGATTTAAACGAACTTTTTGATGAAATGTAAAGAAAAAAAATATAAGCTTCAGATTTCTTTAAGCTGCTCTGTCCAGAGGATTGAGCATTTAAACGCAGCTGCTCACTAAGTGACTCAGCTGCAGCTTGAAAGATTTGCCCCACAGTCCGTGTGGGTTGATGTGAGCCATGTTTGATTTGATGCTGTGTGACTGAAACGCTGGATGTCAGATTTGTGCGTCCCTGCTGGAGAAAACGAGCGGCTTTTGAAACCTCACCTGCTGAGTATCAGCAGGTTCATCATTTAGCCAAGGAGGTGGCGGGTGAGCACCGTCCCTCGCTTTTTGACCAGACACATAATTTCAGTTGATTGCAACATTCTTTTCTTGTTAATGTGTCTTTTATTTTGGCGGACAAACACTCATCCCACCTTCCTTCCCACAGGAGCTGGGTTGGCGCTCTCCATGCCAGTGGCTGTGAAAAACAGCACATTTTTCATTAACAGGATTACCGTCCAACAATAAAAATACAGACGAATGAGAGTGAGCGTTGTGTTACACGGGCTGCCAGTGAATTTAATCACTATCCATTCCCTTTTTTTTTCCCCCTTTTCAACCGCCAAGACGTGAAAGCCAATCAGCCTACTCCAATATGTGCAGCATCTCTGTGCCAGAACTGATTGAGACTCTCAGCGAGCGAAAGCTCAGCGGAGGAATGTTCTGGCAGCCTGCAGGGCGAGGGCGTTCGTTTTTGTTTCCTGCTTTAACTAATTCAGCATCTTTTCATACAAAAGGACTTGAAACAATGGACCATATCAACCTCTGAGCTTGTCCTTCGTGCACTCAATTTCCACCTGTTGTCCGGGAATAAAGAGTAAAGATGGCCTACAAATTCATTCATGGGGTTTTAATGTAAGATGGTAATAATGTGGAATTGAACTGTCTCTCTTACAGCAGCTTTAAGTTCCTATAGATCTTTTGAAATTTGGGTAAATTTATTTAATGGTGTATTTTACAGTGTATTACTGGTTTTGATCATAGTTCTGTTGGGAGCTAAAAAGAATCAAATATTGGTTAAAATTTAGATATAGGTTTATATTTCACTGACAGATTTACAGATAGTTTTTTTATCAACAAGGTTACACAAAATTATTGTACTGATTGTGCAAATGACTACGTTTAAGTGAGTTTCTATTTTCTTTTCATAACAAAGGGAAACAGAAATCCATGTTTTAATTGAAATTTATTTTTTAAGTGCCTTATTTAAATGTGTTTGTATGGAATTTATAATGATCTTCATCTGAAATCCACATTATTTATTAATGTGGATTTTGTTTTTGCTCTGATTAAAGTTCCTCAAAATAAAGGTTGGACCTTGTTTCTTCGGTGTAAGATTATCTGCTGGTATGAAAAAATATCAGATGCAGTTTCAGTCCATTGAATTTATAAAATACCTAATTACATTAGATGTCACTTCAGAGTTTGATAGAAGACACACACATGCAATTCATGTCCAGGTTATTGGGTTCACATAAAATATTGTAATTTTATCAAGATGTTTGTTCAGAATGTAAGTGATGTTTATGTTTTGGAGCAGTCCAACCAGAGTCCTGACTTCAAGGACTGGCAAGGTAATACGTCCAACCTCCAAGGCTTGGAACTCAACACTAAACATAAATTGCCAACATTTCTGTGGAAAAATTAATTTAAGAATCTGCTCAGCAATTCTTAAATTAATTTTGTTGCCGTAATACCAATAAAGACTTGCTTGAGATTTTTAAAATGTAAAAATATTAATGAAATATTTTTTAAATTAAAATTGCCTTGACATTTTTTTTCTTGTATTTAAAAAAAAAACAATTTTTTCATTAAATTAATTTAGTTTTCAATTGCACTCTTTTGAGCTTAAAGTTAATTTCAATTGTGACTATAGTACAGTACAAATACGATCACATGATGAAACTTCAATGCCTGTAGGTAAAAAAATAATTATAGTTTTTAGCCATTCATTGGACACTTTTTCGCACCCATAGCAGCCAATAAAAGAAGAGGGTTTCACAATCAAAGTCTGTAACTCATGCAATAATGGCAACAAGTGTAACAAATGTAAAATCAACCAAGTTTTTCAGTGGAAAAATTGCTGTTGGTGATCTTGGTGTGTTACGTTTTCTCTTCAGTGGAGCTGCTAGTTTCCACCAGAAGGCAGCGCTGGGTCTAATAAGCCCATCAGCAGGAGAACAAGAGAAGCTGACCGCCAGTTATTTGAGTGTCAACCTATGAGGTACCTATTACCCATTGAGTTTCACTGGTTGGTTCCAATGTTTTCTTACCTATGCTAACCTGGTTCCTTGTGCCCTGCTCAAGGTGACACTTCAGGATTCATTCCTCTGTGGTTTCTGGAGAATTCTCCGTTTAAACTTAACTTGAACTTTTTGACCACATATTAACCAACACATGTCTGGGATATAAGCTTTTAATATTTTGCAATTCAATGGTTGTTAAATTAAGGGAACATCTATAACAAGCAGAATACCATTGCTCTAAGTGGCCTCATGTTTGATTCATTGAAAAGTTAGTTACTGGAGTTATCTCTGCAGGAAAAAAAGACAAGAAAAACAGGAGTGCAAAAGAAAAAAACTGAAATTTTTATCGGACAGTGTGACATCCAGCAGGTTCGATGAACTGAGCCCCAATCGGAAGGGCGAACTGCAATTAGAATAAAATCATTGCAGCCTAATGTGCTGCAGAAGTATCTTAGAGGGGACACTTTGAGGAGTTTGAAATGATTCAGACACGTTTTGCTCTCTTGTGCCTCCGTAAAACTTTTTTAAATACAGAGCCACTCCAAACAGAGCAGATGCATGAATCAGGGAGAGACTGATCAGTCAGAGCAGCAGTTTATCTGGGTAATACTGACGGGGATTCATCAGGAAAAGTCAACTCTGACTCCTCTTCCACAAAGTTTTGTTTCATAGAAGAGAGAAACAGATGGGAAACGCAGCAGCGCAAAGCCCAGATGTTCTGAGCAAACAAAAAAATAAGCACCAGAGCCAGTACAGACAAGTTCCCTTTTCAACAATCAGACAGTAATTTAATTATTTGTTTGTTTGACTGACAGATTCATTGTGGGCTTTAATCCGCCTGCAAGATGATGGTTATCTCACTTCGCTGCTTTATGTACAAGTTTGGAGTTCTTCAAAGATGGATGTGCTCTCATTTTTTTTTTTTTCCCCGATTTCATGTATGCACTTTCTTCTTTGTTAAATGACACTGCAATGGTAGAATTTTCCAAGTAACAATGTTGACAATGTTTACAGTCAATCCACGTCAGTTCAAGACTGAGAGAATGTTTAAAATTAAATGTTAAAATGCCACAAAATCAGTGCTAATCATTGAATTTCAGCTGTAATTGTGGCTCACACTTGGCTCAGTCAAAATCCTAGGAAATGTTGAAAGGCGTCAGTGCTGTGTATTACCAGAAAACTATAACATCTCGCTTCTTTCAAGCCCGACAGGAACTATACAAAACTGTTTCAAAGATATTTTTCCAAGGCAGCTTTGCATGGAGAGAGATGGACATCATTTACCATTAGCCAAGCTATGAAGTTTGTTTTTCTCCATAAGAAATCCAAACTACATCAAAAGGTTTTTTTAGTAAGTGGAAAAGATTAAGGGGTTCTTTATTTGTGTATTCAGCCATGACACACTGGTGACACACAGCAACAAATGGGGAAGAGGAAGTTCTACTGCATGCTTCGTAATAAATATTATTTTAAGCATGTCCATCAAAATACATACAATTGCACAAGATGTTTGAGCTTTTCAAGTTTGCTGTCAAACTAGGTTTGGAAAGTCTGAAACTAGGACTTGAGTTGTATTTTAGTTGTACAAACAAAGTCTCAAGACCTGCCCTGACCCAAAGAGTAAATTCCAAAAATCTGACTTATGTTTGTTCTAAACACTTAGATGTGATTTAAAAGTATCCTTCTCTAAAAACTCTCCAGAGTAAAGAGTTGACTGTGTATGCAAAAGATGAAGACTTAAATAAATCTTCTTCTTGAACTGGCTCTTTGAACAGTTGAGAGTTGATCTGAACTTTTGCTCTACATCTTTGAGAATTGCTTGCAATGTGCTCTGACTGAAGAGTTGTCTTGAACTTATTCTCCAAAGACCTGAGACTTTATTCAAACTCATGCTGTAAATACATCAGAGTTGGCTTGATTCTGCGTTCTAAAGGCTCAATACTTAGTTTAGACTCACGCAGCAAAGACTTAAAACCTCAAACTTAACCTGGATTTGAGACTACAGCAATGCAAGGTTACAGGCCGAAATGGAGAACCTTAATTTTACGCATTTAACTTGAAGATTGACTTGATATCATGTGTCAAAAATAAGAATCCTTCCATGCATGTTTTTGAAATCTTAAAGAATATAGGTTGGCACACAGTTGATGAAAGATACTGACAGCTAAGCTGCTAATAGATATCAAACCAAGTCCACAGTCTTTGCTTTTGTTTTAACACTTCTACACAACATTTCTAGGAAAGAAAACAGTCCCCTCCCTGCTTTTGTGGGAGTGTCTGTTCTGCAGATATTTTCAAAGCATTTTCCATTAAAGTGTCCAAGTGCTTGAGAGAGATCAAGTAAGACTGCCATTATTGTAGATCTTATGCTGCTCTGACGTTTGAATTTTTTTTTTTTCTTGTTTTTCTGACATGTCAGGTATTGTGTTTTCCTGTAAGGTGTTGAAAGTTAAACTTTTCCAATTCCAATGAATTGTACATTGTGCTGTATAATTCATTGGAAGATATGAAGATGTTAACTGTCAGCTGATGCTTAACAGTTAACAGTTTGTATTTTCTCTCATCTTTTTCCATTCAATACTAGAGTATCAACTATTTTCCAGTCACATTTTGGCCAAATTTAAACAATTTCTGAATGTATGGTTGTGTTTGAAAAATGATTTGGATTCATCAAATGATATAAGCAACTGTGACTAAAATGGTCAACTGACAAAAAAGGTAGAATTTTGATAATTTCTGAGGTAATTTAAAACAAGGATGGGCCAGTCTTAAAGAGGAAATTTGTCCATAAACATCCATTGGTGTAGGACAGCTGTTAAAGTAAAGCTTAATAAGGTAGAGATAGTCATCTCTATTCCTTAATCCATTGACCTTGTGCATTCATTTAGAACTACTGGTAGTGAAAAAGCATGATACTACCACTGTCATGCTTGATCAATAGCTCAAACTTTGTCTATTTTATATAACTTGGCAAAGTTATTTTACATTTGTTCCACGGATTTTACAGAGCAAGGGGTCCAGCTTCTTTTTTTTTTTTTTTTTATTACTTTCTAAAACCAAACTCAGCTTTTGACGAATAGCAGCAGAAAAATGTTTCAGTACTGAGCTCTTTTCCAAGAGATCCACCTCCTATGCTTGGGTAATATCTAACCTGACCCTCTATTTTGAACTTTTCAGTTTTTCTTTACATATGTGAAATATTCATCAGTGTTTCAGAACAACTTGTTGCAGCTTACATGTGTGAGGGAGGTGAGAATAAAACATACATTTTCATAAGTCAAACTTATGAAAATGTATGTTGCTTCACCATAGAAACCAGGTCTGTAAAGGTCTCTGACTGAACTCCCATCTGATTCACAGCTGCAGCCTTACTGAACTTTAGAAACGGAGCCCTGCTGTATGAAGTCAAAACAATATGCCGTGTCTTTCAATATTCACATCAATATTCCACTTTTTTGGAGCTGCAAACTTTTCAGGAAGAAACTTTAAACATGCTTCAGGCTGTGACACGGCTGACGGGTAGTTGATTCAAAACAAAATTGTGTCGTTTCAGCCCGTCATGCATTTTTGTCAGTTTAAATCCACATTTTTGCCATGTTGTATATGAAATGTTGTTTGTGCTGCATACAAAAAGATAGCTTCTCTATTTCACGCTGTTTGTAAATTAGACTGTTTGTGTTGCCTCACCCAGGTCTTTACAAGCTGTACTCACGGACATGAATTTTCTATCTCTGAAGCCGCCGAAGGTGATTAATGAGACAAAAACCAGACAGAATGTGGAATAAACCTGAGCGACGCCACCGTCCTTTGAAATTCAGCTTTCTCCAGGTTGCATCAGAAAGATGTGAAGCAGATAAATGAACGACTTTTGTTCGAATTGTCAAAAACTGTCACAGGCCTTGTCTGATGGGTGCTGGGACCACCGACTGGGTGTGCTTGGCTCACACTCTGATTTTGACTGATTTCTTGGCATTTTTGAGACAGACAGGATCAGAAAATCAGCCCTGAAGTGAAGAAAGTCAATGAAGCAACGATGCCCTCGTCTTTGGAGACAAAATATTTACGTGTAAACTGTCATGTTTTCAGACTTTTTGGTGTCGATCACATTAGATTAAAGCCAACTCTGGTTCCACTTCACCCTGTTTGCTTAAGTTGATTCCTAGGAAAATTGAGAGCGTCAGTGTGACAAAAACTTTTTTGTTTTCTTCTTACAAGTCAAAATGTATTTCACTGAGATGATTTCACCATTGCAATGCATTTTGATGGTTACATATAAAATATAGATGAGGTCTATAACATGGAAAGCAGTCTCTTCATGTACACATGAAGTCAGTTTTCAGGCACTCAGAAAGACTTTTAGAATAAGCATCGTCTGACTCCTCTGCTACAAATATATAGAATAACTGCTGAATTGGGTCAAATATAGGCTGGGATGTAAACGGTAACCACTTTCTCACATCACATGATTGACAACATCAGTTGTGGCCACATTTTTCAACTTCATTTTCACAAATGACAGAAACTTAAACTCCCACTTGAAATATAAAAAAAAGTGATAGGAATCTAATCACGCTTTTTAAAAACACTTTAAACGTCATTTTAATCACTTTAAAGTTTCATTATTTGAAACTGAAAGTTCATTATTTTAAATAAAATAATTGAGAAAGTGCTTTAGTGGTGGATAGGTCATGAGATAGGATGAAGATTACTTCTTTAAAAAGATGTAAAAGAGAGAAATTTCAACTTGTCTTTATTTACGATGGTTCCACAATCTTTCTGGCCAGAAAGTAACAGAACTGTAGTTGCTTGTAAAAGAGCACTAAAGCCACCGCTACCCACTAACTCAGCTCTGTGAATATGTCTTGGTAGCTCAGAGCAGTGATATCTGTGGGTTCACATCATCAATGTTCATTCTTACATAATTCACACTGAGATATAAAGAAGACGTCTCTCAAAATCTTCAGGGTTTAAGATGGCTCGATCATCCTCAATGAGAGAATGAAAGAAGAGCTTTTCTTTGTTTGGAGCTGTTTCGTTCAACGTGACATTTGTATGATCTGAGTAATCAGAATTTCTATTGAAGTAGTCATTCAAAAAAAAAAAAATGCTTCACTAAGTTTACAGATCTTCTATTACAATCTCTTAAGAGAGTTAGATTTTACAAAAAATAAAAAAAGAAACTAAATACCTGTCACACTGTTGCAGGTCTGTAGGACAATACACATTAGAACATTTCTAGTAGTTCTGTCTTACACTTTATACTGTGTGGTATTCATAAGCTCAGCGAAGCTATCACAGATTTTTTAACATGTCAAAAAATTCGCCTTCATGAAGAATAGAATATAGAATAAATGTTTATTGTTGATGACAAGAGCAACAAAAAACACTTTAGCAGCACAAACACACACACACATATACACAATTAACACATATAAATCACCCCACTAGAAAACACTGTTTAGCCTCTTGTAGCTGTCAGAAATCTTTAAGTCCAAGACATTTTTGTGGACTTCTCAAAAATTTGTAACTCTTTGTCCTTTTTTCATTTTGCAAAATATTTGCTTTAAGGCTTTAATTTACTTTAAGAAGATGTAATACTCTTTAGGTTTAATTGTAACATGGCCCAGAGCTTTCTTATCTGTGCAAGATAATTATTGTGTAGTAAGTCCTCCTTGCTTCCTGGACCTTGAATGACTCTTGCTATAAAATTAAATAAAATTTAAAATCTATATTAAGAACCTGGAGGAATGAAACCAGACAATCAACAAGAAAAAGAGGCCTTGGGAAGCTCCTGAATAGATAATTACCCAGAACACTGAGAGAACTGGTTGGAGATATGAAGAAATAGAGAAGAATAACAATTTTCTAAGATCCTGTCTGGTCTGTACGAAAGAGCAATGGAGCCTTCCAGCCGAGCAGAAACCTTGTAGTTAAGGACATTTAGCGATGCAATTAAAGTTGAGAGTTTTATCTCTATTCCTCTTTTTTTCTGCTATTTTCATCTAAAAAGTATCATAAATAGAAACAAAAATAGAATCAAATGAATTATAAGCATGATTCTTTTATGGTGCAACGTTTTCATTTACTACTTAGAATTATCTTTCCATTCCACAAAGTGGAAACATCAAACAAAAACTGCATTTAACATTCAACAAATGACTGACTTGTCAGGATCTCTGCTTTTAAAATAAACAATCCAAAGTTTCCTGTTTGTCCTCGAAGTGACACTTGACACCCAAACATTTTCACCAAGCAGTTACGTTTTCAGGAGCAGGAGCAGAGATCTTTTATTCATTGCGGGCCATCGCTGTCGCCTTGACACCGTGCTGGCCGTGGTGCTCTGACAGAAACGAAGTGAAGAATGGCGGGATGTCTCATTTCCTGAGTCTTCCTGATAAGCTTTAGTAAAAGGGTTTAAATGGCAGTGACAGGTGTCGGCCTGCAGACTTCACTTTATATCACTCTGCTGTTAATTTTTTTCCTTGTTATCTCTCTTCTTCTATTTGTTGCTGTCCCTTTTTCACTCCCACTTTGTTCCTCTTAAACTTGTCTGCCTTTCATTTCATTTAGTGAAGGTTTTTTTTTTTTTTTTTTTTTTCCCCTCTCTGCTGATTGTTGCTGCCTGAGGCGAGGTTGTGCTGGCAATTGTTGTTCAGAAGAAAAAAAAATATTTTCTCAGCTGATGTATTCCTTTTTTTCCATCTTGCCACAATATTCCTCCCATGCTTAAAGGATTAGATTATTTTGGTGCAACATCCTTAGTTCATTCTTTTATTTCTTTGCACAAAAATCTCTGGAGGAGGAGTAGCCTTCTGTCTGTGTCTTTTTTTTCTTCTTCTTCCCCACTGTGTTGTTTTTATGTTCTTTGAAAACATATGGCAATATTGACATAGCAGAAGAAGAATTCAAACGATATTGTCAGCAAAATAAGGGGGTGCTTCAGTCTTTGTGATCTGGCCTATTCTGAGAAATCCAACTTAAAATTAATTTCCAGCAGCAGTTACCTTGAATTTTTCTCCAAAAAAAGTCTTTTCATCTGCAAACTCCACTTCCTGACAATAAAACAGTGAGAAGAGCAACAATAGCTTTAACTGCTCACATATTTATATTTGACAGATAAGTTGTGAAAGGCGGTAAAATACCTTGAGTTGTGAAAGTATTATTTGGATGTTCTCCAGTGCTAGTATTTAGCTTTTCTTAGCTATTTTAAGTTTACTTATGTTTAATACATATGTTGTAACAAAATGCTCAGTTTAAATAATCAAAACACAACTGTAATAAAAGCTAACCGCTAAAATGATTATTATTAATATAACAATTTATTGAAATACAGGGAATCCCATAATTTTGACATTACCATCTAGTATGTATTGCAAATTAGCATATTAGTTAAAGGACTAAATAATTTCTAAAGTAGCACACTAACTATTGGCATAGATTTTCAAATTTAACGGTTTAACCTGCATCAGAACGCCAGCATGCTGTTTTTCTATTGTATTTTCTAGAGGTGAGAGTTAAGGGGTTTTAAGATACTAGCCCTTTGAAAATTTTCCATTTGGAGTTCACAATATTATAAATTTACAGCAAAAATGTAAAGAACGAGCAGTGTAATATGAAAATAATCCATTACTGTTTTCACAGGTCTAACATTGTAAGAATGACCTGCATAACAATTCAGCAGAGTGGTAGAGTGGCTTTAATTTCCCCAGGGGGGTGTTGAACAGATATTCTCTGGCCGACAGTCATCTGGAAATAAGCCCCAGTCATCATTCGCGGATTTAAACAGCCAATCCAGATTCAATATTCAATCCACATTTTCTGAAGAGAGGGATGAAAGGGAAATACGTTTGACCTATTTTATTTGTATCTACAGAAATATTAATAAGAGGACAGGGATGTGAGAGAAGGGTTTTAGTTGCAAATTGATCAGAACGAAGGCAGGCAGCTGCTGTTAGCAAATCAAGAAAAACACTTTTCACTTTAATGAGAAGCAGCCGCTTCAATCAAAAGGTCAGAAAAGCATCTGGCTTTTTTAATGGTAGAAAATATCAACTGCTCAGATATTCAGTAGAAAGGGGGGAAACATCTTAATTCAGCTCTCCACTTTCACAAGAAAGTAGGCTATTAAATAAAATCAAAAGTGTGTTTGAGTCCATACAATGACCTTTACATAATAGCTTGAGGGTGTATGAATTTACCTTTACGTGTTTACATAACATCAAGATTTCCATCCCGTGCTGATACAGAAATGCGCCTCCAGGGAATTTCTGTGCTGGGCTGGAATCAGTTGGAACAATGCAGCTCTCAGCCCAGCCATGGGGCCAATGTCCTACACTTACAAAGGTATCTGTAGTTGAGTGGTAGTTTTCAGAATCTGTCTTGTGATACTCTTTTTAGTAGCAACAGAAAATGAAATATAAATCCTGTCAATCTAACATTTTAATTGCCTGCAAGGTGCGCCTCTGGCATCAGGAAGCTGCAGATACTGGGGAGGAACTGGTACAGTAGATCTGTCAGCTTCAGAACGTCATAATCACAGCTCATGATCATGATGAATGATGAGAAATGTCCATAAAAACCAGGGTTCAGCTGGGAAACAGAATGTCCATTAAATGAGATGTAAAAGGCCAAGTGGAGAGAAAGGATGAAAATTACATGCAGGTCTCAAAATATCTTCAATACTGACACACTAAAAGTGTCGATGTAAAAATCACAGGATACAATACAGACATAATCAATACATCAATGTAGCATTTTGCATTTGCTTAAGGCAGTTGATTCAAAACAAAAGGACTCAATCAAAGCATCTTTTTCATTTCAAGTTAAATGCAGGCCTAATTCTAACTTATGTACAGAATTACCTTGACTGTAACTAGCACTTAAATTTGACTTATGATGTCTAAGAGGAACAAATAATTCATGATTAGTTTAGAGATTTAGAGATTATCCATCTCTGAACGTTTTTAAACCAATTTGGATAAGAAACAGAACTTGACTGCACTGTTTCAAAACTACTGGCCTATGGAATCCATGTATGTTTGGACTAAACTGTCTATTTTTGTAAAGTACCTTGAGATCATATGTGTTTAACTGGCACAATAACAAACATAATTGAAAACTGAATTGAATTACTTGATGATTGCACAGCCAGGTCATACTCCCACGTTCATTTAGATATGAGAAAAGATGTGAAAAGGTTTCTCATGGCAATTATAAAGAAACAAAAAAAAAAAAGCTGTTTTTTTTTTTTTGTTTTTTTTTTCCAATTTCTCAAAGCATTAGATTCCCAGAATTTTTGGTAAATCAAAATGTTTCTAACCATGTTTTACAAAAAAAAAAAATAAAATAAATACACTGCTCTGGTTGGTTGGTGATCATGTTTCTCTTGGTCATTTTGCTATAGAATATAAGTACTAACCTTATTGAGAGTTAATTCACTTTACAGTGAGATGTGTGTATATGCTGTACATTCACACCGATGAAAAATGGTTTACCTTAAGCCTACATGGGGATGTAGGCTTCTGTTAAGCCTACATCCCCATCAAGAGAGTCAAGAGGTCAGGCGATAATATTTTTAATAATCAATCAGATTTTCACAAAACGGCAGCTGTGTCAGGGGTTAACCAGCAGTAGCCTGAGGAGCTAAATGAAATTACTCCACAAAGATTTTTTAATCATTGCATTGCTTAAGTGACTGGAGAAGAAAGACCTGCCAAGCTTTTAGACGTTTGCTACATCCTCTCATTAATTTGTAGATGTGATGTTCAATGTTTTTGCATAAATTTCACATTCAATTTCATTTTAAAATTCTAAACGTATAAGAACTGGCAAACCGATTCTCTATGTACGAAGAGAATTATTATGTTTTACACAATAATTTAAGTTCTCATCAGAAATTATTGAACAGATTTGAAAACCTTCCCAAGAAAGTCTAAATGGTAAACAAATTAAAGGTAGTTTGCTAAATGCAATCTTTAAATATATATATATATATATATATA
>VMRN01000039.1:1062912-1161812 GCA_010277015.1 Poeciliopsis turrubarensis
TATATATATATATATATATATATATATATATATATATATATTGTTTGGTAATAATTAGCAAAAATATATCTCTGAAAGCCTAGGATAAGTTTAGAGATTGTACCCTTTGCATGTCTTTGTTGTCTTAATCTGTTTTACATTTCAAAGTTGAAAAACATGGATTCACTTATTCACTGGGCTCTTTCTGAAGCCACCAGCTTTCACAGTCTAAAAGCATCTACCAGGAAAACAGGGTGTCTGCTAAATATTACTGCATACATGATTTTTTTTTTTTTTTTTGACAAAACTGACAGGTGATCTCATTACAAGTGTCTGCTCTTCCCACGCTGTATCGAAGCCCATTGTGAAACTGTCACTAACGGAATCATTTCCAGCTTTAATAGGAAAAAAAATAAAATAGAATGTTGGAGGTAGTTTTGCCAGTTATTAATACCTCTGCCAGAAGCATGAGCTAAGGCAATTTCCCATGAAGAAGAACTTTGTACTGAACCTTTCTTGATTTGCATTGAAATTTCTTGAAAATGTCCCAGTGGTCCTTCAGATTCAATAAAAATTCTACTATAGAGCTTGAAGTCATAAACGAAAATAAACCAGTGAATAGGTACAATTTAAATGACCAACCTTTTCCTCTTAAAAATCTGAGTCTGAGTAATCAGGTTTGTTTCCTGGCAGTTAACAACTTCGCCTGCTGAAGGAAGCGACTTCTCACCTCCGCATTGCCTGCTGCAAGGTCCTAATAAGTGAGAATAAAGGAAATAAAAGGCGGAGGACGTGCGAAAACAAGCCTTATGCCGCGTGTTCTTCACAGCCACTTCTTGTTTTAACCTTAACGACTGCTGTCCTCTGACAGGCGGCTTGTGCAGAAAATGTGAGAAGAACTCGGGGCTGGAGTAAAACGAAGCCAAGGGTAAATGGGAAACATCGTCCCAGAAAAGGTTTGCCCTGTTCGCAGTGGCAGCTCGTAAAGGGCAAAAGGTTTATTACAGAAGCTAACATGCAGAGGTTAAAACAAAAAGAGAGATTCGATCAGAGCATGTGTGTTCCTCTTGGCTGTTCTTTATGGAGTGTGTGCATGGCAAGAGAAAAAGACGGCATGTTGACAGACAAAAAGATTCAATCTGATTCTGACAAAACAAAGTGCTGTAGTTTGTTGTGAGGTTTGTCTCACTGGGTATCATCATTTTGTATCATAAAAACAGCTGGGTGGATTTCACTCTATTAACACCAGCTCTCAAATTTTGTTTGCATGTTCATGTGTTTCGTTCTAACAGTTTGACTGAAATAATTACAGTAGCACAGTGTTTTCTCCTAATTTTAGCGCGTGGCAGTGCTAAATGCAAAAAGAGGAAGAGTAGGACAAAAACAATATACATGAGGGTTTGATTTCCAGGAAGAAAATAATTTACTGAGAGTTTAAGCAATTCCAGCAGTTTCAGTTTAATTTAGTTTGACTTTAAATTAACAATTTGGCATCATTATCCCAGATTTTAAGTTTATTAAGATAAATTATTTATTTATTTTTTTTATTTTTATTTTACATTTTTTATTAGAAAAGTGTATATTGAATCCTTTCTGAACAGATGGAACCTTATTAGCTGCAGAACACTGCGTTCAAGAAATAAATTCAGATTAAAGACAGATAAAATGATGACAAAGTCAAATACTGAACTGAAACAAAAACTCTTAACTATAATCAAATATAAATATATAATTCTACTAAAAGACCAGGTGGACATACCAGAGAAAGAGAGTGATCTAAAAGCCATATTTTTTGGTAAAGGTTTGACCTTCTCTGTGAGTTTCTGTAAATTATCATATTTAGGGAGGATTTATCTGTTGCAGATCACTAGATTTATCATTTTCCTGTCCTAATATCACCAGTCTAACTGATAAATGTTGCTTTTGGATCTTGGTGTTAGAATTCACCCTGATGATCAAGAGAACAGCTTTTTTGAAACTTCAATCTGCAGCATGGAAAGCTCTGAATGTCGTCTGTGCTTATGACCTGATTACTCAGACTTCTTCGAATCTCTGCATGGTGTCCTGGAAGGATTGCCATCTGGGGATTTTGTAATGAGTCCGGGAGTGTTAAATCTCTATTTGGGCAATGATTGTGTTACCTGGAATGGTGTAATAAGGAAGAATGGCTTTCCTGAACTCAACCTGAGTGGTGTTTTGTTATTGGACGTGTGTGCCAGGCATGGCAATTTCCATAAAGAACCCCTTATTCCGGGATAGTGCAACAACTTAAATCATTCTGCAGAACGTTTTCTTAATCTGTTTTGACCATTGTAGAGATAAATCACAAAATATGTTGAGGATCTCTGTAATATTGCAAATCAGGGAAGGATATGAAAAAAACAATTGTCCCTAAGAGACATAAAATAATTGAGAGCAGTGGTCTCAAATTGTACTCCTCAAGGGCCGTGTCCTCCAACTTTCAGATGTCTCTCTGCTTCAGCACCTGGGTCTTATATTACCTCATTAGCAGAGGTTGGGTGCATGCTACCGAGGCAATTTAGGCATTTAATTCAAATGTGTAGGACAAGAGACAACTAAAAGTTGCAGGACACTGGCCAGCAAGCATTGCAGTTTGAGACCACTGCATTAGATTGTTAAGCATGTTTAATGCACATCCACAAAATGAAAAGTAAAACAAAAATATGCTCTGTTATGAAATACACATGAAATACACTGGGGGAAATGTCACTTTTGATATATTGTCTTGGAAAGATGTATAGTTTAGAAGCAGAGAGCAGATGAATGTTGTCTTGTTGTTTAAAAGGATATCCACATTCACTGCCCTGATGTTTTGACCTTTGACCTCACCCTCTGAATGACTCGTTGAACTTTCCGTGACCCCCCCGTACTGCTTTGTTTGCTATCAGAGGTATCCTCCGAGTAACGGCCTGCCTGTGGTGTTGTGAATTGCCCCGAGCACTGATCAAGGTCTGAAGGTCAGCTGGAAGCTGGAAGCTGCACACTCGCCCTTTTTGTTGACTTACCCACATGCAGCACCCCTCCCTCCGTTCCCTTACCCCGCCCTTCCCTGCTGGGACCATATCACAGCATAAATGGCTCAGAAGCAGCAGAACTGTTGTTGAGGTCACCATCAGCAAGTTTACATTCTGCTTACACCAGATTACCAGGACTCATCAGTAAACTTCACCCTTCTCCTCGACTGCAGCCTGCGAGCCATCTGTGGAGCTCTGCAGTGCCCCAGCTCAGCCGGGTTATTCTTATATTTCAGAAACCAACAGCTTTATCTCATCCGTTTAATTCAGATAAATGCTGAGACAATTTTTTAGATTTTACAGAAAATATTTTCAGCTTGTTTTAGCATAAAATCCATCTTCTTCCCTCAAGGATGAACAATGTATGCAAACTATGTTCCTTCCAACCACCTTGTCATACCATTACGGTTCTCAGAGCTGCAGCACGAGGAAACTAAAAGAAATCAATATTTGTACTCTGTACTCCTCAATACAGCCTAGTTAAAATACTTTGCAGGTAGGTTTTCAAAACTTCATTTTGTATTTTTCAACCAATCTTCAGCAAGAATTCAGTCAAAATTCAGCTTTTGATCTTCTTAAGAATCATAATTACAGAACTTACGACCTCCAAACAAGCCACACTGCTGTTCCACCACCAGTTTGGTTTGTTTTGAACATGCCTTTGATTTCCTCCAAACCTCTTAGGTAAACGGAAGTTACTCTAGCAAACAGGAGAATGTCAGCCATCATACAAAGCTGCCAACACTGATCATTTTATAGAACGAGGACAAAAACATTTCATCTGTCAGGAAGCTTTGTTTGGCTTGTTGTTCACAATGATGACATCTCAGGCGTCTTGCAATTGTTGCAGTGAGCCAAAACTTTAGCTTAGTATATTTAAGCATGAATGCTGGATGGAAATGTACATCTCTTTAACCATCTAGTTTCAGTACTCTCTGGATCATTTCTTTTTTTAATATCATCATCAGCTGTTTCAGAGCTGCTCAAATGCTTCCTTGTTGTTGGCAACAAAGTTGATTTGTCTACAATATAATGTCCTTTGATTGTAACATATCCATTGCTTTAATCAGATTTGATTTGTATCGATTGGTTTTGAAATACATTATTGCTCAAAGTGAAGGAGTTTAAGTACCTCAGTCATAAGCTGGTGTGCAAAACATTGTGGCAGGTTATACTTTGGGAGAAGTACAACCTTGTTTGGGAGAAGGCAAAATAGGATGCATGCATGAATGTTGTCATGGGGTGGTCTGCCTGTAAATTGCATGCTTGTGGACTGGGGTCCACGGATTGAACAATTTTGTTTATTTTGTTACATCTGGCTGGCTTACAAAATTTTGCGGCTTTCCTTGTATGGTGCTGTATAGTAATGATTTTTGATCAGCCGTTACATCATATTCATAGAAAAAAAGCATGTGTTGTTTCTATCTTACCTTCTGTTACTATCCCCATGTTATCACACAGGACATGCAACCAGACCCGATCAGATTTTGAGAAGTTTTATTAAACCCAAATAACTCAATTAACAATTAATCTAGTCCCATCTCTACTTTTTCCAACAAAGTCCACCATTTATTTCAATATGACTGATGATGAAAAACAATGTCAAATTTCAAGATACCTACAATATTCCTGTTTGCTGGTTCCTAATTCTCTCATAATATGAAATTGTGACTCACCTCATTTACAAACCAAGATAACTGCTGGATTAAAAATGAGGTGAGTAAGTCTGCTGAACCAGTAGATGTAGAAGCTCGAAGAACAAAAGAACACACATATTAAAGCTTTCTTTTTAGTGATACATTTTTTGTCAGATAGCTCCCATTTTTAAACACGGTAAACAAATGTCTCGCACAAATGTCATCATTAGAAAAAAAAAGAAGTGGAAGAAAAAGTAACTCCAAGCTAAACTCATCTGCGATTTTCTCCTCATTGTGTTGTTTCTCATTACGGCTCAGTTTGGGCGCAGTTTGTCTTTAATTCCCTAATTTATCTCCAAGCAGTCACATGTGGAATATTGTTATTGTTGAAAGTCAATAACTGGTGTCAACTTGTGATATGAAGCGTTTACTCATTTTAAGTTCCAGTTGGCACTCCACCTGACAGAGTCTGAGGTAATGACTCTCTGTTCATTAACAGGGAATTTAATGAGGCTTGTCATGTATCACATCTCATAGCAGATGATGAGAGGAAAACAAAAGCCACCATAGAGGTAAATTGGACAACAGGAAGAAGCTCTACCCTTTTAAATGAGCACACAACCTTTAAAAAGTATGCTAAATTTGCAAAGCTGTCCAGTGCATAAAGCCTTAAGGAAAGTGTTAGAAGTGCCGTCCTGTCATTAGGGGGAAGGTGGAACTTTATTTAGCAGGTGCAGTTTAATACGAGTCATCAGATCCCGCTCCGACTGAGAACAGCTGACACAGCAGAAACACAAGACCCAAATAAGCTCAATCAACACAACTGATAATATTTCATCTTCAGCCGTGTGTGTTTTCCTCTGCCGTTCCCTGTGCAAGAACACATTTTTCACGCCCTTTGCTCGTCAGCCACCGCGACCTCTGCAGGGTTACTTCAGCCTCCACTGAGACGGGGCGGCCAACACAGAACAACTCGGTGCCTTTGGAAAACCAGGGCGTCCCCTTCCTTCTTTCCGATCGAGCTACCAGAAAGCATATGGCCTCTACGCTGCACCTGCTGGGGAATAAAGAAAGGACAAATCCACAGTTTTTCATTTCCTTGTGCCTCTGGTTTTCTTGTGTGTGTTGCTATTTTTTGCCAGAAAGAGGGAGTGGGATGGGGAAATGGAAAAATGTATGGAAAAAAGGAAAACTGGCAATAGAAGTTAGGTGGAAAACAAAGGAGATAAAACTAGAGAAAGGTGATAGGGGAATGAAATAAAACAACAAACAAACAAATTATTTTCCCAAAAAATTGGTGAGCATCAAAAAGAGACTAACAGTGCACTTGTGGTGAATGGGAAACGTTAAAATACTTACTTACTTATTCGCCTTGATAGTCCCAATCCTGCTCAAGCTGTCTGTAATTTTTAGGCCTCTGTTGCCAGAAGGTGATTTTCAAAATTACCCATCCACTTCAAAAACAAGGAAGAAGTTTGAGATAAAACGTGTTACGAGACTATCATTAATTCAAATATTTACATTGCTGAATAACAGTAAAAATATACATTCTGTGAACCTGAGCTCCGTTAGCAACAATCAGTGAATGAAAAGTATAGTTGAAGTCAAAGTTAAAAAAAGAAAAGAGACTATATCATTGATATTCAAACTCATATGCTCGACACACAGAATAAGCAGGTGTTTCAGAGCCTGGTGGTATTTTCCCAAATGGATGGTTGGTAATTAAGTTCTGTTTACAAACATTTCGACTCTTCTTCTTCTTCTTCTTCTGTCCCGTTCCCGGTCCTCCTGTCAGTCATCCCGCCCAGGACGTGACGGATAGCTGCTCCAGGCCCCGTTAGTGTCCGTGGGCTCAGTTAACACCCGAGACTCATTTCACATTCACACACAGTTCAGGTTACACACCGCAAGCAAGTCAGTGAGGTTGGAGTGCAAGATGCTCCATCACATTTTCATTTTACACTCTGATGGGTTTAACTCTTACACTCTGCAAGCGGCTTAAATTCAGGATTGGCAACCAGCTGTAACAGGAGCAGAGAGAGAAACACCAGGAGATCAACAGGGAATATTATGACTAATCACCATGTGTTACAGGATAATTATGCTTTATTACAACTCTGGTTTTATTTAGTGGCCTCTTAGTAGTCATAATATCAACAATAGGCTCATTGTGGTTTGGCTGGAACCATGTCAGTTGTGTGAAGCATAGTTTTCTCTCCAAAACTCAATAGCTACAATAATAAATGCATCAAAAATGATCAAATTGGACAAATATAACTGGTTTACGGATATTTCCCAGGTTGGATAGCAAAACGTAATTATAAAATCCTAGTCTTTTTTTCACTATCATTAAATATCTACATGTACTTGAGCCTTACTTATATTTTTAATTTTTAATGATATTTAGACAAAATAATCAAGGTAGAATGAATATTCAGCTAATATTATTGAGAAAATTAATTAGGCAAAAGTTTATTGGGTTTCAATTCCCTCAGGCTTAAAATTACTCATACAAGCATAAATGTATACATATATTTTCCTAAATGTTTTAATGAGTAGCAGCAGTGTATTTTAATTTACTAAATTTAAATAGGCTAAGAAACATTTTAACATATGATTCATAATTTATTGCATCAGTTCAGTTAGGACAAATGGAAAGTTCAAGGATCCCAATGAGGATCTAAATAGAATAATTGTAGATTTTGAGGCAACTTCTAAACAACTGCAGATTTCAAGGTCAGTTCAAACAATAATACACCTAACATGGAACAGGAACTGCTGGAACATTGTCACTTTTTCACAGTGAAACTACTTTTACAAAGAATTCATAAATGCCACATTCTATATTTTAACCATGTTGATCTCTTCGTATTATCAAGTGGTGTCACTGAATCTTGCTTATGGTTACCTCCTGTTTTCCGGAGCCTTTGGTGATAATGAGAGTTTATCTGTTTAATATCACATAGGAATTACACAATCTCCTATTACTGAAGGAGATGGTTATGATGACGTAATGACTTTGATTTGACTTAGTTGTCTGGTTATAGAAAAACAAATTGGTTATTTCACTGAACCATTTAAGGACGGTCTTAAAGTGGTCAGTGAAGAAAGAATTCGATGTTTGGAATGGTCAAGCCCAGAAGTCATCACAATTAAAAATGTGTGGACTTTACTTAAAAGGTGATCTGTTTCAGGAAACCAACCATTTAAAATGACTCTACCAGTTCTCTCAGTAAGATTTGGCAAATATTCAGTCACATTCTTGTCCACAACTTCAAAATTATGCACAATCATTTCACTTCTGTGTTGGTAGAAGAAGACATCAAAAGGATACCAGAAACTTCCCATTTAAAAAAAAAATCAGATCCTGTCATTTACTCTCTAATGGGCCTCCTACAGCTCCTTAAATGCACTGTTTGCTAACAAAACTGAGTCCTGTTGTAACGTTTCATCCATTTTTCTCTGAACCGAAGCTTTCTTTCAGGTCCTACCTAGGAGAATTCCCAAAACATCGCCTGCTTTGTTCGGCAGATCACCGCGCTCGCTTTTGGTTCGCTTCTGTGTCTGAGATTGAATTATGCTCCGCAAAGTACCAGAGGCGAAGGAATTTTTTTATTTGCATCCTTACATGAGAGCACACAAAAGCAGCCATTGTCAGAGAGTCAAATGGGAATGTTAAGTAGGAGCCAGCAGAGCCGTCTTTTATCTTGGGTATTTACAACTCTGTCACAACCAGCAGAATTTTGGAAGCTGAAGGGGGGAAAAGAACCTATTTTATTTTTTTTTTCTTTTCTTTTTATTTGATCCATGCCCGGATGCACTTGCTTTCATCTCTCAGTGCTCTTAACTGAACGGCCTGCTGTTTGTGCGGGGAGAAACAAAATCAAAGCTAATTATTAGAGCAGAATATTTACAGAGGTTTTAGGGGAGGGGGCAGGGGAGAAAGAACATAAGAAGAAGAACAAAATTGGAGGAGAAAGTTAAATTTACCAAGTTGTTGACTCTGTTCGCTACAGGAGTTGTGGCCTCCAGCAGCTTCCTCCCATTAACATGCAAACAAAAAAAAAACCTTTGTTCAGAAAAAAAACAGAGTTGTAGCTAACAAAAACACTCCATCGTCTTACAGAATCTTCCTCCAGCATCTGTGAGGGGTCTTGAGCAGTCATGTCGTTATCTGTGTTTCTTCGCAGCCGAGGCGTCACCTGCAGCAGAAATGTATGTTTAGTTGCCTCCTTTATTTTGTCTCGAGCTTCACACGTCTTTACACTGAGCTTTTTGGGAGTTCCAGAAATAACATTCAGAAGCCTGCCGCACTGGATCTGTGCTGCCTTTTTCCTCTGGATAAAAATTACATGGTTAAGTCATCCGGTCAGTGTGAAGGGGAAGGAACCTGATGGGAGTTTTAAGTGAAAGTCAATGGGGAGCTTTATTGCAGCTACCGGGGGGGGGAGGTCAATGGGAGAGGAAGAAGAGCAAAAGGTCAGATTTTCATAGCTGTGAGGTTGTGTTACAGAAGCTGGAAACAAGAGGAAAAAGAAGGGAAGCAATGCCGCTTCCGCCAAGGAGCGCCTTTCGGCCCCCCCTTGATGCTAATCCTCTGAAAGCTGTTTTCTAGCGAGGATTAGTGCCAGCGAGAACAAGGCTTAGAGCTCTCCGCCGAGTTCAGATGAGAAATCGAATACAGGTGTTTGAGCCCGGTGACTTTTCGCTGTGCAATATCATACAGCAGGGAGAGCTCCCTCTGCACCAGCTGGTATTACATCCTTCAGGGTGATATTGTTGGAATTCAGGCCAATGCTGACTCGTGCAGAACAAAGAAGAAAAAATATTTCCTCTGAAGCTCAGTGGATCCTATAACCCAGAAATTTCAACCTGCCCTAAAAGCACAAAGTCAGGTTGCTCTTTTCAAGCTCTGCATAATACAAATTAACATTGCGCATTGATTCACAAAGGTTATTTTAATTAGCAATTGCAAAAGTTGCAGTTTAGCTAATTTAATTTTATTGTATTTTTGTGGGAATAAAAGAGACACTAGTAAGTGAGCCTGAAATCTTCAATAAAGAGTTAAAGGAAGTCAAGTAGAAAAACAACAAATTAAATTTATTTATAGAAATATTTTTTTACATCTTCATCTACAAGTATTATATTTAGGATTTTGCATTCCAGAATGTTTCTGTTAAGGTTTTCATTCTTTTTTCTACAGCTTCAGCTATAAGACCTGATTGTCAATTGCAAATCATCACACTTTTCCTCCATCTGAAATTATCTTTAGAAATTTCAAGAGTTTCAGGTAGTCTGGCGAAGCACCTATAAAGACAAGTTTAAAGCATCTGAAGAAAAGTCTGAAAGCTGGAAAGAAAAATTACAGTAGAGAGGGTTGAATTATTTAGTGAAAGTTCTCTATAATTAGGGATCTTGGATGTGCAACATGCATTTTCTCATTATATGTGTTATTGTCTGCTGTGCAGCTTGTAGTATTTATGTTACTTTAACTCCGTCTTTCCTGGTGGAAAACTTACTTTCCTGGATTGCAAGAGTTGTAGAGGCGTTAATTATGTTCCACCACTGAGTTAGACTTTATTAGGTTACTTTTTGCTCATGGTATTTCTTTGTGATGTTTCTTTGAAGAAAAACTTTAAAGTAAGAAACACCTCGCCTTATGAAATTAAAACACAACATGAATTCGAACGAATCCACACATTCTTTATATATTTCTGACTAACAGCAAAGCATTGTGATTATTAGCCTCACACAGAGGAATCTCACAGAAGGCTGGTTGACCCTGATGAATCTAAATAGTGTCTTTCCAGTAGACGGAGACACTGTTGCCAGGATTCATTTTCATAGTTCGTCAGTTCAGTGTAACAAAATATGTTCTGAATTATATCTTCAATTAAATTCTGTTTTGTTTAAACACATTAGTTGATGTTAGTCACCATTTTATAAAAGGAGAAGTTATTAAGCAAAATCAACTTTTTGACCTTTATATGTTATATTGTTCCTTCATCAAAAACATCCATACTTGAGGTGTCCTTGTGCTTGCTCATACAAAGCAATGTCTACTTCCACAAAGCTCCTCATTGCAGCTGCAGTCTCCAGTTGAGTTCCAACTCACAGATTCGCCTTTTCCTTCACACAGTTCCTTCAGACTAGTGGCAGCAGCAATTAGCAAATACTTAGTGGAACAGTGTGTCTGCTGAGATCCTGAGAATCATTGTAATCATAAAAAAGCATTGTTGTGATGACTTTCTGAGTGCCGGAAAAGGTAGGAGTTTCTTAAAGAGACAGCAAGGAATAACTGAGAATTATTCCTCAGTATAATTCTCTGGTTGAACCAACCAACCAGGGTTGGTTACTGAACCTCCCCTGGTTCAGTAACCAACCAAGGGAGGTTGGTTACTGAACAAGAAAATGGTTACTGATTAGAAACTGGTTGCAGGTTTGAAGGGAGAGAGAGAAAGCAGCACAAATGGGACTAGGTCACTAGGAACTAAATTTAACACTAAAGAATAACTAGATTTAAGAAACTAATAAAAAACTAGAGGAACTTAAAAAAAGGAGTAAGACATAAGAAATAAGCATAACTAGAATTGCTAAGAAGGAACTGAGGTGAAAATAGAAACCATGCAGAACTAATTGAACTGAGAACCAAGGAACAAAAATAACAAAACCCAAAACAAACTCAAACAACGCAAGATCCAGACAGGAAGTGCTAATATTGCCTTTGTCCTGAAAGAGGATTGTTTAATTAGCAGAAATTTGGCTGCGATTTAACTTGTTTACAACAACTTAGAGCACAACAAGGTCTTTTTCAAGTGTTAATGGGCATAATATGATTGGACTATGATGGCTGGTTTCCTGCTAAAAAAAATTTAGAAAATGAACCAAAGAGGAACTGAAAAAACTTGTACCCAACAAGTTGCAAATTACATCAGAGCTTCCATTCTAACTCAAAATACCCTTCACAAAATAAATGTATGTTTCATACCATCAATTGACTTTGAAAGACTGAATGTGAAACATCTCTCACATGCAACTTATTCAAACCTGTATTATGCTGTGAAAAAGTTTTGGGTTCTTCTGATGTGTAGATCATGCAGCCGCATCAAGGAGGAGTGTGATGTGGATCTGCAGCAGGACAACAAGTTCATAAAGGAATCCAACAGAGCACAGTGTGGCCCCCACAGAGCCCTGATCTGAACATCAAGGAGGCAGACTGAGAACGTATGAAGACACACAGGACAGAGAAATAGCCTGAATCCATATAGGAATAAATTCTCCAAGATGCTCAGGAAAATCCACCTGCAAAGTTCTTTGAAAATTCCTCAGCTTGTCACATGAGGGAGAAGTGTGTAACTAACCAGCAAGAAAAATGTGACCCACAGAGAAAATAATTTTAGTGTAGAAATAGGTCTCAACTGCTATGATTTAGAAAAACAAATAAACAAACAAACAAACAAACAAAAAAATATGTACCAAATATGCTAACATATTTTCCAGAGCAGAAAAATCAAAACGGCAACTGACATGTGAAATGGAAAACATTTGAACAAAGACGGTTAACGGTTCATTGCAATCCTAGGCTTTATTGCTTGCTGCAGAAAGGAGAGCAGTATCAGAACTCCATGCACTCTGAGCCTCGCTTCACAATTCAAAATGCACGCAGCCTTTTAACAGTTTTCTAAACACATCCACAAAGTCACACAATCCCCAATCCACAACAACATAAAACACTCTGGAAACTCAAAACCCCTGTAATTAAAAATCAATTATGTCCCGTTTCACAACACAAATTAAGCAGTTCCTTTAGCAACTTCCTCTCTGAATGCTCTGAGCGTATATACATTGTCTCCTTGATCACATCACAATTCACTCAAAGTTATCTAACACCTGTTAAGAAGTTAGTGTCGCACTATTGACTGTGGAAACTTATTTTGCAAAGAGAAACATAATAATTTACCACAACAGGATTTTTGGTCTTAAGAAGCAGTAAGTAAACTCTGAGATCTAAGTAGTCTAATATTAATAAAAACTGAATTTCTGAGTACTGCCCGTACTGATGTTGAATCCTGACTGATGGTGACCCATAGCGTTTATTTGGTTTGAGTGTGTTTGCTTCTGTTGCTTCTGTTTCCTCCTTTGATTTTGAGAGCAGCAGGTTTCAATTGGGTTTAAGAATAGAGGAGTTTTCTGACGACTAGTCTTTTTACCTTCTTATTATTGAGCAACTTTATAATTTATTCTGAGTTTTACTATTATTAGAAACTTGCAAACCTTTAGCAGTTTCCTGCATGTGAGTCAGTTGTGAAGCAAAATGATGATGGTTGCACTCTGTTTTTTTTTTTGGCAGCAATGAATGCCAGTAGAAAAAGACAATAACTTCAAGAACATCTGTTGTTGTTTCTTCCAGTCACTAGCAGGAATTTTAACTCAACTTTTTCACAACTTCATATGTTCTGATGACACATAATGATAAATAGTAATTTGTAATTTGCTATGAATAACCAATTTTAAGCTGTGAGTCGTTCAATTAATAAATCTACAGAGCTGACAATACACAGTTTTTCTCCCCTCAAAAGCTCCACAAAGTCAAAAAAGAGTGCATGGTAGAAATGTACGATTTAAATCTCAGCACAAAGATTTAAGACTCCGCCAATTGATGAAGCTAATCCGAGGACAGTGAAAAAGCTGTAATCAAGAGGGTGAAGCTCAGATGGAATACTTTTCCAAATTGGGAACTCTTTGAACATAAGTTGGAGTAACTACATAGGAAAACATTGGAAATATTAGTAGAAATTCTAACAATTAGCAGAACAACCAAATTGATATTGCTGTAACAGGAGTATTTGCTCAGGTTGCAGTTCTCCATGTGGCAGCACCAGCAGCTAATGAGTCTTTTTTCTGCAGACTCTGTGATGATGTTTAATTTTAGACCTGATGCAGGAGAACATACGTTCAAACAGCATGTACTACATCATACAGAAATAACCCTGCTCTCAGCTCGCCCTTGTTCGTGATATTATTTTCTGTCAGGAGCTGGAGTTGATCTTTTCTTTTTTTTTTTCTTTAAGCAGCCAGCTGGCGCAGTAGTGTTAGTGGTGCGTTCATGTGTATGTTTGTTGGGTCCCCCGGGGGACTGGCAGTGGTGAGGTTTTAATGCATGGCTCTACTCACCTGTTCGACACAGGAGACGCATCGCCTCCATCGATGAGGCTGCAAGACGGATGAGAAAGAGGAGAAACAGCAGCATCGGCGCTCCTAGAGGTGACTCGGTCCGGCTTGTTGCCGCGGGCCGACATGCAGCGGAGCGGCTGGGCAGGAGCGCAGCTAACAGGAAGGTCGGTGGATCAAGGTGCCTTTAAGCAAGGCATTGAATCCACAACAGCTCCCAGTGGACCTCAACCCTTTTTTTAATAAAATGGTGTTCTGTTCTGATAACATAATGAAAATAGTAATCAAATATACCAGACATGCATCATATTTAGATTATCGTTGATCACATGCAATTTTTTTAATGAGTCATTCCACTTGATTTGCTCAAAATTGGTTAAGGACGTGTTGATTATAGAAAAAAATTGGCAACACTTTATTACTCATGCACATTAGCATAAAAATACTTTTAGAAACTGAATTGGCAGCTAAGATAAGAACGGAATGGGGTTTTATTCACCTCTCAAAGCACACTTAAATATTATATATTCTGATTGCTTTCAGAAGTACATATTCGAGTCAGATATCTAAGCTTTCTTTATCTCACTCGTTCTCGAACGGGTGTCAGAAGCAACAGCTTGAACAAAAACCCAGACTTCCTTCTCCAGAGCTTTACCTTTTGGATTTGTCTCTTTTTGAGAAACAACAGGTGCAGATTATTATTAAAACGAGCAAGAAGACAAGGGAAAGATTCAGGGACATTTCTGTGCCATCACGGTGAGAGGAACATTACACAAAAACTTCGCATTTTTGTGCTAGAGCTCTTGGAAAAGACAAGATTTACCAAAGAACAGAAACTTGTGTTATTCATCTAATACACAAGCTAAGCATGCAAATCATAAGGCTTTGACCTGGGTCCAATTCAGAGGGAGATTCAGAGAAACATTGGGACAAGAGCTGTAAGAGAAATGGTAGAACATAGAATACAAATCATGGTTTTCTTTCATCATCCAGTTTCCATGAGCTACAGTATGTTTTTTGCAAGCATTCAAACTGGGGCTTATGGCACACTGTTTCCCATCCTGCCATTTAGGCTGCTCTGTCCCATGGGTTTAAACAAAAAATAATTCATGTTTTGAAGAAAATAATAAGTGTGCTACCGGAATCAAAAGTGCAGAATTTAAATTGTTCCACTACATCAGGATGGGTTTGTTACTCTTGCTGTATCACCACCGTTTTGCAGCCTTTTATATTTAAGGATCAAGTGACAAAAGGTATATTAGCGCTCTCAAGTGGTCAGGCAGTAAGTGATGCCGACAGTTGCAAGTATCCCAAGGTGAATGACGTGTACACCTCACGTCATTCACCGTGACGTGTCCTTCACGGTCATTCACTGTGAACGACACGTCACAGTGGATCCATTATTTTTGCTAGCAAAAAAAAAAAAAAAAAATGGAATATTCAATCTATAGAGGCCTGTATTCTTTAGAAGAGTTGAACTTCACTGTGATTTTGTCAATTTGTCAACATGCCCGGTGTTTTTTAGATAGAATGCTGGTTCTAAAGGTAAACTGGAGCCCAGACAGACATGAGGGTTGGGCCATGTTCCTAACATATTAGGAATATGGCACACAGTTCTGTAACTGTCAAGAAAAGACTTGGGCATGAGCGAAACTCTTGCTGTATTGACTTGTCTGCCGAAGGGTGTGTCTTTGGCACCTCACTTTGGAGGTTTTCAAGGTACAGCTAACTTGAAGGACACTTCAGGACATGAACAAATACAATATTTACACCACTGAATTAATTTCTAGAGCATTTTCCTGTTATCTCCAAGTAAAAACTTTCAGCACGAATACTTATCTCACCAAGTCATCCGACATTATTGAAATAGATTAAATGGAAGTTCAGAAGTGACCTTTAGAAACACCGAGCTATTTCATTTCTAATTTTTTAACGATTTCTACATAGCAGCAGTTGTCTTTGTTGAAAATGTTTCCTGTCAGAAGGCTACACAAACAACAAGGACATGAAGCTTGCCTATTTTAGTGTTTCTCCTCTCTGGAAACTGAAGTTTTAATTAAGAAAAGGAGTCCTAATATTTTCTGTTAGTGTTAACTAACTTTTCCATCTTGTTTCATTCAACACCACAGAGCAGAGTGAAACTAAAGGCCACAACCCATCAAGTCCCCATCAATACCCGATAACCTTTTTATGAGAAATACCCCCTCCCCCATCTGTACAAACAAACAGCCCACTCGATCAATAGCTTTGCTGTTCAATACAAGTAAAAGTGCAGCAACACGTTATTTAGACTCCTGCTGTTTTTAACTTTGCAATTAGTAGAGACCTGTTAGCCACGCCCCCCTGCTGTGAGCTGCCAGTCAGAGCTCAGCCTTCCCTCCCAGGTGCTCTCTGACCCCTGCCGACGCGCCGCTGTGGCCTGTCCAGCCTCCGCTCCTTTAGAAAGGAGCTCACCGCCTCGAACCCAGCAGTGGTGCTGTTCGTCTCATTAATGAGCTATGGGGATTCCAATTAGAACAACCTGGGAGCAGATAAGTGGCTTGTCTTTACTTTCTCTGGCAGCACCTGAGCGAAGTCATTTGTTTGGATCCCTACAAACATTCCCATCAGTTCGAATAATTCAAAAGGTTTCATGACCTACATTTGTTATGACAACTCGGCAACAGATGAGTGATTCAAAGTTACTAGTCAGGCATGAAGTTTCTCTTAGAGGGAATTATTACTTCAGGTTACAATTCAGAGGTCTTTTAAGTCTTGTTTCATCTTAACAAGACTTGAGAAACTTTAAGCTCAGTGGATCTATGAGGAGGAGAACACTAGAGGCAATCGTTAAAAGTTTGATTTTTTTTCCTAACTAATTAATGTCCAGGTCCATTGTGACTTTGACAGCAAAGTCATGCATTATCATTTGAGGTTTTAATTTGCGAAATCAAACACACTTTATATTTGGACAGAAAATAGTTCAAGTCAAAATTCCTCCTGAATCAAACATGAATCTCGGCTGAAAATAAACAAAAAGAATAAATGTAAACTGACTTAAAGTCCGTCAAGCTGCTTGTTTACCAGTGAAAGGTCTCTACTTTCTGTCAGCTATTATTTCTCTGCCTAAGGGTAAATTTGAAGGGCTAACGGTCCGTAACCCCATTTGGTTTTTAGATTTTTTCCATTTCTACGTGTGTTTCATGCCATAAACCAATACTTTTGTACTGTAGTCATTGTGATTCAATTTATCACTCTCATTGGGTGAACTATATCTTTATTTAGTTTGGTTCTGATCTCAATTAGAGACAGTTGATGATCCCTGATTAAAGCATGTTTGCACTGATATTAGTCTCATCCTACCAAAGCACCAGCCTCCTAGGTCTGCTTAATGTCACATTGAGCAGACATTTCATTTGTTTCAAACGTTATTGAATGTTAACATTGTTAAAACATTATCCGGAGAAAGTTGGCGGTGTGGCACCACTCTGCTGGATTCAAGACTCTACACCTTGGAAATGAATTTAATCTATGAATTGACATCAGTATTGCGAAAGAAAATGAATGAATGCTATAGATGTGTTTTTGCTGTACTGGAGTGAGGCTGAATACCTGCAGAAAACCAACAAATGTGAAGAACACGCAAGCTCCACACCGAAAAACCTCAGCTGAGATATGAGCAGGGCCCTTTGCTATAAGGTGATGGTGTTAAATTGTGCTGCCATAGATGGATTAGTATCTCTAGGATGCTCTCTCCATCCTCCAGCAATGTACTTTCCCTTAGTGAATCTACTCTTCTCTGGGTTTTCAAGGAAAAAGCCAAGTCACCCAAAAGACTATCTTGTGTTAAGAGTAGTTATTAGAAATATGAGGCCCGGTTATCTTTGCAATATGTCTGTTGGAGTTTTTATGACTCCTTCATGTGATGTTTGTATTCCCTTTTCATGAATCTGTTTAATAACTGACTGCTTGAGTGACTCCCCACAGGAACAAAACAGCAGTCAAAATGCTGCAAGACAGGATTCCCTGATTGATGTTGTGCAGTGAATCAAAGGTCTGAATCCAAACTGATATCACTCGAAGGCCTCTGAGCATTACTCCAGTGTTCCTCTGATCCTTTTGTATCAACAACAAGATTGAATTTGTGGTTAGTTTTGAATTATTGCTTTTTCAATCCAATGACCTCGTTTCCTGGGAGGTTTTTCCAGCTTTCCCAAATTTAATATGGTGTTTCAGTTGGTACAGTTCAAACCACCTCCTGGCTTTTAAGACCCTGATTGGAGTACACCTTGATTACAATGACTACTGGTTGGAAAATGCTTTCATTATTTGTATTCACTTGGACAACGTTGAAACAATCATGCGTTGAACAGTTCAAGTCTGTGTAACACCAGGTGTTATGCCTCTTGGATTTTTAATCAGAACTTTACAGGAAGTTGGCCATTTTGGACTGAAGTTTTTTTTAGAAGTTTGTGATTTTGCATTTCTTAAAAACAGTTTGACTCTCCCGCTGAGTCAGGGGAGAAAACTCTCAAGCACAGAGTTCAGTTGTTCATTCCTTTTTCAAGTGAGAGAGGGAAAATGGGTCCCAATTGAACCTGCCATCATCTGTGCTTATCTTGGTGGAAGACAAACTAATGAATAGTGCAGGAAAATTGGCATGTGGACACTGTCCATCTTCTTGAAAGGAATTTCAAGACCTTCTGGGTTTTCTTGTTCCCTGGAAACAACCAGTGGCAGCCATCTTGGCCACATATTTTTTTGCGACTTGTAAGAAAAATTGATGAGTGTCACATAATCGTCGTAAGGAAAATGTGCCTGGTTGTTTTTAATGTATATTCTACATTTGAAGCAGATGTCATGTTCCCTGGCTTGAGCTGGTGTATGGATTTTGTTTGGGGTAGTGCCAGGTAGAAAGACTGAAGCCAAAAATCAAGATGGCCCTCTTCTGATGCCAGATGTTTGGAAACCAGTGGAACCCTTTGCTCTAAAGTTCCCCAAATCTTTGCTTGAAAGTTAGAGTTTCTTTAAATTTTCTTTGAAAGGATGGTATTTGCTGAAAGGTAAATGTTCTTCAATTTCTTTTCTTTACTACTGAGGAAAATGCTTTAGAAAACCTTATGTCTGAAACATTTAGGGAATAAAACAGATGCATACACTTTGCTCCAACACAGCACAGCTCCTGTGGTGAATCTGCATCACTCTTCCCTTGCTCCATTTCAGGTGCCTAAAATCTCAAGGATAGTTCAAAAAAGGAGATAAAAGAAGAAAAGAAAAGCAGAGAAGAATGTCTGACTGTCAGGCAGCGCTGGTCGTTTATCCAGCGCACCAGCGGGCACGTAGCCATGAATAAGGGAGCCAGGAAAATAAAAAAAGAAAAGAAAGGGGAAACCGATCCAATTTCATCTCTGCAGGAACATGACAGAGGAATAAAAGCAATACTAAAGTTCAATGGGCCCTGCAGATTTCCTTCCACATGCAATTTGTCACAAGCAGAGAGGTCCATCCGCTGGAAGAGCTGCTCCCGGAGCTTCACGAGGGCTGCTGTGTCTGTCACAATGCTGGATTGTTAGAAGTATTACAGCCAGAGCACGATAACTCAGCTTGTGTACTTCTTGCTACATTTTGAGCACTGAATTCTAGTAAACATCAAGCCAAGAGCTGCACAGAGCTGTGGGCTAAAAGGTGTTTGTGCTTTTTACTTTACTGCATGCAATCTGTCGAGCAACAGTAACCACTAGAGGGCGAAGTTTTACCCCAATCTGTTTTGACAAAACAAGAGATCTCATTAAAACAAGTAGAAAGAAATTACACTTTAGTTGCCTTCTGGAAAAGAGTCTAAAATCAGAATAACACAACATAAAACAACATCATGGTTTTGGTGAAATGCAATGACAATACATTTTTATTTTCTGGTTTGGTGTTAATTTTGCTTTAGAGCAACTGATTGCCAAATGTACCAAGAGAAATATTCCTCAAGAGTCAATGCATACAAAGCTGTAATTGAGTTTTAAACAACAGTCTGGAATTTCCTAAAAAAAAAAAAAAAAAAAAAAACTTGAACATCTTGATTGCACAGAATATAATTTCAGATCAGAGAAGGAGGATTAATACAGACACTTATAATTGTCCTTGAACAAAAATAGAAAGCAATGCAGTGCATTACAGTTTTTGGCAGAAGCCTCACAAAACATGAATATGTCCAAGACATGTTATTATTTTAGCAAGACATCACTGCAGAGACCCACACATTATTCAGAAGCTCAGACTGAGGTTTGAATCTTTTTTACAAATACTTTAATTACTCTGATATTAAAATCCTGTTTTGCTCCTATTCCATAGGTTCCCACAATGTTCAAATCTTAAATAAATCAAATCTTCAATTGATGGCATTTTGTAGCAAACGTCTAGAATAGAGAAATTTCATTTTTCAGAGCATATTCCAACCTTAACAAAAGCTCACCAAACATCATCATTTTTTTCAGTTCTCTTTTGAAGTGATGCTGATTTGAGATAAGAATATTTTTAATACTTATTTACTCCCTGCTGGGACATATATGCTCATTTAGGAGTTCTCTTTAAAACAAGATTATTCACAATTCTCTCACATATAATCATTCATTTCAAATATAAAAACACATAAATATATACATTTATCCATAATAGGAAAATATGAGTACTATTGTGATCTAAAAAAATAGTTCACGTCTGAATATATGTGTAACAGGTGCTTCTATGAATCAGTCATGGATGAGAGCTAATGAATAAATACCATCCATTGGAATCCTATTGATCCGGGTTGTTAGTAAAGTCAAGACTGTGCTCTGTAAACGACATTATTATATGTGTCACACAATATTTTAATTAAAATAATATCAAAGTTGTATCGAAAGACTGATAAGAGAGGCCGAGAGTCTCTTCACTAAAAAGCTTTGGTGTGCTGTGTGTGAATAGGAAAAGGCAAAAACTGAACCTGGAGCGCCCTAACACCATCTTTTTAAAAGGTCTCAGGATTCAGTGACAAGTTTCTCTGCTACTGCCATTTGTCAATTTCAGAAATGTGTCATTCTTCTACTTCCTCTTTTTTCCTCTAATTAGCACAAGGCAACACTTCTCGGCAAAGAATGTGACAACTGCCAAACATTAACAGGAATATCACGGCATGAACATGTCACGTAGAGGAATGATAACTGGGGACGGCTCCTGATGATGAAAACAATTTTAATCTTTTCAGTCGGTCAGAAAAATTAAACCAACTGAAGCTGCCGAGAGGGAGCGGTCCAAAATAACAGAAATAGGAGTCACATTACAGGTTCTCTTAAACATCATGTAGGGAACAGCAGCTGGTGGAGCCACATGTCAAGAGATCTATCTTTGTCTGCAGTATCATTCCCTCCCTCTTCTTTCTCCTCACTTCAGCCTCTGTGTGTCTCCGTCTTTCTATCTATAGCCAAAGTACTGATTAACTCCCCATGAGTCTGAAGGCCTGAACAGCACTGAGGCCTTCAAATTAAAGACCTCTGTTCCTGTGCAATCAGCAGCCCCTTCCTGCTCCTCACAAGTGATGCTGAGCCTCCTCTCAGCTCTGCAAGGAAATAAGCATGGCTTTCCCCCCCGTCACCCCTCTCTCACAGTTTCATCTCAGAAGCGAGTGAGCGACTGAAGAAGTGGTGGAGCTGCAAGGAAAGAGGTGCCCCCTGCAGAGGGCACAGGAACAGAAATCCTCACTGAGGTTATTCAGCTTCCTGACTATATCCTGAGCGGTGATGATGTTGTATCCAAAGACCATTGGAACACCTGAGCCACAGGCAAACTCTTCCAGCCTCTAACCTCTGGAATATTGCAAACTCACAGTCACTACAACATTGCCTTCCTTAACAATCAAGGTTAGTTTATATACCAGTGTTTGTTTCAACCTTTGAGCTACGCTCGCCAGTTTGGCCGAAGTGGGAGCATCTCAGGCAGGACCTTTAGGAAACATGTAGGACAATGTACTTCCATGCTGCAGATTTGCATCCATTTAGAAGCTTTAACATTTGCATATTTTAAACATCGCAGATAAGAATGTAAAACATACTTCAAATTTCAGCTGCTGCTGTTATGGTTACAGCTAAAGTGTAAACTAAATCTTTCCATTAATTTCCTACAATTCGAACTCTAATCTGATATGTTGCCTATTGCTAATAAAAGGTCCCATACATATTTATTGTAAGTTTTGCTACAGTGATCTGTTAAATAATTTGAAGAGGGGGAAAAAAAAACATCAGTGTGATTATGTTTTGAAATGCAAAACTTTTTCTACCATGAGGTTTGGACCGTGACTTTTTCAGAAAACAAATCTACTAAAGCACATCAGATTAGGTCACCTTACTTACCTCTCCTGATTATTATCCTCAGTCTTTTTCTTTTTATTTCTGTCAAATCTTGACAAAATGCAGTTTATGAAAACAAAGATAAATTCCTTCTGTCAAAATAGGATCTTCCCTGAGGCTTCCTGCAGGTACCATTTGGATAGAGAGAAAAATATCCATCACTGCCCCAAAAGTGTTCTTCTCATGCTTCCCCTCACACTTATATGACCAACAGGCCTTTCAGCCAACAAACTTCTGATCAGCGTTCTTTGACCTGAACAGATTGTTTGGCTCAGTTTCAGGTTTCATCCTGAAGTCTTCGGGCCGAGAAGTGTTTGTTCCTTCTCATGTCAGCTGGGACCTCTGAACTGTGACCTCATTACTGCTGCTGTTGGTGGTGTTCACCTCTGAGCATCAGAGAGTCGGTCCTGATGCTGCAGAAAGGACAAAGCAACAAAAATAGATTTTATTGAACCAAGTATATTCACCTGCAAAAAAATGAGAAGCCTGCAGTGTTTAATTACAGCTTCTGTCAGAGCTGTTTGTTCCAGTAAATTATACATTAGCATTAATTACCATTAGATATGCCTGTAATTTAAATAAAATCTGAACTCTGAGCTGCAAGGCTGCATTTAAATGCTTATTGTGTTTTTCAGCTACAGCAAATCACAGCTGTGAATCCGCATGTTTTCTCACTGGAACCTTTCTCTGCTGATTGATTAACAAAGTTTTAAGAGAAAATGACCACTTGAAATTAAGCACAGCAATAATTCCTTTGGTCTGCTTTATTATTTAATTTTCAATTTAGAATATCCAGTTTAAAACTTCAGGCATTACCAAATTGATTTTTTTTATTCACGTTCTAATCTACAATTTAACAAATCAATAAAAAGCCTTTTCATTAATTTATCCTCTTTCTTTGAATGTGTTGCGAGGGAGACCTTCTAGTCAGATACTGTAGTTTGTTTGTGTGTGACTACAAAGCTATGCAGATTGAAAATGTGATCTTATATTATTGTAAAATGCAAGCTTGTCGCTGAAGAAAACATGTGAAACACGACACATGATGTTGAATAGCTTTTATGTTAGTTTCTTCTTGTTTTTTTATTAAGGTGGAGTATCCAGTCAGTCCTCAAAGGCTGGTATCCAGCTTGTTTAAGTTCTCTCTCTGGCACTAGTAGCTACCTCCTCAGCATGCCAATGTTCTGCCGAGACTAGTTAACGAGTCATCTTTTTATCTAGGTGTGTTGTACCAGAGAACAAATTAAAACATGCAGAATACCAGCCCATAAGGACTGACTTTGGACACCCCTGCATTAAGCTATCGATGTGTGGGTGAAAATAGATGCCTTTTGTCATCTATTTGTGTTATGCAATGTTGTTTATGTTTTATTATCTCTGTGGGTTTTATCACTCACTTGACAATGCATCTTTAACCCTGGAATCCCCAGACATAGAAAAACAAAAATATAATAGTTTAAATTTTTAGGAGTAGTTTGAAGGCAAAAATAGACCTTCTAAGTAATTTTTACAGGGTTCTATGAACATTTTATAATGTTAAATGAACACATTGGCAATTTTGTGTTTTGTACAAGTTTTGCAAAAAATTACATTTGTCCAAAAGGTTGTTATTTTTGGCATTAGAGCCCTTTACCAGAAAGGAAATGGGCAGATGGAAAAGGAAGGAAGACATGCAGCAAAGATCTCAGGGTCAGGAATCAAACCCAGGAAAGCTGCATTGCAGACTGTTCCATCATTACACCACATACTGCCCCTACTTTTCAGTTTTTAAAAGGAGATTGATAAGAATAATCTGTTTTATTTTATTTCTTATGCAATTTTGTCATGGACCTTTGGTGTTATTTATTTATTTTTTTTCCTTTCTTTTTTGGCTCATTTTTTTTTTTTTTCCCTTTTTTGTTTTGTCCTTGTCAGTTGTACATTTAGATTGAGGTTTCTTAGTTTAATTTTCCTTTTTCTAAGTTTCAGGTTTCTTCCCTTAAGGTCCATACTTTCTTTGTTTCCCTCGGCTTGCGTCTCAGCATGGCTGTTCTCAATCGCCTTGCTCTTTTGCGATTAGTCCTTCAGGTTTCATTGTCATTTCCAGCTTTGCCTTAATGTATATCGCTCCCCATCCTCATTCTTCTTTACTGGTTCCTTCTATTGCATTCTGAGATTATCCTCCATGATGTTGTCTGTTCATCATCTGGAAGTGTTCTTCTTTAGTTAATTAAATATGACTTTGACAACCCTGCAGAATTCCTGTCTGTACTGTGACTCTTCTTCAAGCCCGTCATATATGACAAATGTTGGTTAGGTATATAAGTCATTGCTCGTTCATATGTCCAATATTGAGTAATATGTCTTAAAACAAAACTGTGCAAGAAAATTGTGAGCAAAAACAACTCCAAGTTGTTTCAGGAGATGAGGTAACATTTGGAGGATAACATAAGTATATATTAAAGTTGGAAGTACATATTAAACAACAATAAAAATTTGAATAAATTGCCCCCCTGGGGTGAGAAAAACAGACAGGAAAAGTGTTGCCAGGGAAACAGATGCACTCTCAGTATGTGGTTATAGGACTGAACTGAATCAATGATAATGGAAGAAATCAGGGAAGAAGCAATGACAAAAGAATCAATAAGGATTGAGATTGCAAAAGCATAACAGCATACCTCATCTTTTTGATCTTTATCTCATATCCACTTGACATGTTCTTCAAAATATATACTTTTCTTAGAAAATAGCCATTTAAAAGACACTGTCTCTCAAATATGGTACTTACTTCCTGTTTTTAGGAGAGGCAGAGCGGATGCAAAATTGTACATGTTGTGAAAATGTACATTAAAAATTATGTTTTTTAAAATAATGGAATTTATTAGTTTATACATTGTGTATTTAGGAGTTTCACAACTCTAAAATATATTTTCAGTTCAAAACAATGGGGGTAAAAAGTATTGGAAAAGGATTTTATGAAAGCTGTTTGTCCATCTAAGGAGAAATTACATGTTGTGTCGGAAACCAAGTTAATGTTCTTAGCCTTTTTCTATACCAACTAAAATTGGGTGATTGAGGAAGACACAGTCTGTAGGAGCATCTAGACGACCATGACTGCAATTTCCATACTGAAACATGCAACAAATTGTCATTATGAGGATTTCTGACTAGAAATAGCAAAAGAAGACTATCTTTCCATTTATAAAACCACGTCCATCCCTTCTTCTTCATGTGTGAAGCGACGGATGTTGACATCGGCATCTTTCTTGACTTTTAACTCAGTCGTAACATTTTGATGCCCCTGATGCCGGAGACGCAGCAGAAGGGTGGAAACACGCTTTAACCTCTCGGCCCGCACGTTAAGACGCCCACTACCCAAAACTCTCCACCCTCAGTGGGATTAGTGTACATGCAGGAAGGTGCCGCTGAGTTTCCTTGACCTCTGACCTGTGCTTAGAGCTCCCTGAGCTGTGTGTGGGTTTTAGCTCTGCTGCAGTAAACCGTCCGTTTGTATGGGTTTTTTTTTTTAACCCCCAGCGTCCAGCTTGACTCACAGTTTGGCTTCCCGTGAAGGTTTGCAGAGCAGAAGCAGTATGCAGCAAGGAAGAGGGAGACCCTTAGGTCCTGCCAGTCTGAAGGTGGAATGCCTTTGATTATACCATCTAATCCTCACTGCAACATGCCTGCCGGCCAGGCGGACGTGGGCGGCAGGCAGTGGCGGTGGTGCAGCTGGTTGTTGTTGTTGTTGCTGGATGTTCCTCTCACACTTCCCTCTGACACAGGTAGGCGATTTATACCCAGCTGGAAGAGCTCCAGGCCTGTGTGTGATTCACATCAATCCAAATTCACCTCCTTTATTTCCCCCACAAACCTTTTTCTTTTCAAGCACCACTTCTGCTCTGGAATGTAGCTCTGCTTGGCACTGAACGCGGCGGCTCTAATCCCCTGCTACCCAAAGACCTTTTATTTTTTTATTTTTTTTCCAGAGAGTGGATTTCTGCAGAAAGAAGAGCTAAGCCTTTTTTGTGTTTTTTTTTTTTTTTTTTACGGACGCCTACGACCACAGAGGATTCGGTCCAATCTTTGTTTACAACACAGACATTGCTGACTTTTTGCTCTCTTCCAATTTTTCAATTATGCATCCCCTGGCGAACAGCAATTACAATTCACTTGACAGAATATGAGCGCTTTGTTCCCTCTCTGCCCCTGTGAGTGTTGGGCCTCTGTGACGTGACTACAGTGCTCCATCCCCTCGAAACAGAAACTTATCTATAAGTCTGACACCACTATCCATCTCTGACAAGGACAGAACCGCTGCATTAGGCTGATGCGGAAGCCGCTGATCTCTGAGCGTCTATCACAAACTCAAATAGGAGTCCGTTTCAATTATTTCACATGTGAAGTCCGATTTGTCTTACTGTCACTTTGGTTTGCAGAGGAAGCTGAATTGATTGGAGTATATTGGATGGCGGAGCCAGTGACAGGCTGGCCATTGCTGAAGGTTGGCGATTCCACTGGATATAATTCCTTCCATGTAATAAAACTAATCAAATCATTAAAACAACTACATTTTAGATTCACAATAATTAAGAAAGAAAACAATTTTTGGAGACAATGTGAGGTCATGTGGAAGAGTTAGAGCACCTCATTAAAATCCATTCTTTTCAGGTAATTTTTTCCGATTTCTATAAAAAGAAAGCAATCTGTCCCTTTTCTCCCCTTTCATATTTGTGCAATTTGCGTCGGTTAAGTTTCAATAACCTATAGTGAGGTTTGCAGTTGTACGACATAGAAAAGCGAAAGAACTATTTACACTTTTGCAAGGAGTGGTATCTGCTTTGTCAGTTCACAAAACAATAACATTGCAGTGTTTTAAAATACAATTGTTGTATTTTGGCTGCATACTTGGTAGCACTGCCACCTTGTAGAAGGTCCTGGATACAAATCCGGCCCTGGAGTCTTTCTGTATGGAGTTTGCATGTTACCCCTGTGTTCTCTCCAGCTATTCAGGAATTGAGGCTATGTCATACCTACTTCTGTACAATGGTCGGAAATTTCTAAAACAGCTTTATGTAGCTTTGACTTGTGTCAGATCCTTTTCATTATCTTGGCTGGACATAAATACAGGGTTCAGAAATTCAAGAGCTTGTCTTCATTTCTGGTGGCTCCAGCAGCTCTTTTAGGTTTTCTTGGGAAAGGTTCTTTGGTTCCTCATTATTTCCTGTCATCTATTCCTGCTTTTTGGTCGCCCACATCTCTGCATACCAAGAACCATGACAGACCTGCCCGATTATTTCAACATTTGCGGGAGTTTTTTGGCTTCCTGTCTAGGCAGAGATATTTTTGTCAGAGGGAGAAATAATTAGTTTATAAAATGTCTGAGCTGTTCAGTTTAATATTTACATGGATTTTTTTTTTCTTGATCAAAGCTGAATTTGTGAAAATCTTTGTGGTACCAAAAAATCTAATCATTACCTATGATTTCCTATAACTTTCTGGGTTGTAGTTGTTCAGGCTCATCTTGTTTTATTACTTTTTCTTCAGTCATGGTAATCATGTTATAGGAAACAAAAAGCTAGAAGAAGAGTTATTAGATGTTTTACAGTGAGAGTTTTTATTTGTTTGCTGTTTAAAAAAAAACCTGGTAAAATCTTAGCCAAAGTACTTGTTACACATTCTGTTCTGAGACAACAGATGGATGGTTTTGTGTTTAAAATCTGCATCTGTGCAAAAAAAAAAAAAAAAAAAAAAACTTTATTATGTAGCAGAAGTTCTAAGCTCTTCATTACAGGAAATCACAGTAGTATGTTTGTATTTCTTACGGCTTTGAATGTTCGCTCTGACTCAGTGCAACTGTTGGGATGGATGTAGCTCTAACTTAGGAAGATGAATTCCTTTTATGAAAAGAAGCAAAGATAACAGCATATGTCTGGGTCAAACTGGAGCGGGTGGATTCCCATTAAGATATTTCTAATGTGAGCGTGTGGCTGCTGTATGAAATGAAAAAAAAAAAAAAAAAAAGAACCCACAGTGTTGATTGTAATGGAGGATGTAGAAGGCGGCAGTCACCTGTTCGCAGGCCGACATTAGAGTTTCAGCCCCGACTGTCAGCATCTGACAGAGAGCAGAAAGACACTTAAGATAATTGGCTCCCATCCCTCCCGCCGTCACCTGCGGAAAGGAATTAAAATAAGAAATGGGGGGAAATGATTCTAAGCTCTTGCAGCTCGGTGCTGAATCATAAATCAGCCGTCAGTCATCACTGGCCGTGAGCAGCACCAATGAATCATCTCCTGTCACCTTCCCTTTTCCTTTTCTAAAGCCCAGCCATCTCAGTCATTAGCTCCTGTGGCCCGTGAGAGGTGTTAAAGTGTGTGTGTGAGTGGGGATGGGGGGCAGAAGGCTGTAGGGGGTTTGGAGCAGAAAGAACACATGCCAAAATGATCCTTAACTGTAATAGATGTCAGAAGACGACTTAGACTGTGAGCACTGCCGAGCAGCCAGGGGACAAATGACATGTACACTGATGGTGGCGGGGCCCTGCCTACCGGGGTCTCTGCTGATGGTGTTAATATGCTGATGGTGTAGCTGAAGGGGTGGAGGGTGGCACATCAACCCTGTGGTGCAGGAGGAGGTGATGACATGTATGGTGTGTTTGCAGATTCATCTCAAGGAGAAACCCTCCAGTTAATACCTCTGAAGTCAGGCTGAAAAATATCAAAGGCTCTAAACAGTGGAGAGAAAGACACAGCAGAGAAATGACTTTATTTACAAATACTCTAATATAATCTTGTTGTGCAAGGAAACAAGGAAAGCTAAAGGATGGCCAGAGTTACTAATGACCCCTAAGGCTTCTCCACAAATGCAGTCTTTCAAAAAGCAATACATGTACTCCCCACACTGGAGTTGCTTCAAGCTTTCATTCAGTGGTTTTATTGTACCATATTTTTGTACAGCCTGAATAAGCACTAGATGTAAAGTGTAAACTCAGAAGAATCATTAAAAACAAACCAAATCTCATCCTACCCAAAGTACATTATAAAAAATGTGCATTCGACTTTGAGATAAACCTTAGTTATAAATTTCAACCTTGGTTAAAAGTCACATTTTAATCTTACCAACATGTTTCCTCTGAATGGAAGTTATAATATTGTTTCGGAGTTGCAAAGTCAGCGTCCCAACTGGAATCCTGTAGAGAATCTGTGAAAGGAGCCAAAGATTAAGTCGATCCCAATGAGGTTGGAAACCTCAAAGAGTTGGAGCTCAACACAAAAAATGAAGTGAAAACATGCTGAAAGTTTTCACTATCATATTTTGACATTGGGTTTGATTCATGTAATTGTTCTTGGTTGAATAAAAATAATTCACTGGTTGTGGGAAATTAAACGCCTTTGGCACCAAGGACAGAGTGGAATAGTCACATTGGTTCGTGAGACTTAACAGTATCTCTAAAGCTACTTGAATAAAACCTAGTTATGATTAATAAAGTCTCAGAATGCACATCTCAAACAATAAAGATTGTGGTTCCTCAACAGCTGGGAAAGGGAAATGGATTACTCCAATGATTTCCAAAGTCACCAGATTTCAATCCATGAAAAAACTTTTGGGATGTGCTGGAACAGGAGATTCAGACTGTTATTCTGTCAGGTGAATATTGCCTAAAATCTCTTGAAGACTGTTTCTAACAAATAACTGAATACATGCCAAAAAGAATTAAAAAATCTCTGGAGGTTAAAAGCGGTCCAAACCGTTGTTAGAAAACATAAACTGTGAATGTATGTTACTAAGTTACGACTTTCTTAGAATATTTTCCTGGTAATACTCTAGAAGTGTTTATTATTCACTTCTTACCTCCTACCTCATCTCTTTGAACATTTTTCCCACCCACCTGCACACCTGTCTCGGTTTTTAATCTGACTCACACCCACCTCGTCCAATCCCTAATCACCTCACACAATAAACAGACTGTTTTCCTCATTGTTAAACATATTGTCTTATAACTAAAACAAAATTTCATTAGGATTTTCTTTTTTTTTAAATGTAATATGTGACTGAATCGTAGCATCTGTGTTTGTTTTATGCTTCACATTGCAAAACCCATGAGACCCAGTTAAAGTTGTGAACTGGAGCACCAAGCTCAGTTTTTGAGCAAAACATCTTGTCAATAAAGATTAATTGAATTGGACTGAGAAGCAGAATGAGGGAGCGGACCGGGAGACGCTTGCGGACGGGGTTCTCTGTCTGTGTAATGCCTCTCGTTCAGCCTTTTTTGACCTCCCGCCTTTATTTAAGTGCCGAAAGAGGCAATTTGCCTGCAGTCCGCCTGCGTTACCGTCTCGCTGCTCCATCTGAAGTAATCTGCCATTTCAGTCCCATTTTTAGCTGATTGCTTCGTCAGGGACGGACCGACACCGAGGTCACGCGCTCAGATTGGAATGTAGATGCAACACAAACACCCACAGGTTGAAAATGAGGAACAGACTCTGGAAAAACGAACAAGAAAGAAAACATTTCTGACATTTTTAACCTACAGCAGAGCTGATAGAAACATTTGAGAGGGCACAGAAAAACCACACGCAAAACAAAGTCTAAATTTGCACATTATTAGGACTATTTGGATAAAGGCATACCACCTCATTTATTTGTTTTTCTTTTATGTCATGACATCGACACAGCTGGGTTTTACGTAAAGTGTGTCTCATGTTTTTCAGTTAAAGGAATGTCACAGTTGCATTTATTCGGTTTCCCATGAATTAATTCAGAATAAATAGTTAAATAAAACAAATATTATAATAACTTTATCCAAATTCATTGCCAAATCCTACAGTAATGCTAAAAATATTCATCTCCAAAAAGAAAATTATTTTTCAAAGACCACAAGTTTGTGATTAGGGCGTCGTCTCAGGCACACTGGGTGCAGTCGATCTCGATTACATGCAGCTAGTTGTGTTAAGCAGATGAACTGCTGATGAACTCCTGATGCTAACATTTCATAGCATATTAGACACATTACTAAATCAAAAAGATAAAGAAAATAAAAGAGCAGAGATCATTTTGTTACACAAACAAAACAAACTGATACAAAAATAATACAAAGAACATGAATGTTTCTCGAGGTACATGGGGGTATAGTTTGCAAATTTAAAGATGAAATCAAATTCAATCTTTATTTTAACATGAAAAGAAACAAATGTCAGAATAAAAGACAATACAATAAAAATAATAATCAAAAATAAAATACAAAATATTTTCATAATAAGTTGAACAAAGAATAGGAAGAAGTTAATGCTTGTTAAATCCCATTTGATCTGACAATATATATGCTGCAATCTGGAATGCAGAATCCAAATATGCCCCATGTTATAAACATATGTACATCTAATTTGTCTTCCATGTCACAATTTCTACACTTTTTAAAAAAATGTATCTGTACAATAATGTTTTTATTATTGTAGGTGCACTGTACAAACTGTCTCCCGCAGGATGTCCATACGACCACATTCATCTTTAACACAACCAAAAGAAAACATGTTTTCTACTCTATATAATCAATTTAATATACACACAACATATCCCACCTACACAATCACAAACTGTTACAACAGCACCAGATCCCCTCTGTGTGCTTAAAACTCTGTGACATCCATGTACTTTTGCAATGGGGCTTTTTCTATAGAATATTTCAAAACTGATTTAAATTCATACAGCGTTTCAAATCCTCACCCATACTGTTCCACAAATTCATGCCCCAGACTGCTTTATACACATGTTGTATATATTGCTGTATATGCTTTGTTTTCTAAAATTCAGATTTCCTATTAACTCATAACTCCGCTTCCTTTCACACCTTTTTTTAAATCATTTTCTGGTAAGTGATTCTTTCTTTCTCTGTACATTATCTGACCAATTTCAAATCTGACAAGGTCCATACAGGCTTAATTTTAAAAATAATGAATTTGTGTGCTCTAATGTTAGGAATTATCCCGACTGTTCTCTTTTGTAATGTGCAAAGCAGCTGTAATGCATTTATATATGTTTTCCAGAATCTCTGCACAATAATTGTAGTATGATAATACCATTGGAAAGCATAGCATTGGAACAGTGGGTACATCACTTTAACATTGCAGAAGGAGAAAGTTATCACTGTCTGTATCCAGATTCCTGAATAAACAGGTGGTCAAAAAAAAAACCAACAGAGTGTCAAAGACCAGTAGCAAGACTTGGTGTCAGCATCCACTGCTGTTTCAGTTTCCAGTGTTTCCAGGCTAATAGATCAGCACGATGTCCAGTGTAAACATCGAAAATCCTTGAACAAAGTAGAAATACAGCTCACCACACACACATTAAGAACTGCACTTGAGTGAATTCTCTTAATTGCATTACACGTTATCATCCAACATTAGCAATGTTAAGTGTTGCCAGTGGGCGACCATTGCTGGGTCAGTGGGAGGGAATCTGGATTTATTGTTGTGCAGCCTGATTAAAGCTGATCTGTTAGAGCTGATTTCCTGACAAAATCAATCATCAGACCCTCAGCATTCATTATGAAAACTAGTGATTAAACATGTTAAGTATGACACAAATACCCACAAGGAAGCCTTTGTTTTGCAAATCTCTCTTGAAGAACTGAATATATTTTTCTGAGGGTTTATCCTTACAGAAATCAGAGTATAAGTCAGTGTGTGTTTTTTCTAACTTTCTGAATAAATAAAGTTGATAAATGCAGTGACAGTGCTGAATTATTTATGCTTAGTCATGTTCTGTGTACCTTACAAGAAGGATACCGGATGTTTACCGGTAAACATCCGGTAAACACAAATTCATGCCCCAGACTGCTTTAAATCACACTGATAAATTTAAACAGTCAAAAATAGCTTGAATATTACCATGGAAATAGTTCAGGAAACACAGGCGAGCGATGGGGACGAGGCACTATCCACATTTACATCAGCAGGTGAAAATAGATCTGCTTCAATGAAGTAAGACTTTTTACAGATCCGAACACACAATATAGAACCAGGTATATATGAAGAAAAATAAAGTTGTAATAAACCCACAAAGATGACTAATTCAAAAATTAAAACTGTCTTCTGGGACATAAGACCAGAAGACTCGAGTACTCAAGAAATCTGTTATCCTGTTTGGTCTCAATAAAACTTATTGTAACTTATAAGTTACTTTTCTGGAGTTTACAGCTTATTTTTCCAGAGCTTGTTGGCTGTGTGGCATGTTGGTGTAGCTATACTTTTAGAAAAAGGCCGTTTGGAAAAAGTCCTGTTGTTAGCAAGAACTGTAGGATTAAGGGTTGGTTTTTAATAAATGTTGTGTCACTGCATGTTTGAAATCCCTGGGGACTATACCTGTCAACAAACTGCAATTTAGCACTTCAAGAGCCAGAGGTTCAATTGTGGGTAAATCTCTGTGAGCAGTTGACAAGAGACGGCATGATTTGGAAACCGTGTAGGTTTCCAATGACCAGCAGTCACTTGTGGTCACAGGCTCAACCCTGTCAAAGACACCAGAGTAGGGAACAGAGACTGAGGAGTCATTAGCAAAACGAGAGATTTGAGTTCCGGCTGTGGAGAACGTCCAAAAAAAAAAAATACAGCAAGCCGTCAAAGACAGAAAGGGAGGCCAGATTGTTGCATGTTAAGAATAGATTCGAGAGTCTTAAATACTGCAGGGTGGTTTGACAGTCTACTGTCAAAAAGGTGCTTTTTTTAGGATCCTTTATAGTTTCTTGATACTGTCAAACATTCCATTTTTCATAAACTTGATTTGTAGCTCTAAACATAATTTAAGTGCTTTTTAATCACTTTTTGTCTTGCCAACATTTATATTCCTTTTTTCTTCTGTCCGGATTGCACATGATCAAATATGCAAAGTAGCCAATGATGTCATCTAGTGACTTTTGGGGATGGTGATAGCTTCTTTTTTTGCTGAGGAAATGGCAACAGTGACCATTTACAACAGTAAATTTTATGAGTGCTCTACTTTTTATATGCTGAGCAGTCATGCAGCTCCACCGGGTGACAGTGTGTATATATAAAGAAGGAGATTTCAAGTTGTTGGTTTGACTTGCAGTTTCAAGCATCCTGAGGTAATTGTATTTTCATAAATGCTAGATGAATGATGTTACATTGGATTACATACACAGCAGGTAATTATTCCAGTGTATCTGTGTCTCATATATTTTACATGGCATGTGAAAGTTGCAACAGTCATGCACTGGAATTTTTGGAAATTTACAAAAACATTTGAAGCAACCTGACTAGTTAGGGATCAAATAGGCCATAAAACTAAATTAAATGTAATACGCTGGAGGATATTTCATCATAGGAGCATATATGTTCATTTCAATCATATGTAAGGCAGATCACAATAGTTTGAATTATTTAGTGGACTACTCAGTTCTACCCAGTAGAGAATATACCCAAACATTTTCTATTATTTACATACTTGAACTGATAACTAACAATTGAAGAAGCCAGAATTGCAAATGGTCCTCTCTAGTAGTAACTGTGGCACAAGTATCATCCCAAGTAAAAGTTGATTCAAATCCATATAAAATGTAAAGCAAGTGTATTTTAAATCAGTGGTCATTGATTGGATCTAAAGCTCTCATCAATTAATTTAGTGTCATTAGCACTAGCTAATTAGCTTGGCATCCTTGCATATCAAAGCTTTCATCTTGCGACGGCTTTAGCAGTTAAAATCTCAGAATGTAAAACATTATTTTTTTCGGAGGATGATTCTGAAGATTAATAGCTCATCTTCATCTCTCATCTTGAACATCGACTTGTTCTTTTGAAAGTAATCTCATTATTTTCAAGGTTAACAAACAGCACAAGAATTAAAGTGTATTTATTGAACGTCAAGTTATCTTTTAACTCAGTTTGCTGTAAATGAATTGGCAGCAATGATATTTGCTATCGGTCTTAGATTAGAACATTATTTAATGTCTTAAACTACAGCTGTATCGTTGTTGTAGACAGAGGTTGTTATTTATATTAGCTTTAATGAGCATGCAGTCAAGCAAATATGTGGGGAGAATTAATGCTTGGGAATTAAAGACATTAAATGCTGCACGGTGAGGCCCTCTAGTATCTGGTTCCACTGATGGTTACCAGGAGTTTGCTTCAGAACTCAAACCTGAAGATGGGGGATTTTCTCCGTGGAAACTTTTCTCTGTAAACAAACCCTGACCTCAGTAAACTCTGAAATCAGAGACGCAGCTGCTGGCTAACGTCTACCCACTGTTACCCTCTGAACTCCAAACAAGTGTCCCTCTCTCGCCCCGATGTCCCTCGGCGAAGCAGCCAGCCAATCTTGAGTCTCAGGGTTTTGGCCTTTCAGAGCCAAACCCTCTGCAGGTACGAAACGGGTCCCTGTGGTTGTCTGCATGCCCTGAAAAGAGCCAACGGTGACCACAGAGCAGTCCAGTCGGACTAATGAGGTCCCTGGATGCTAGCAGCCAGCAGGATGGCACTCAGCTCGCTGACTAAGTCCTGTCTCTCCTGTAATGTGCTGTAAGATCCTCTTCAACATGACGCAACTGTCCAGTTCTGCAGCTGTGCTGCACGAAAGTGTATTTTACTGACTGAGACGCCTTTACTTAAATCTATCTGAAACAATTAGATATTAGATATGATTTCATTTCCACCTTTTCTTTCTTTTCTTTATTTTCCAATTAAGCTCATGAGGAGTAGCTCATAGCCAAAAGATGCATGCAAGAACAAATAAGACAACATTTGAAGATGCATAAATGTCATTTTTTAACATTGTTCTGTCTTGAAGTGAAGGGAAAGAGGAAGACAAAATGCAAGACGACAAAGCTTAAACTAAAATTATCCAATAATCCTTATGACAAATTCAGCAGAATACTTCAGAAATTTGAATATTTATATTGCTCCAGGAATGTGAAGGTACAAAGCAGAAGACCTACATAATATAAAACATCTGAGTAATCTTATCCCAATAATTTAATTCTAATATAGTTGGCTGGTGATATTCATAGAAAAATCTGCTCCATGAAAGCTAAAGCAGGTAAGAAAAAAATAACATAGAACAATAGAAATGTGGCAATACAATGCATTCGTAGATATTATCTGATATACTCATTTCCCACTCTGTGCGCACACCTGCCTGTTTGGATCCACGTTTACATTCAGAACTGCCTTAATTCTTCATGGTATAAATGTAACAAAATACAGGAACATTTCCCATTGACACTGGTTCTTATTGAGAAGATGGCATCAAACAGTTACAGCAGTTTGGTTGTACGTCCACGATGGCTGAGAACTGGTGACTTTTTTTTTTGTCTTTTTCTAAAAAAAAAAAAAAGACGTGTTAATGAAATCAAGAAAAGCTGGAAAAGGTTGCCTCCAGATGGGTAAGTGGAAGGACGACCTTCAGGACAAACCTACAGCAGCTCTTTCTGATCAGCTCATCTCCTAATGTCAGCCCTTTCCAAAAAGCCTTCTTCAACAGGGATTTCAAACCACATAAATGTCAGCCTGTGACACAAAATGATGACTTTGCCTGCTTACTCTCTGGATTTCAGCTCCTGGAGCTGTCTGTGTTGTCCCCTGATCCTCAGCATTTCTGATTTTCCAAATGGAGATAGACAGCGGCGAGGGAGGGTCAGCACGAACACGAAGGTCAGCGTCTCACCTCCGGCCCCACGGCAAACCGTGTCAAAAAACAACAACATGTTGACACCGCTGTCATTAATTCCCATGAAAATCACAGGTTGGCAGGGAGGCTGCCACGGCTGCCTTCCCCACCCCCTCACCCACAGACAATTACAGGTCATCCACGCTCGCTGCCATGCTGCTGTTGTCTGTGGAAATTGCAAGCTGTTGCTTAAGAGCCCAGGAGAGTGACTTTAATTAAAGGCTGTAGTGACCGACTGCTGCTGGTAATCAGCAGCCGCCTGCTCTACCTGCTGCTCTGTCTGTCTTACTGCTTCCCCATCTCTCCTCTCCCTCAGGCATCTCTCCACTTCTGATCTGCTCTTCTTTTCTGTCCACTGCCTCAGCTCAGGATCCACTGCTTTTACCGGAGCTATTCCAGGCTCCTGCCAGCAGTTAGCAGCAGCTAAAGCTGCCAAGTTCACTTTGTCAGTTGGTTTGTTTAAGATTAGAAGATATCTCAACAGTGTGGTGGATATCCTCAGCTTATTTTGGCCCTCACCATTTTATGCAGACAATACCAAGATCTAATAGACATCCTGGAGACATCCATGCTGCCAAAAGTCTACAAAGTGCTATTTTTATTTACAACGGCACCCAGAAACTACTGGCACGGTTTTGGCTTTTCCCATTTAACTCTTATTATCACAGCTTCCTTTCTGAAATCTAAGTTGTTCTTTCCTTTGCCACTAAGGTTTAAGCCCTTAACGGAAAATACATTTTTAGGAAAAATGAACAGTAATGTACCAGAAATGTTGTGCTCTATAACTCTGCTTAAATTTAAATAAGATGGGGACACTGCAGTCATTAAAGAATAGTGTTCAGCAGCAATACTCAGTAAGTTGTGTCATTTAAACATTGCATGGTTAGTACTATGAGAATCAAAGTGTGTCAATATATTCTCCAAATCATTACACCTCCACCAGCTCAAGGTGTTGATACAGGGCAGTAGTGATACATGGTTTATTCCAAAGTCTAATACTAGCAACAATGTATTTTCTGTAATTGTCCAGTCATGGTCAGCCTTGATGGATTGAACCCTCAGTGTCCTGTTCATTTTTTGACATGAGAGACCACTAGTATGGTTTTCTGATAGTAGAGCCCATCTGTCTAAAGTTTCACATCTTTACGATTTGTTATTATTGGTGCCTCAAGCCAAAGACAGAATCCACCGGCGCCACCAGATGTCTTTCACCAGGTAACATAAAAGTATATAAAACCACAACACGGAGGATTTTTTTGTGTTGTATTTGACATCCACAGGATTTGTTTGTGCTGTCCCTCCTTTATGTGCCCAAAGCTTTCAGGTTTCCCAACAACAAGCCCGAATCTGCCATGGAAAACTATTTTATTGGTTCTCCATGTGCTTTCGATGTTAGTCTGGCAAAAAGAAGCAGGTGTGAGAGCAAATAGTAGCTGTGAGGAATTCATCAAAATTTCTTCAGAAATGCTGTAATTTGTCTCTGAATCACTTCAGATCAGTGTCCCTGTTCTCCTTGGACTTTTGACATTAAAAGAACTTTTTCATCCCTACAACTGCAAGTCACCTTATATCTATATATTTTTTTTATTTTAGACCATTCTCTGTAAAGCCAAGAGATGGTTATGCAGGAAAATCTCAGTTGATCAGCAAATGTCGAGAGAGCCCAGCACAAACCAAAGTCAAACTGTTGACACACGGTCATCTGGTTTTCAGATATGCATTTTTGCAAAGACCAAACGGAGCCTTTAAGACCAGCCCATCTGGCTCTAAATCAACTGATTGCTCACAGTTAAATTGGACTTGCAAATGTAATACAGAAAACCTAAAACTGAAAGAAAATTGGAATAATATTGCTCTGCCTTTGTTAAATGTTAGCTGTCCTGGTTGTTCAAGGAACCTCAGGACTTACTAAGATATGAAAGTTTGAAAATCACTGGGATAAGAAATAAAAAAGCAGATTAGTGTTCAGATTATAAAGCTATCTCCAGAAGAGCAATGATGTTGAAAGAGTATTTTCTGTTACTTTCACTCAAACTGTTAACAGGGTTTTGAGTTGCTCTTAACAAAACCTAAATACTCAGAATCAAAAGAGTATCTTCAAATCTACATGAAAGGTCTCCATGCAACATATCTTCTCCAAGTCAACTCTGGGTTTCCTCATTCTTATGGCTTTGCAGAGTATCTCTGTGGATAAGAGTGATGGGTGTCTTGGCTGGTTGTGATGAATTTTCAGTTTTATTTATCAGTAATAACTCCAGGCGGCACCTCTATTTCTCCCCAGCTGTGTCCTTTTTCTGTCATGTCTGTTCTTCCCGGCTCTGTTAGTGTTGTGTCTCTGAAACATTCACATATAAACTCCATCTTCTTTTTGGCCACCTCGCTCATTTTCTTCCCCTCACTCCCCATCTGCTGGATTGACTGTACCACGGGTTACATATTCTGCCCACATTTCTGCTCTCTGCTACTCGCCTCTCCTTCACATTCGTCTCCGGAGTGCCGGCCGACCGTGGGCTATTACTGTCTCATTAAAGGGAGGCTGGGGAGATGCAGCCCTGATAAATCAATCAAACTTCCTCTCGCTGTGCCAGAGGGGGAGATGGATCGAAATGGATTTTGTCCCAGCGAGAAAGTATCCCAGGGTGCACCTCTTGCAAATGGTGTCAGAGGATGTATATGCTGAGGCAGCACGCTGACTCCAACAATAGCTGAGCTTCTATTTTCATACATTTAGTGGGATTACAGTGGCAGTGGAGGGACAGTCTGTGCTTTCAGTCTGTCGTATCACACACATGCAGTGTGCATCACAGTCAGCGAATTCCTGGTAATTTGACAGAAATCAAGACTGTCGTGCATAGGGAGGTGACTCTGGTTCCACCTCTCGACGTTTACTCTTATTTTAACTTTTCCTCTGTTGGCACTGTGGCTTACATACAGCAGATGATAGAATAATAATATAGGGAAGAAAGAGAACTAAAGATTTTTACTCAAAAATGAAAAATAGTGGAAACTTAGAATATTTCATATTTCTCTTGATATTGCTGATCAGTACATTGAATCATTTTTTTTTATTTTCAATAAACCCAGGAGTTTAAGGAGTAATATGCATTGTTTTGTGTGTGTGTATTCGCACGTGTGCGTGCGTGTGTGTGTGTGTGTGTTTAACTCTCAACTGGTAAACTAATTATTTCATTAAAAGCCAACAAATAATCATTTTGTAACCATTAAAACAAAAGAGAATAAATATACTGTCCAATTGCACTGCATATTCTACAACTTCCCTAAAGGAAAATCCCAAAGGGATTAATAAAGTTTCTATCTATTTGCTAAACGAATGTGAGTTAATTACATGTTCCATTTGTAAACAGAAGTTAAGGTTGACAGAATAAAAGTTGCAAAAATAATTTTTCTGAAGTATGAATTCTAAAAAGAAAAGATTTTTCACCAGCTCATCCTCGAAGTCCAACTGAGCAAACATTGATTACAGTGAAAATTAGGAAGCCTAACTTTTTATGTTTAAGAAAAAATTATATATGCTTTATAAAAAATGTGAAATGTCAAAATTCTTGCAGAAAAATTATGTTGTGTAAGCCACAGAGTAACAGATGGAGTAGTAGTGTTAATAATTTAAAGTGAATAAGAAATAACTTAGTTATAAATCAAATTAGAAATGCCTGTTATGTCACCAAAACTATCTGAGTGGGGAAATCATGTCAAATTTATTTTACATCTACAAGATGCAACATCTTTTAACTTCTTTTATTTATTTAGTGTACCACCAACCTGTACTGAGGGATAGTTTCAGTTACTGGGTTCTTAATTAAGGTAAAGCTTGTTTGTGTCCTTTGGGTGAGAGATTGTCTGATTAAATTAGAATCCATCCTCTCTGTGCCCGGAGTGTGTTTGCTCCAAGCCATTATGCTATTACAGTCTAATCATCAAAATGTGTTGATTTAATTTCTGTGTACCTGGACAATGTGTTACTTTTCAGGTGATCATTCAACCATTTTTCTGTCCAACCAATATTTTACCTGATAATAAACCAGTTTCAATGTTTCACAATCAGCACAAAGATAACAGAGAACCTTTTGTGGACCCTCTGCTGTGTTGTAAGGTATCATGAGGACGAATAGGTTATTGATTTGGCCTTCCATGAGAACTGCAAGCTTAGACTTCAGGTGTTTAAATAAAATATCTTCCTAGGTCTTCTCATTTGAAGTGTGTATTATTTCTAGAGCTCTGGGATACTAGTGTGTTTTTTTAATCCTTAGTGTGACTGGATTCAATAAAATGATTCCTCTGCTGGAGTTTGGACTCTGCTAACAGCTCGTCAGTTTATCTGACAAGTTGTTGCAAAGTCGATTGGCTGCTGTCAAACTACAAAGGTAAACAGCTAAAACATGACAAAGAAATTGCACACTTGTCATTCTCCAACAGTGAAGTTGTCTCTGCCAGAACCAGACGTGGAGGGAAGAAAATCTTCTATTGGCTTTGAGAAGGAAAGATTTTCCTATTAGATGAAATAGTAGATTGTTTCCAGATATTGTATAACACTATGGGAGCATATTAAACCACTTAGTCATAGCATGACTCAAAAATAACTTGATCGATGGGAGTTTGAATGTCAAGTAAAGTCCAAGTAAATGAAGAATAAATCATGCTAAGCTCTACGCAGAGCTAAAGAGAATATTTAGACCCATGAGAGATTGTAAGGCAAAAGTGTACCACCAAGTGAAGTGTTATGACAATTTTTCAGTTGTGAAAGTGAAACTGTTAGGCTTGTTTTAGGAACTCAGCCAATAGTTCTGATTGCTAAAGAGCCAAAAAGAACACAGTCAAAAAAATATACCCATATTTTTTAAATACATCTACTTTATGGTAATTTTCTTGTTCAGATGCAGCTTTACAGAAAGATAAACTGAGGTTAACGACAGTGTGAATAAGGTGACAAAGTGTGCAAATATTGGTAATTATTTTTGCACACTTTGAAATAGACAATATCTCCGATTCGGTCTTTCAAACTGGTGTTCAGTTTGTTTTTTGTTTTATGCCTCGAATCATCTTCAGCATCATTTTAACAGTGAAATTCAAAACTTGCATGGCATTAATATTCAAAGAGTTATTATGTGTGACAAATGTGAGCACAGGAAATACACCTAAATGTAGCAAATTTTGGGAAACCAAAAGAAGTGTTCCTCCTACACATGAGTGGGCCTAAGAGGCCTTAATTAGCCAGTGTGGCTCCTAAAGCCAACCCTCACTCTGGTATTGATCGGACCAGAAACACACACGGCCCTCGCTTAATGACCTCCGACAGGAGGGACGCGGCTGCTGTGCGGCACTAACTGCTTCTAGATCACTACAGCTGGGACATTAATACACTGCGTGTACTCTTTTTGTGTGTGCGCATGTTTACAGCTTAAAACAAAAGAAAGTTCACCTCAAAGGCAGCGTTTCGTTTTCCGCCCAATTATTCTGTGAGGAAACAGAGAGCTGCCGCTGCTTTGTTGGACGCCTTTCTGCTGCAGGAACAGAGCTGCTAAGCTCCAAGCTTTACCTCGCCTGCTGCTAATTCAAGAGAAATTCTGATGTCTCCCATCCTTCTCAAACCCCAATTTGTCTTCTTTTTGTTCTTCACTGTTTGACTGTTAAAATATGCTGATGAAAGGAGGCCGAGTTTTTGCAGAAAAACAAGAGTAAACCCATGTTTTTATACCCAGAGGAAACCGGCCTTCTTGTTAGGCTGCTTTTCTGCCTGACTTGACACTTTTCGTTGGATCAAACGTCTCATCACAAAATGCAACCAAACAAAAGTGCTTACCCATAATCCATCAGTGCAGGTGTGTGATGCGCAGCATTCTGAAATGAACAGCAGAGCTTGTCGTTAATCCTGAAGACAAGCTTCCCTCTAATTAACGAAATCGACTTGAGCGGCACAACAGAAAATGAATAGTGTTTTCCTAACAAAATGTATTTATGCTCATCTCCTACAGCCTCTGTGTGTTTTTGGCAGATTGGAGGAAAAGCTGCATCCATCAAAGTCAGGAGGCTTTTGAAGCTGCTTCTGGCACATAAATGCAAAAGCAATGGAATGTTTTAACCAACCAACTTATTAGGCTTGTTGTAATTTTGATATGCGCCCGTATTACTAACTTATTTGGAGGCCTAAACGTACAAGAAAAGTCTACAAACATAAAAGGATTTTTATTTCTTTCGCTTTAGAAATGGGCAAAAAGTAGTTCATTGGCTCCAGTTGCTCAGTTCCTCAAATGAAGTCATATTAATTTTGGATTTAATTGTAATAATTTCTTTAGGATTTGCACAAAAAAGAAACATTTTGTTTCTATACTTGATTTCAATGAGATTTCACAAGTGGCCTTCCTTATGTTTGCTGCTCACTGCTAATTTGACTATAGTTTGTTTACTTGTCATTGATGTTTCTCACTGGTCAACAGGGATTTTGTCTCTAGGGGTCAAATATGTTATTTGCTTTGGGATTAACTCCTAATTAGCACATTCTGGGTCAGCGATCAGGTTTATCTTTAACCTCACTTTAACTCATGTTGCTCTACTTTCACCTGTGTCAAAGTGCACACAGCAGGCTTGGACTCTCTGTTTGCTCTGAACACCCATGAATTATCAGCCACTCTTAAAGGAGCAGTGCCCCATGCGGTCGCCAACTGCTAGAGTCACTCAGTGCAACCTTTTGGTGAATAAACCAGGCAGGTCAAAACCCCTGGACTGACCGGCTGCTCTGGATTTCTCTTTACCCGCCTCTTGGTTCCTTACTGTTTTAAGCTATAATGTCTGCAGGAAAACAGGCTTATGATGGAGAAAATTCAAACAATAAAACAAGTTAGCAATAATAATGATTTTTTTGTCCAGTGAAATTTAGAATGCTTGCTCCATTTATAAGGTCAGTTCAGAGCCATGCAGCACTGGTACCGTCAGCATAACTTTATGAACAGAAGGAGAGAGGGGTTAACGGGAGCCTGGTTGCTCATTCCTGCTTCAGAACCTGCTGGCACGTTGATCCAGACCTGCTGATGCTAATGCAAAGTAAAACGTATGGCTGTAGTGCCTCTTATAGGGAGTTTAATATGGGCGCCATCTGTACAGCTGGCCCTTCTTGATTTATTATCTAAGAAAAATCTTTCTTGTGTTCCCTAAAGATGGTGAGGTGCTGATGCCATCTGAGTGTCAAAGTGGAACGCTGAAGCTTCTAAATAAAGCAGCAGAGGGTGGTGGCAACAAAGGCAGGACATAAAACGCAGAAAGCAAACGTTCACCTGATTGTTGGCACGTGGCTTCGAACCCGAATTCTGCAGTGGAGAAACGAGAGGGCAGGCGGAGGCAGCGACAAGGCGCTCTCGCCTGTTAACACTCACAGAAACAGCCTGAGCTGTTCTAATGGCCTCGCCAAAACTCCTCATTTTATAATTGGCAGGCAGCCACAGCGAGATTGACAAATGAGTGTCAGCCATCAGCAATTGCTCGAGCCAGGGATGCTGGAGACGGAGAGCGGAAATCAAAATAATTAAAATAAATAGGGTGCCAAGTGATGGCAGTGCTCCCTCCAACATGGCAGATATGAGCTGCCAGCGAGAAATAGAAGCTAGGAAGGTTCGAGTGTCAGTCTTCACCTCCTCCCCGAGACCTCTCACCACTAAACCGTTATTAGTGACAAAAACCTGCCAGGATCTCAGCCGTCTGTGTGTACTCTTGCATGTGTTTGTTGTGCACTAATAGAGAAACGATGCACTGATAATAAGGAGTTTACACTTCAGGATCAGTTCATTTTCACTTCCTGTGTTCCCTTTCAACTCACCAGAAAGCCGAGACAGGATCAGCAAAATGAAAACGTAGCAAACACACAACAGCTGGCAGTGTGAGGAAGCCATGTTACTCTGCACACTGGAGTTAAGCCCTGGTCTTACATCTGCTGCATACAGATCATTCAAAGCTGTTTCATAAATATTGATAAAACTGTTGCTTGTGATAGCTTTAGGATCAGAGAAATCAATTAAAATTATAAATCATTTAAAAACTTAATCAGCATACCTATAATTGAGAATAAATTAGAATGTATTTTACAAATCAGTCCTATTTTTTTGTGAAACTCCAGTCTCTGACTAAAAGTCATAATTAATAGTTTTGAATTGGGAAGCCTTTTTATTCCATTTGCATTTTATGCTATTTACAAAATATTTATTATTGTAATATCAATATTACTTCATTCCTTTGTTTAGTTTTGTAGTTTATTCTTGTGTCCTTTTTCCTTTGTACAGTATGTGAGTTGACTTTTGTTATTTTAAACATGTTTATTTTATCCCACTTCTGCTTCTCTTTGGCTGCATTTTGCTCCTCCAACTATCACCCTTCCCATCATCCAACCATTTGTGACAACTATCAATTTTCTCCACAGTGCAGAGTGCAAACAACCATTGTTTCAGCTCTAATTTTTTTCTTTAAAACCTGTAATAGAGGGATCTCCTTGACCTCCTATATCTCCTATATATACTTATATATGTTCTTCATAAGAAAAATACAAATTGGCATGTTATTTTCTCACAAGGTAGAGCCACTTACTTTTTCTATATGAGCTATTGTTTTCTTATTTGTGAGATAGGTGACGTTAGCTCTCAGTCACTGTTGCTGCCCAGAAAGGGTGAGAATCACATTGTCAGTCATAGACTAAGCACAGTCACAGTATAATTTATATCTTGAAAATAAATGATAAAATTAACATTTTGTTCTGCCCCCCATATTGACATACTAGAACTGTGAAAGGTAAACGTTCAATACTTGTAACGCTAGTTCAGAGAGCAAGAAAGCTGTTTATAATACTTTATTACATCAGTGTGTGAACACACATTCACACACTGATGGTAGCAAACAGCAACACTGTAGCCACGGCTGCCCTGGGGCAGTTTGGATATGAGGTTGCCATGCATCGTACCGTCTGACCCTCTGGCCGTTATCACCAGAGCGAGGGTTCGAAATCACACGGAAAATAACATTGTAATCATGTTGTCGCCATCTACATTTACAAAAATGAGTATGTGACTTAAACATATGCTTTCTTATTTCTGTAGTTCAAGGATTGCTGATACTGTTGTCTATCTTGAGTTCCTGATTTCATTTCTCATTTTTTTACTTCAGCTCTCATATTTTGTGCTTCTATCTAATGGAGCTGTGCTGTGATGTGTGATGCTACGTGAGATGGCAGCAGAGCAGACAGGTGAAAGCCACTTTGTCATCACTGGAAACCACCTGCGAGCTTCCAACATGCTCATTAGCACCTTTTTGCCTCTGCTCTGATCACTCGCCTCGCTGTATTTTTCTGTCACTAACCCCCCGCTGGTGCCAGGCTTTGTTCTGAAATGTCAAACCAGGCACTGACGAACGTTGATGCTGATTACAGACTGAAGGCTTGGACAAATAGCTCAGGATGGGCAGATGAGGAGAGTGATGCAAAGACAGAAGAAAAATAAGTCTTTTCAGCTTCTCAGCCTGTCACTCTTAGCTGTTATTACCAATCACAGTGTGCCAATGTGAACTCCGACATTTCAGGTCTTTATTCTGTAACCAGGTTGCTGTGTATTGCAGACTTCTGCCCAGGTCCCTCTTGAAAATGAGATAAAGATCTCAACGGGGTTTTACCTGGTTAAATAAAGGAAATAATAATGAATAAATAAATCAGAGTAGAAAGAATTAAACTGATGCATATTTGCCTCAGTGTTAGACTCATACTCACCACCCGCTGCAATATAAAGCCTTAAAGCAGCAGGTGGAGATCTGTGGAAAGTTACAGGTCTCATTTCTATCTACTGCTCAAAGAACTGATGGCATGGCAGAGAACTTTTCTCTGAGTTAATGACAGTTTTTAGTATAACATGTCATGTAATACATTCACTGCAGCAAAACTACTGATAAAAATGACAATTAAAACAATACTCATGTGAAAGAAAAAATGTACAGCGCTCATATTGTAAAACCCAAACATCCCGCTCTCTCCAGAGAACCCACAGTTTTGAACAGTAGCAATGATTGCCATCTGCATAGCTTTGTTTGCCATTTCTAGTCTGTTTCAAATAATAATAAAAATTAAAAAAAACACACACACTCACATACACAATTTGAAAGAAAAAAAGGTAGAGCCACTTTGGTCCAGATCAAGCAAGAAGATGAACTGACTTCCCTAGAATGAATACACCTGAGGATTAAGCCCACAGGTTTCTCTAGTTTGCAAGAGATGCATCTTTGATTGCAGTTTGCCATTTACTGAGCTTTTTCAACAACTCTTAGTCTGACCCTTCCTCTGAGACAAATTTGCGAAGATGGGTCCTAAAAGGGCTTGAGCAACATAATCCCAAAGTTCATAAGAGTATACAGACCTCTGTATACTCTTATGATTGTATGGAGGATTGATTATGACCAATGAGCATCTTAGACACATGTTTTGCAACTGTAATTATAATCAGCATAAAAGTATATATCTGCGTCAAACCTGACCACCCATGTATTTATTTGCTGTCATTGTGTCAACGAGACGTTAACATCTTCAAAGCCTTTGCATTGCAGCTTATTTATAACTATCTGGCAGATTTTATGTATCAATGTACTTTTCCATATATCTTTTCATCTCTGATAAATGTGAGGGTTTTAAGTCTCAGCAAAGTTCATTATACCTTGACCTTTCGGGCATACATAACCTAACACAATAAGCGGATGCACAGACCTGCTGTCTCCAGTTTAATTGCATGAAGCTGCAGAGACACAGAAACTATCTCTAGATCAATCAAAAAGCATAAAGGGCGGACTTCCATTTTTACAATAGCACATCCAGTTTTGAGTTTTTAAATCTTTAGCTTTTGTCTTTAGTTTGTGCAGAAATAGATGGTTGCAGAAAGCAACAAATGTGCCGTGTCTCAGCAAAGAGAGCATTCAGGAGGGAGCTCAGAGTTACCCTCTATTTTATTTCCTTAGATATGAGTCTGAATAAGGTCAGAGAATAACCTTTCAAGTAGCGCACTATAAACCACACAAGGGCTGCCTAAGAGACAGTGCATGTGTGTGTGTGAGTGCGTGCGTGTGTAGAGAGAGTGCACAGTGACATTTCCTCCAATCCTCTAATTTGAAGGCAATCCACTTTAAAGATGTTGGAGGTGGAGGGACTCCAGTGTTTCAGTGTTTTAGAAGAGTTTATCATCTGTTGACCTTCTCAGCCACAAAAGCCACTAACAGAAGAGAAAGACAGGAACAGATAAAAAAAAGAAGAAAGAAAGCACCCTCTGCTTTCATTTGTGTTCAATAAAGATGTTCGTCTGTGTCACACGGCAGCTTGTGATCAAAGCCAGCAAAGGAAACCGGCCTTCATCCTGTGAAAACAGGTCTATATAAGCTTTCAGCTAATAAGATTAACCAGACACTGATAGGGTCCTGTTTTCTTTCAACCAAGGGAGTGAATGCAGGGCATTGGGGTCTGCAGGTGCTGGTAAAGTTCTAGGTAAATGAATATAGTCGTACATGGAATGGTTCTAAATAGATTTTATGGAAAAATAAAATGTTATTAGTGCAAATTTTGTGTTTGTTAAAGTTGACCCTAACACGAAACATAAATCGTCTCTGTACTCCAACAAAAAATGGAAAAAAGGGAAAAATCGTGTGGAAAAAATACTAATTACACCCCACAATTCAACAGCATATAGAGTTACTTTTAGTTGTAATCAATAATCAATTTTCTTCCTTGTGGAGGAATTTTAGTCCACTTTTATTGTGAAAGCTTAATGCATAAATGTGTTGAGATCCGAACACAGCCTTCCACTGAAATGCAAAATGTTGGACTTTGCTCCATTTCAGCACCTTTATGCTTTTTGATTTTCAGCCATTCTATAGGTGATGTGATCTTGTTTTGTCCATACATTAGCTGACAGATGGGCTCACACTTGTCCCTAGAATATGTTTGAAGTTTAACTCAATACCTGCAAGAAAATCAAGTCCTCTAGACGCCAAACAGGCCTGAATCCTCAGACTTCCATCATCATTTTTCTGACATGCTGTGTTTGCTTTTCTCAAACATGGCACACCTTTCCAAAAGAGACATGTTTGTTTGGTTTTCTAGTAATTGTATTTTCTTTAACTTTTTTACTTAACAACCCCACTTGGAAATGTGGAGACAGAGTGAATTTCTTTGAGCATTCCTGACTGAGGGACAAATTTGGAGGGACATCCAATTTTATTTTGCTGGAGTGATAAAAGCTCCAGGTCTTTGTATTTAGATACATCTTTTACTAAGCTCCCAATGAATCAATAAACACTTAATAGTGCCGGAATTTTTTTTTCATGTGATAGTGAAATTTCTTTGACATAGTGTGGCAAATAAAAGCAGAATCAACAGAATTAGACAAAATATTCAAGTCAAAAATGTGTTATTATAAAACATCCTTGTCTGTCTGTCTGACTGTCTAACACTGAGTACAAAAAAGACATAAATTCTTTGAAAAATATATCTTTTTTTAAAAACACAATTTTTAAGTTTGGGTGACAAGATGGCAGCTTTTCCTCATGTTCTCTCTTTCAAAGCATCACGGCTCTGTCACATCACAGCTGAAAGTGATTCTGCAAAAGAAAAATACATACTTCCCACATATTTCAGTGTCTTTTCTGTCAAAATTGCACTGCCTTTTGTTTGTGGTGTTGACCTCAAATGAGCCAGTTGAAACTATCTGTGCCATGCAGGTTTTCAGTCTCTTCCTTTTTCTCTCCTTTTATTATTACTTTTTCCTGCAACAGCATGGCAAGGCTCCCATCTAAATAGCTGGCCAAACATATCTAATTCTGTCTCGTGACTCATTAACGTTGGGTGTCTGTTATCATTTTCAGAGTAGCATTTGTTTGCATCTGTTCACTCCAGAGGGAGAGTCGGGGGAGGGACAACAGATGTCGCCATCGGCAACGCGACAACTTCAATCATTCGGAGTGGGTTGTCATGTCACATAACACACAAACAAACAGTGTACATACAACTATTCACACAATGCCGCATGTGTGTGCTGACAAAAACACAGCATATTTACTCACACACAAATGGGCTGCAGTTTCTATGGAAACAGTTGAGTCCCACAACATCCAGTGAGTCTTCGGAGGGAAGAAGTGTTTGTCTCATATTTCAGAAGTGTCTCAACATAAAGAACGCACAGACACACACGTAGTGATAGTCGGTGTGTTTTTGTGAATCTGTGGTGGATCCCCCTCTGCGATCACAAAGAGCAGCTCTCATCCCTGAGAATCCCATTTCACGGCCAGGCTTAGCAATGCTGCTGCCCTGGTAATGCGTGTGTGTGCGGTGGAAGTTGGGAGGCATTACAGGACCGCGACTCTTACAGGTTCAGATTATTTCAAATAAAAAGGAACTTTCTGTTTAGCACAGCAGCAGCTACCAGGGTTTGAGGAAGTGAGTCTGGACCCTTGTTATTGGAGAAGATGTGGAAAGATCAAGCAATGCACCTCAATGAAGTAAAATATCACAGAAATTACATATGTCAGGAAAAATACTTCAATTATGCTTTAAAAAGCTAAAAAAACATGTATAAATTTTCTTAAAGATTTTTTTTTATTTTTGAAGAAATGTGACGTAATTAATTTTAGACCTCTGACTTGACAGCCCTGTGGCCCACAGTCACAGAAACTCATATTGAGGATAAGCCACAACAATTCATTCCTAAAGATTGTTATTCTTGGAATCTTGTAGGAAAACATACAATCATAAAGTTACATATAGAGCTTCTCACACAGAGAGAGTCACAGACATGGGCAAGTTATGGACTTCAAGTCAATCCTCCTCAAAGCCAAATACAAAGTCAGCAGTATTTTACTTCAGCAAAGAAGAACAATTAATGGACTGCTGCTTAGTGGTCCAAAGTTCTCTTACAGCTGTAAATAAATTTAGTGCTTGATTTCAAAATCAAGGTCCAAAAGCTGTGGTCAAACTATGTCATGATCCCAAGAGGAGTGCTGGTTTATGTGTCAACAGCTTTGGTAGGTTGATTATTCACTGCTAAATTCTCTTACTGTAATTATCCATGATTATGTAAAACCAATTTTTATCACTGAAATTTAAACACTGCTGACTGTCCAGGGTGTACCTTGCCTCTCCCTCAGTAGCCCACAGGCAGGTATGGTTATATTCAGTATAATAGGATAATTGTTCTGATTAGGCTAATTTATCACATGAAAAAACACAAATCTTTCAGAAATTTGCAGTGAAGCTTTATCTTTTACAGTGCTGTTTGTCTAGGTTAATAAGTTTGGTACTTTTGTTGTATCTATGGCAAGCAGACTCACAATATTGCCGTTTTCAGCTCCGCACCAGGCTGACATGGTTTGTCCAGTAATAGTAAAGTTGTGATTGTCTGCTCTCAAACAGTCATCAAGATTCAGTGAAGCTTCTCAGCTCTGGAGTGGAGCTGAATTGGCCACTTGGTCTCCTAACTGGCGGGACAGTCAGTGGCGCGTTGACAACAGCAATCTTAGGGAACCTGTCATTACACGGTTCTTCTGCAGAATTCTGAATAAAACCAAGAGCAAAGTTCAATTCTTCACCCAAAAGTACAAGATAGTCACCTGTATTTTGGATTCAAAGCTCTTAGACGAGGAGTGGTCTTCCCTCTGCTGACAGGAGGAAGGTACAATGTTTGTCTCTTTGATGTCACCCTCCCAGACGGCAGGTCAATAAAGAGCAAGTGTTTTCTTAGTCCTGGGTATTAGCCCCCCCCATGATCACAGATGTTTCTGTCTGTAACTCCTCCTCTTCCTTGATTCCTGTTACTTGAAGCAGGATAACTCAGTGCATTGTCACATTACCACCCTCCTGCAGTCTTTTTCTATTACAGCCTTTAGCATGTGACATAATAGATTATGATATATCTAGGCTAATATATAATTCCTTGATCAATCTTTTTTATCAATTCAGCTGCAGCAGAGAGATGCAATGTCTTTTTTTTAGTGCTTTGGATACTTAAGAGAACCAGATAGAATCTAAATTTTTGAGACCTTGAACGAGTCTTCTATTTAATGCTGACAATGGTTCTGATGCAGTTTGTTCCTCTGAAAACAGATGATGCGTTATCATGTGCTGTGTGAGTGACATCTCTTCAACTTGTTAGTTATTACAAAATAACAGTGTGTCAGGAAGTGTGGCAGGATCCTGGTCTTAATATGCTGATCGGTGAACACTTGCATGACAAAATATCTTAATGAACCTTATGTCTAGTGTTTGTGTGTGTATGAGTATGTGTGTGAGATCAGATAGACCAGATGGATGAAGACTGAAGATCTGGGAACCACAGTATATTAGACTGATATTACAAGCATCATTTCACTTCTTACTCACTTGGAAAATGTTGTGTACTTTTTTTATCTGTACAGTACAACATGTTTTCTTTGCTTCATTTTCAAATATGTTCCTGTCTCCTCTTTACTTCAATAAAAAAATATTTTGTTATCTTGAGAATCTGGGTTTCAACCCTCCATCTTGCATATTCTTAGAACCTTGCAATACTTTTCCAGTTAGTAGTTTGTACTGAGTAATGATCCTAGATCACTACTAAGGATAAGCTGCAAAAGCCAGCTGTAATAAGAACTCAAATCATTAATGTAAATCATCCCGATAAAATTCTAATGAGGATATTGACATGAAATGCATTCCTATCATTGGTCACAGCCCAAACCATCCATGCAAATTAATTAAAACCTTTTGGACTTTACATTTTAAGGGCAGTGTTATGAATTTCTTAAGCTCATAGTTCCATTTTATTGCACAACCAAGTAACTACAAGTCACCTTCAGTTGTTATGAAAATGCTGCATATATCTAAAACAACTTTAAAAATTTTGACTCAAAAGAAATTGCTTAATTAGGATGCTTCCCTCTTTTCCCATCTTCTCTCTATATGGCAACATTTCAACATGTTCACCTTGAATAAGAGGATGGATGGCTGGATGAACGGATGGTAGGTCAGTGGTCTCAAACTCCAATTCTCGAGTGCCAGTGTCCTCCAACTTTTAGACAATACTTAGTCCAACATGGTGGAATTAACAGATTATAAAGACGTCTGCAAATGAGCTAAAGTTAGACTCAGGTGTGCTGAAGCAGAGACTCATCTAAAAGTTGCAGGACATTGGCCTTCGAGGAGGTGAGCTTGAGACCATTGCTCTAGGTGATTCAAAGGTCATAGAACAGAATCTTTTATTCTGAGAAGCTGTGAATATTAGAAACCATTCCCATAACTCGGCAACCTTTCTTATCTTCTTGACATTTTGAAATTGTCTTCCTGATAGTTGAAATAAAAGTGATTCCTCTTGCTCAGATAAATGGTAATCTTTGGTAAAAATAAAAAATAAAAATAAAAGAAGTGACCAATGATCTTTGAATCATTAAGTTAGCAATATGACAATTTACTTTATTTAATTGTTGATTGTAAAGCTGGGTACGTCAAACAAATATTCATTTATAGCAAGTGTCAAATTAACACAACAGGGACGCCCTCAAGAGAAAGAACCAAAGGAAAAAACATCCATCATCACAAAGCATCTTCAAACCTAAATGATTCATGCTACGTTTAGTAGCATGAATCATTATTGAATAAAATGCCCCAAAGGAATGTATAAACACCATCATCACCTTCTGATCCTATACAGCAAGGACCCACCAGCCAAAGATTAAAATGTTCCTGTGTTTTCACCTTAATCGTTTTTCGCCAAGATCCCTGTTGTCCTCACAGCCTGCACACTCACAGAGGATGTTATTTATACCATGGTGTTAGACGGGAATGTGTGAGAGTATGGCTTCATGCTGAGCCGCCACAGCAAGGTTCCTGACCACCAACTAAAAGGGAACTTTGATCCAGTGGAGATCACTCCATTATTGCAACTTTATTCCAATTACCTCCAAGTCATTCATCAATCGACCAGCCTGCTGGACACCTCACAGTTTTGTTTTCATTATTTGTGTTTGCAGGTTGTGTTTTCTGGATGCCTGACTGTGGAGACGGTCAATGTTTCTTAGGAGGCTACCACCTCATGTCTATTGATCAATTCCATTGGTTGCTGATGTCTCTCAGTACCATGAGGATATTATTTTGTTACGCTTTCTGGATAAAACAGTGAAAGGTATCTGAATAATTTCCCCGGAACAAAATTAATTATTTTTTTCTCCATCACCAGGCATCCTTATACAAAAAATAGAGCCTATGCCTTTAAAGCATTAATTTGTTTTGCATCAAATCAACTTGTTTGAAAAATACAAATCGGACACTGAAATTCATAGATATTTAGTTTGGGATATACTGGTACAGCCTATCCTGCAACAGACTGGCGACCTGTTCAGGGTGACCCCGCATCTCGCCCAGAACGGAGATTGGCACCAGCACCTCCCGACCCAACTGGTGACAAGGATGTTAGAAATTGGATGGATGGATAGATATACTGGTACATATGTACATCAGTATTTTAACAAGCACAGAAACAACTGAGGTAACATACCAAGACAATTCATGATTAAACATTTTATAAAAGGAGGAAAGAGGAAACGTTACTCTTCAAGCTACAATTAATCCACAGGCAGCAGGCCTTTAAATCTATAGTCAGAGCATCTCCACTTCCAGGACTGAAAATGAATTGTGCGTGTGTGGTCAGAGCAGGTTATGAATACAACATTTTGCTAGTCTAAAATATAGCCCAGCATTAAAACGAATGGCTGCATTTCTATTGTCTCTTTTTAATGAATTGATTGTGCTAAGTGTGATATGTTGAGGGTTTTTATTGAGGGACAAGAAAGTAAAAAAAAAAAAAGAAAAAACACATTTTGTGAAATACCTAAATCTTAATGAAGAAAAAGCAATAATCGAGAAAGAAAAAAGGTAAAGGATTTGTACCACTTTATCAAGTCCAGAGGACCCCAAAGTGCTTTACAGAATGCCCAAGAACACAAGAGTGGCAGACACAGCAGGAATCAAACCAGCAACCTATTGATTGTGGGAGAAACTCCTATCAATGTAACCACCCTAAAAAAAGAAAGAAACTGCAGAGTCTCTTTCAATCCAAAATACAGGAGGAAGAGAAAAGTTAAACTTGAAACATCAAGAATTGATTTTTTTCTTTTTGTTTTTTCAAAATATGTGGGGAATTATTTACAGACTTGTTTCTGTCAACAAAAACAGAAACAACATAGAGGTACCAAAGTAGTATGTTACTTTTGTCCTGTAGTAATACAGTTGTACACAATGTCAATTATTCAATTTAGAGGATGAAACAGATCATTTCGTGACTTTAGGGACAGTTCATGGCTTCTCTTCTTACTGAGGAGTTGGCAAATGTGATTGATATAAAATAGGATATAACTTGTCCTCATTCTGGAAATGTAAACCTGTGTTTTGTCATGCATTTTAAAATGCTAAAATGTTAAATCAAAAATTAAAAAAGTGCGCAAAGGAAAATATTAGGTTGGTAGATGTATTACATGTTGAAATTTGCTTTACCTACTTTAAAAAAACCTAAATCTTCCCTTCGCGTCAGTGGTAGAAATGATCATCATTTGCATGGTTAAGTGGTTGAGCTGGTCTCAGGGAGCTGAAGACTGCATAAGACAATTTAATAGATCTATCAACACGCTTAGCAGGCAAGTTGTCAAACAAAAAAATATTAAAGAAAAAAAAGTTGTGCTCCAAAACGTGGGTTAGGGTTAGGGTCCCGCAGAGAGCAGAAGGAACATAATCTTCAGCTTAATATTGCCTAAAGTAAAGTTTAGTGTTTTGTACATCCTTGTAAGTTTCTGCGCTGCCTTGTGAATTTTACTACCACTCAGTTCTCTAAAAAAAAAACTCAGATTGTCCAAAAGTATGTAGTTAAACTTAGGAAGTATGGTGAAAAAATTGGAGAAGCACCAAATGGCCACAATCTAGTGACTGCTGTTCAGTCTCTGTCAGAGGCCAAGCGGCTTCACTCCCACACACATCTGTAGTGCGTCTGTTGCTTTGTGCCTTGTGTTGAAGGGTTCTTCATGTAAACCTAGAATCATCCTCTGCAAACAAATCAAATAAAATTTGTTACGCTGTGCCCAGAAAATAAATTGAATTTGAGATTAATAAAAATCATGGAAAAGAAATAATAACAAAAAAAACTATAACTCCATTCACAACATGTTAATACATTACAAACTCATGTTTATGTCTGAAATGCATTTAAATGAGAATCCCACCCAACAATATGTTTTTAAGTGGACAATAATGTTGTGATTAAAAATATATTATTTGGTTTTCCATAATAAATCACTTTTATCATCTGGCTGGCCATCCAGCCATCCACAAAGAGTGTGACATGCATGGTAAGAAAAGGAAAAGGTGGTCAGTAATTTACAAAGTGACTTTTGCACATCCAATCAATGTGCAGTCAGCACTATAAACTGGAGGTTTCACTCACAGTTTATGATTCAGCTCTGAAATGAATGGCTACTTTGTTTTGCCTTCCAAAGCTCATTGTGGCTTTTATCCTTCAGTGCAAGCCACTTCCTTTCAAAAACAAATATTTTCTGTTGGTGTATGTCTCAAACTATTTGACAAAATGAGAGAAAATCACACTTTCTCCAAAATACTTGTGACATTACTTAGTCAGAAACATCTGCTTTATCGCCATAGGAGAGAAACGTGTATAAATAAACCTTAAAAGGTATCTGTAGGTGTTATTATATAGACCCAGGATGAACCACAGACTTTCATATAAGTTAACAAGCAAGATGCAGAACTCTGCATAAGATGAGCTCTGTTGTTGTCTCGGCTCCCACAGAGACGCAGAAAGCACCGAACGCTCAGTTAATGTGGCGTACCCAACCTCTGAACTCGTGAAGTTCTTTTTGGCTCCCCGCTGTTATTAAATTCCTCATTGTGGGCAACAAGTTCAGACTCCAATATATCATTTTTGCGCTTATTCTAAAATCCTTTGCCAACTTTAGCTTTCAAGAAGGGCCATTACCTTGTTGCAGAACTTTTGCTGGTTTTGAGGAGTCAGTTGGGAAACCTCCAGGAGGTCTTTTACTGAGTTCATTATGATCCCAACAGACGGTGAAACAGCGGCTGCTCCCAGGGAAGGATGGTTCTGAACAAGTTGGAAGTTCTTTTTTTTTTTCTCAGAAGCTGCTTCCTCCCCCTCTCTTGCCCACCTCCTCCTTAAGTCCTCTGGGCCAATTTTCGCAGGCAGCAGGGGACGAAAGCAATGAGTCTCCTCACAGCAAGGTGTGACGCCGAGTGGGGAGAGGATGATGTCGGCTGGAGAGACAGAAAAGAGACGACGCTTCGCTGTTTGGCAAGCTGAAGTGCTGACAAGCTTCAGAAACCTTCTGCTCCTGTTTGTCAGACTTGAGAGCACAGCTTCATACTGGTGTTAACTCACACAAACATTCACTTCATCTAAGGGTTCCTTTTGTCTCTGACATAATTTCTGTAGCTCTTCACAGAAAGTCTTGGACTCATTATGCCAGCACTTGCTATGTTTATTGAATATCTGTTGCAAAAGTGGTTTAGTAGAACTGAAAAGGACAAGTTCATGTGTTTATTTTGTTCATCAGCCTTTAATTTCTTTAGCGTTAGATAAGAAACCATTCCTGCTGCGTTATTAGAATTACATCCAGCCATCCATTTTTGGCAATCCACGATTGGAGCTGGTTTAGCAAGAAAAGCCAATCATCTCTCACTATTCAACTTCTTTTGATGACAATTAGTTTCTGGTACATCAGCGCTGGACAGTCATTGGTTACTTTTTAAGATACATATGTTCAATCCACATAATGCTCACAGTAAGACCACGCTGCTTAGAGCATTACCTGAGACATACTGTAGTTAGGGCTCAGTTTTGGGCGAATCAGCCGACATTGAATGGATCCATGATTAGTTGTAGCAAAAGGCTTTATCTAAGAAACATTTATTTCAGCTACAAAAACAAAACAGAAAAAACTCTTTAGACTGTTTTGCTTTTAAAACTTCAACTGAAATACTGTCACACAGATCTTTTCTTGTTAATTATATTGCAACGCAACATGGGTGAATGAATGCTTGATGATACAGAGTCAGTCAGGTCAATTAGCTCGTCACATGACAGCAATATAACGTGTCTAGGCAGCTGTATATGGTGAATATGGCTTGCTGAAGTTAAAGTATCAGGATAGGGAAGAAAGAAGATGTAAGAAACTTTGAACTTGGGATGATTGTTGGTGCAGAACGGCTGGTCTGAGTATTTCAGAAGCCTCAGCTACAGTTGGGTTTTTTTGCACACAAAGCCATCGCTCAGACAAAAATGTCTTGTCGATGCCAGAGGTCAGAGAAGAATGAGTAGCTTGAGATGAAAAAATAAACCACTGCAAAGTTATGCAGAATGCTATCTCTGAACAAACAGCAGAAGATGTGCTACAGCAGTAGAAACCACAGTGAAAACCACCTGTCAGCAGTTATGTACATGCATTAGTTAAGCTCACATTTTTAAAAACTTGAGCTTGAAATGTGAACTAAATATTTTTACTTTTTTCTGCACATAGAACATACATTTGATATATTTTAAAGAGAAGGAATCACTGCAACACTGTGGTCGTTTAACCAAAATTATAATGCAAGCACTCTAGTTTTACGTTCACATTCATTTTAGAGAATTATCAAAAATGTGTGAGATGAAGGTGGTTCTGTCCAAGACAACTACAGTTTTCAGTATTTGGCAATTATTCACTATTCCTGTGTGTTTTTTGACTGTGTTGTAATAGTCTACTCTAAAGAGAGGAAAAATCTTGGCAAATCCAGTTTTATTTAAAATATGTGAATGAGAGCAGCTGTTTTGGGAATTCAGTCATCACCAAATACAGTTTATGTGAGAAAAGAAATCTGGAGAGAATGAAATGGATGATGGCTGATGGCATAATCCATGCAATATATACCTTTCACTTCATTTCAGATAAATCTTGATGATGAATAAATTAACTTTAACCTGGCTGAACTGAGTTAACCATTAGTTTATGTAAGGATGGACTGGAACAACACTCAGTCAGCTATGCACATAAAACCGAGGCTAATTTACACACATATGCCAGAATTTGACAATAACACCAACAATTTTGCTTAATCTGCTTCCCTTTCAATATTTAGAAATTCTGGCAACCACCAGTAAACCTGAAGTCTCAGCACAAAGAGCTATGTTTGGAAAATATGGAACAATCAGATCTCTGATGTATGATAGAACTTGACTACTAAGGACTAAATATGTGAGAAGAATAATTTAAAATTTGATTCTCTATTTAACAGAGAACTAATGAAGAGAAGCAAAAACAGAAGGGATATGATCTCACTGCTTAAGCCACAGCCTCTTCGCAGATATTTGGACTTCATGACTGTATAATAGTCCAAGCTTGAGGTACCAAATGCATGGATTAGTTTGGAATCCAACAAATCTGTTTATTGTGGTATTTAAATCACATCATGGTCAAAGATGTCAGCAATGGTCATCCAGATTTAATGATAAATGTATCTCAGCATAACATTCAAAATATCCCATATATATATATGGAAGAAGGGCATCCCACCTTTAAACTTGGAGCATATTCATTATGTGTATTAATAAGTTTTAAACTCAACAAGTCTGATTCAAAGCAGTCTAGTCCTGTATCCTTGACCTCTACATGGAAGGATGTTAATCTCAGCCACTTGTCTTGGATTTCATTCTCATATTTATGATTCTTATCCACACACCCTTGGTGAAGGTGAGATTGCAGACAGATGTAAACCTAGATTTTTGCCATTTGTTGAGCTTTTTTTATTACAACAGATTAAACCAAAACCATCATCCTCAGAGATGCTGAGGATGCACTGAGACTCATCACAACCTGATGGGAACGTTTCAATTTTTCTGGTTAAGAATTATGGACTTGGACTTGGAAACAGCTCCCAGAGCTCCATAAAGGATCATGACATGGAGCAGTCCAGGTTGAGGAGATGGCCAGCACTTTTCTGTCCTCCAGAGCTAATAATAAAAGTAAATTTGCATATTCATCTTTTCAAGCAATGAAAGGGGTACGTTTTCAAAAGTGACCATATATTTTGGTTGAAGAGGTGTTTATGTCTCAGATATGATGTGAGACATAATTAAATACTTTCCATTCAATGTTTTTCTTTCTCCTTGAGAACAGTTTGGTTTGTTTGCTGCTTAGAGACAAAAAAGCTTTTCAGCTGAGCTTCTATTCAGGACATAGAAAAGAGTTAACGCACACACACGCACACACACCTGCAATCACACACAGCAGGTCGTATCTCTGCTTGTTTTCAGCATCGATTGCAGAGATCGACCTGCTGAGCTTCACAACATCCAGTCAGTAACCAGTCAGTAACTGAGTGACCGCTGCATTGATCCTCTGCCTCGGTGACTGATTAAAAGCCCGACATGACTGTTTCCTGCCTGCTTGTCCGCGGAATGATTTGTTTCCTGCTCAAACAGCTCTTTTTCTACCATTCATTTCTGGTCGTTTTTTCTTTCTTTATTTATTTTTTATTTTTTGGGGGGGGGGTTGCTGTGATGTTCTTTGACGGCGCGGATCAGAAAGAAGGAGCGCTCTGAACGCAGCAGGCCGCGGGTTTGATCCCCGCGGTGGGCTGTCTTTCAGCAAAGAGCTCGGACGTTAAAAGGACTGTCGGTCGATAGCTCGCTGTGTGGCTGCACTCGATCGACAGGCTGATAAAAGCAGCTGATTGGCTCAGAGATCTGACCATGGATTTATGAGGAGAGGATTGTTTGGGCTGTGTTTGGGAAGCTTAGACCTTTATTGGATGTTTCCTGACTGTGTTGTCGGAAGATGACGACACAAAACGACGTGTGTGAGCAAAAAAATGCTGGCACTTGTTCAATTACACAAAAGCACAGCGTTCTTTGTTTGAAGGGGAATAGAAACTCTTCAGTTTTCTCATCAAGTGGGGCAGCCTCAGGCGGTGAAAGCACATCAGATTAAGTGTTTTCTTCACCATAGTGGTAAAATACGCGCAAGCTTTAACATGACTGATGTGGCTGTGCACTTATAATGATAAACTCTGAGCCTGGTGAGAATAAATGAACAGAAATGGAGGTGGCGGAGTACTGCTTCTTGTTTATTTCTCTTTATTTTTATCAGTGCAGGGTTTCAGAGCTGCATGTTTTCATGCTGAAGTGGTAATTTCTTCTGGTGGAAGCAGATTTCTTTGTACCACCTTTGCTCACTCGTCCTCCCACTCGGTGCTTGTCTGTAGCTCAGCTCTGTCATATTTTTAAATAAGTTTTTTTTTCTCTCTCTCTCTCTCTCTCTTTTCTTGTGGCTTGGTGAGGGTGAAAGTATACACCCTGGAAAATCCCATCAACCCCCTTTTATTTGATAGCTTGTACTGTATTAACACACACATCAGAGATGCAAAAAGAGATGGTTGCAGTTATGTTGACACACTGTGTGATCAGGCAAAGAGAAACAGGTGTTTTTTTAAGTTTTACTTAAGTAACTCTGCCACACAAACTGGCAACCCTGCTGTCAATAATTTTGCAATATTGACAGCACAGTCTTCATAGACGTCTCCTCTTATATTTTACAAGGATGGAGCCCCGAGAGATGGATTGCAAACATGCTGGGTGCGATGATTTTCAGCATATTTATCCTTTGTGATGTGGCAGATCTACGGTGCATGTGCAGAATAGCCCAATTTTAGTCTAATCACACAGTTCCACTTAAATATACCCTTTTGTTCCACTTAGAAATCAATCATGACCAACAAAATTAGACTTTTTGACCAATGAGGTGGGGGGCAATGCCACCAAGCCTGGGTAGTGTGGAGATAAAAAACACATTTTCCACTTTTTTGAAGCTTACATTATGATGTAATGTTATTCCCTCATCAAAAACGTGATAAAGCTCTTCCTTGCAGCTGCAATCACCACCCGAGCTTCCGCCCCATAGAGCACCCGTCCCTTATGATGAGGTGTTGAAGGGCATTTTGGAAATGCTAGCAGCTTCTTAAAGAGACAGAAGTCCAATTTCAAGTCGTCAGTATAGGAAGTCGAGTTTCTTTTTAGTTATGTCAGATATGTGGGTAAACCTTGGAGACCAAAAGAGATAAACACATATCTACTTTATCTGTATCATTGTCTTTTCTTTCTTCTTTTGAAAAGTCAAGAGAATAGGCCATTAATTACTATGGTAACTACAAAAGTATAAAATAACAGTAAACATAATAAAAACTTATTTATTTCAAAATCTTTAGAAATGTTCAGAACAACTATTAGACACGTAAAACATGAAACTGACTTCAGGCATATGGATCAGAATATTGGAGATCTCATTCACCATTCATTCACCCTCATCAATCTCAGTTTTTTTGTTTTGTTTTGCCTTGCAACAAAAGATGCTTGTAGCTCCGCAAGGTTTGAATTTGTATATGAAGTGATCAAAATGCTTGCACTCACAAAACTATACACAGGCTCACACTAAACTCCAGATCCGAACGCGACCCGGGGTTGGGTCCCTAGCCTATGGGCACAACGACATGTGGCAGGAGAAAGCGGTAATCAAACCCACAACTTTCAGATTCTAAGACAACTTCGCTTCCCATAGTCACCCCATCTGTCCTCTAATCAACAAAGACATAATTTTACTGTGAATAAGAACACTTTCTAAACCTAATGAAGGAGGGAAAGATGTGATTTTTATGCACTAATTCATTTTATTTGCCTCATCTACCTGTAAGCTCATGCTGAGAGGAGAGATTATAGTGAGTTTAGGAGTTATGATCCATGTGCTTAGATTGATTTCCTGTGTTCAGAGCATTATGTTGAAGGGATGTGAACAGGTGTCTGAAGAGGTTATACTTCAGTGAGTGACTCTGCAAACGATGTCAGTCTCACTTAGAACCAAGGAAGCACAGAATAAAAAATTACTGTTTGCATTTAGTCTGATCAGAGCAAAGCCTCATTAATGTTTGACACAGTACCGTACAACCCATTCGCTTGCTGTATGCAACGTGAGTCAACAGTTGCAGACGTGGTGCATCTGTAGGATATGTATGACATAGAGATCTTTGAATCCGTAAGCTCTTCATGAAAAAATAAAGTGATTTAAAAAAAAAAGAGGAAATATGAGCTATACAAAACTTATGTGAGAAAATACACAAATATTTGCTGTTTTTCTGTCCTATTGCCTCCATTTGCTCTCATCTTCTGAATGCTGACAGGAGATTTTAATGAGCAATGTGTTGTTCTTGTCATTAGCGCTAATGCTTATTATTCATTGATACATCTCTGTACGTACACGGGAGCGGTCATTCTAGATGGGTTGGGTAATCCACAATGCAAATTAGAGTCTCTGTAATCATGCATTTCTGTGTAATAAACAAACCTCTGTTTCTGTTTAAATCAAACTGAAAACAACCTTTTGATGTTTCTCTGGGTTTATTTTTTATTCTGGTTGCTTTTTTCTTATTCTGTTTCACATAAACATGAAGAGCATCTCTGAAACATATTTTTAGGCAAAATCAAGCGCGTTCAGATGAAGTCAGGATATTTCCAAATGTAATCTCCTGGAGCGAGGCCAGAAGCTGTGCGCACCCCGAGGTGAACATTAATCTGTGGCCTCCGACTGTCTCCGATTCTGACTGTTCAACATAGGGAGGCCAATCTGTAAGTGATGATGTTACGAAGCAGCAGACAAGCCAGAGGTGATTCATATTTCTGAGAGAATTATGCTTCTAGCCCTGCAGTTAAAAAGTAAAATGTAGGAACAAATCAGCAGCAAGATTCATGAATTATAATTTCTGTTTTTTACTCATGTAGACCATGCGGGAAAGATTTTTAACCTTTAAAATTGGTTTGCTCCAGACATGGAGCACTTCAAATCAGATATTTGGGGGTATTTTTCATCTCCCTTCAACATATGAGAAAAATAAAGCAGCCTCATTAAAAAGATATATATAAAAAAAAGGAAGTAGATTTTTTTGCAAACACTAGATCAATAACATTTTCTGCAAATGTTACTATCTCTGACCGTTTAATTCTAATTTCTTCAATTACAACAGCCATCTATCTATGATCCATACCTGCTTTTCTGTGCAGCGTCACGCGGGAACACCTAGAGCAGGTCTCCAGTTCATCATAAGACAACACAGAGACACACAGGCCAAACAACGGTGCTAACTCACACAAAGTCAATCTACTAGTTGTGTTTTGGACTGTGGGAGGAAGCTGGAGTCCCTGGAGAGCATGGTTTCTAGAAACAGCATCAATATCAGTGACCATCTGCTGCTGTTGGTTAAGAAATGACAGAACTATATTTGTCAATGAGATCAGCCAGAACAAAGACACAATTAAACACAGAAGCACTAGACAGAGTAATTTCTAGAGAATGAAACAACAGAAAGAAAACACAAAGATGAATTTATCAGAATGTCAAGTGTTATGCCCAGTCCTCAGAATCGTTAGCATGTCTGCTTCATGGAAGGAACGTAGGAACTGGCTCCATGGAAGAAGAGCCCAATATCTCAAAGGCAATCCTATTCTACTTCTAGAAACTGCATGAACCACCAGTAAATCTGGAGTCTCAGAAAAACATGTTCTATGAAAAACACATGAAACAATCAGATCTCTGATCTAAGATGGAACTTGATTATTTACACCTTTATATGTTAAGAGAGGAATTTTAAATTCCATTTTGATTTAACAAGAAGCCAATATTGCAATCCTAAAATGACAGAAACATGAATCTTTGAACTATCTCATTACAGTATTTCAATTACAGAACTGTTTGAAACGCATGTGTCTGGTTCGCCATCTGAAAGAGGAAAACAAATCTTCCCCATCCGGAGTGTTTGAAGTAACTGTTGATGGAGGTATGTTTCTTTTCTTCTTTCTTCTTTTAATTCCCTGAATCATAAAGCGGCAGCACTGATCTGTATGCTGGTTGGCACATGAATGTGGGAATTTTCCCTGGCTGTATCGAGGTCACTGGGATGCACCAGCTCACTGAAGAAAAAGAAGCTTTATTTCCTTCCTGGTTATTGTTCTCTGTAGATATATGTGATGTATGAGGTGGAGCAGCAGTATCACTGACTCCTGAACCTGTCACCATAATACTGTTTCTTACACTGACTCAAGCTCAGATGAGACTTACTCAAAATTTGTCTGCAACAGACCAGTACTTCAGATTTTTTTTATGCTGGTTAATGTCAATGTATTTGTAATTCTGGAGTTCTATGTGAATAGAAATCAGAGCAAATCATCATGTTTCATTGCTGCTAAAGAAGTAAGTAAAAGAGTATCAATGGGTTTTAATAGTGGTTAAATATTTCAGACTCTTTTCTTCCTTTATTACAGTGAAACTTCAAATCCAAAACAAGTTGGGATTGATATAATGCACTTCAACACTTTGCCTAATACCATAATTTCTGGACAATGAGATACACCTTTTCTCATAGATTGGCTGTTCCTGTGTCTTATGTTATTTTTCTTTATTTCTTCTTCATGATGCAATGGTCGCTCTGTCAATCAGTGACAGACACAATTACCCAAAAAAGTAATGAACTTTTACTTCGTTACTTCAAAATCTAATTTTATTTGTATAGCACTTTCCAGCAACAAGGTATTTCAAAGTGCTTTACATCATAAAAATACCAAAATAGAAAACATAGTCAACAATGAACAATTGTCACTTTTATCCTTTTCACAGTAATATCATAAAATATTGTTATAAAATTGATAAAACTCCTAGTTATGATGAGGTATAAAAATTGCAGCCATGATTTGCAGGATCACACATTCACCATTCATCATCTTTTCCTGATTGAATTCCTGTCTTATGCAGCTCACAGAAAGATTAAAACCAAAACAGTTGCTTTGAAAAAAACTCCCAGCATTTTCATCATGAATTCCCAAAATCTCTCTCTGGTATAGCTGCCTCCATTCATTTCTTCCTTTCTGCTGCCTTTAGTTTTTACTATGCCTTTTAAGTATATTATTGCAGTTTCAGAAGTTTTCTTCTTATGCTCCAATCTGGGTTCGATCACTACAAATAAGCTTGGAGCATAATCAATGAATCAATCAATCAATAAATCAATCAAATTTTATTTGTATAGCACATTTCGTAATGATGTTGTCTGTTGTTTTATATATTATCAAATTAAAAAAATAACACTAAGATTTTTCCTCTCTTGAGATGGCGGAAGAAGTTCTTGCTTCAGTCCGAGATTTTTTTATTAACTTTCGATGTGAAGGTGAGCCAAGTAAGTTTGACACCGATATATACTTCAGAGCTCTTATACTTGTAAGAGTAACAGGAAGTGGTTTCAGAGCCAGATTGTTGTTGGAAGACATAGAGGTAAAGGTAGAAGTGGCAGCAAGACCTAAAACTATACTTTATGATGGTACAGGGCTTTTTCAGTGCCCATGGCAAAGCTTGTTTCCACTTCTGTGATAGCAGAATTAAAACAGAAAAGTCCAGCAGAGATTTTAGAGCAATCTACGCTGCCTTCAAGAACAAGTTACCAGAGGCATCCAGGCATTTTTCACAAAAACAAGCACAGACTCCAAAAGTATGGCTGAGGAAGATGAGGGTACAACCACTGGATGTAGCTGACTACAGTCCTCAACAAAACTGAAGGTTTTGAAACAGCATGAGCAAATGTTTTACAACTGATTTTAGTTTTCTGTATTGAATAATTGTACAGGCAAGTCAGAGAATTATCAAGGATAAATAAGAATACAGTGATGTTTGTTCTTTTGAAAATGGTGTTTTTTATTTTGCCAGCATTAAGTCGAGAAAAAAGTACAACAGCAATTATTCTGCACTTGACTTAAATACAGTGAGAAGAAGCATGCAAATGTGTAACATCAGTTTGTCCAAAGACAAATGACCTGTTATTTTTTTTATTGTTATTATGCAGCATATGTGATCCTCTAAGACCAGAGACCAACATAGTTTCACTCCTCTCTTGTTGCAGAGCGAGAGGTTCATTTTGTTCAGCATCGAGTTACCCTAAAAACTACAATACCAGGAGACATGTTTAATATTCCTCACCGTACATCAGATATTTTCTTTTGCATGAAATCAGATATTTGCTCCGTTAATATTCTCCAGCCTCCATTATGCAAGAAAATAAAAAAAAGAAAAGAAAAGAAAAACATTTTATACTCAGACCAAGAAAATGATGCCTGGAAGGCGTTTCACTACAGGGGCTGTTGTAACACTGAGGGGCCCTGGGAGCTGAAAAAGAGCAGCAGTGACCCCTACAGGTGAGAACTGTTGGAGAGAAGGGGAGAAAAAAGGGATGAGAGAAAGGATTCAGGCAGAAAATGAGAGATCTGGAGTCTTATGTTGTTGTTTTTTTTACATTTTACTCAAGAAGTTAGAAAATATTTTAAAAAAGGATCATTTAATGTCGATGTAAAGTAAATGTATACATCCAGTTAACAAATAGCAACGAGTGTTCAGAAGACATTGATTTAAAGTGAGTCGTATTGTTCTGGTGCTCTCAGTATTTAATGATTGCCACCGGTTTTATGTTTTTATTTTTTAAGAAGTCATAACTGAATGTGATGATTTTTTATTCAAGGTTCGATGCTTTTCATACTTATGCTAGCTCCTGATGTTTGAAGAAGCAGAAAGTCAGAATGTTTCAACAGAAACTGACAATCAGACACATGTAGAAAACGATAGATGGATATATCTTCCTAAATCCACGTTAACAATACTAAGAAGACTAACTATCACATGCTGTCTCTTCATGCTGAGTCTCTACAGTTCCTGAATCAGATTGGGTGTGCAGAATCAAAAAGACCAAAAGGAATGCACAGAGAACTATTTTCAGTCACAATTTATCAACTCATAGATTGTCTGCAACAAAAATTAAACATGTACTGTAAAACCGGATGGAAACACCATTAGATTGCTCTGTTACTGCTTTAAAAATGACCTGGCTTTAAAAGCTACCTAAACCCAAAATTGAATATGCCTGTGTTTATTCAAAGTCTTTCCCATACTTTGTCCAAGCTGGAACAGCCGATGCACAGTCACATGGTTTTGGGATGTTCATGACTCTCTGTCAGAATTCCCACTACCTCCCTGCATCCTCTGTTTTGCTTTTATAAAAAAGTGCCACATTTTTCTGCAGATAGCCTCATCTGTAATCAACAACTTTGCAATTTCCATCCAGATGTTTTTAGCCATTTCATAGTCTTTGTAGTTAATTGGTGAAGAATTTTACAAAAGTTTTCATTTTGCAAAACATCAATACTGCACACATCACACGGAGCCCTTCAAAGTAGTTCAACCTGTGAAATGGGAACTGTGAACAAATGGTAAATGATCTGAACAGCACTTTCGAGTCCAGAGAACCCCAAAGCAACACGCTACATTCAGTCATTCACACACATTCACAAGCTGATGGTAGCAAGCTACTATATAGTAGCCTCAGCTGCCCTGTCTGTGTCACAAAGGCTCTTATGCACCAAAGCCACCAGGTCCTCTGAGCACCACTACCAGGCAAGACAGCTGCCCAAAGACACAACAACAGAGGCAGACGGAGCGAGAATCAAACCGGCAAACCACCAATGGTAGGACAAACCTGCCTCCAAAAACTGTTTTTGTTATATATTAGGAACTCTTCCTGTGCAACGTGACCTTGTCATGTTGTGTGTTTATGAGAGCACTAAGGCAGCAAAAAGCAAGTAATTGGTGGTAAACATGAAAACTTGAGAGTTTATTAAAATAAAAAGTCCAAAAGCTCATACAGCCACAAGGGAATCCAAAAGAAAAAGACATGAGACCCATCAAGCACAAAGAGGCTGGTCAGGTCGGAAAACCAGGAGTTTAAAGGTCTTACAAGAATTGAAAAAAAGCAAATGGAATAAACATGGTGACAATGAGAATGATTTAACTGAATGTGAATCAGCTGTGGGAGATGCACAGCTTTAGACAACCAATAGAGAGCAGGTAAATCCAGTAAACAGTAACTAACTTGACCATAACTTGACATCACTAGACAAAAGTGACAAGATTCACATCCCCAAATGTTTCTGCTGTTACAGGAAGTAAATAAAACACAAAACAATACAAAATTGTTGGAATAAAATGGGAACTATATCTCACAGCAGAATACAAACTAAATTAAAAGCCTAATATACAGAGCAAAATTACTAAATGAAAATGAAGTCCTTAATTTATTAAACAAATCTGATCCTCCAAACCACCGTAGGTGTCTTGAACTTAAAAGTCTATGTAACTGTTCACAATCTCCTGATTAGCCAAAGCCAGCTACTATGCTTTTGTCCAGAATTTCTGAGGAAACATCAGAAACATTATGATGTTTTTATTTTATTTTACCATTTTTTAGTGGTTGTGTAGAGCTTTGTTCCCTGTTTTTATTATACATCGGTTTGTTTGGTTTTGAAACCATTTTTATCCACATAAATAAAAACTTCAATTACTTGGTCACATTTCAATCAAAACCTCCATTTTGTATTGCTGGGCTTTGTGGCCATTCAGAACAACTTTTGATTCTATCCATTGAGAGATTGGTTTGGAATTAACAGTGTAGGGTAATTTATCATTATATTTAACACATAGGATTTTATTGTCTTCAGCCACACTGGACTTGTTATTGCAGCTTCATAGCACCGTCTCTGTGTGAATAGGTTTACTGTTGCTCATTGGAAGGCTCTTGAAGCTCAATTGGTTCATCAAGGTCTAATTGGCAGTTTGAACAGTGGAAAATTACGATAATGCAGCCCATGCACATAATTCTGAGTGCTTAACAGGTGAAGTGTAATTATGACTGATTTAAAGATAATGTACACACTTTAATGAACACAAACATAATGATTTGTTGTGTGTGTTCAGGGTCGTATTCGTTTCCAGTAACATTGGTTTTGGGTCGCAGACGATATATAAAATTATTAAACTTTCATGTCTTTTTCAAAGGATACAGTGAAGTTTGATAAATATTTGCAAAGAAGCTGATCAAAAATGCCACAAAAATAACAAGTGGTGTCATTATTGATACAAAATGTGTTATTCTGATTTTTCCCATTAAGGATAAAATGAACGAAGTTGTGGCCTAGGAAGATTGCTATTTTTCACCAACAATAATAGATTTTACACACTGAATGTTTTTGAACCCCTCCTAGATATTTTCAGATATTGGCTACAAACTTGAGTATCATCTCAAGGCAGAGATAAATAAAAGTGGCTTCCACCTACCATTAAAAAAACTGTCCTGGTGAACATACAAAACATCCAGTTAAGAACAACCTTGATATGTTTGCTTAATAGTTTGATCTTCAACACATCTCAAAATTACTGTTCAAACAAAACCCAATCCCTCTCTACTGAAGTGGACAGGAAGTTCATAAGATTCCACAGCTTTGAGATTTTTACACTAACCACATGTCAAAAGTGTCATTGGTAAGATTTGGGTCCATCTAAAAGATCTGAGATTTGAGTTGAGGACACTTTGGTTATACAACGTGTCTTTATGAGCCTGTCAGAGACTGCAGACTGTGATAAAACAAGCCTAAATAATGGAGCTGCCCACAACATCATGACATGATTTTATTTTTCTTTTGCGTGTATGCTGTGTTTGATTTTCTCCAAACATGTTGCTGTAAGGACAAACATCTCTACCTTGGACTAATCTGTTCAAAGGACTTTGTTCCAGAAGTTGTGTGGTTCATTCAGAGAAAAGTTCTCTAAATTCTGCTAACATGTTCTTTTCAAAGAAATCAGGTTTTACTCTTCAACCTTTCCAAACAAGCCTTCCTTTTCCACTGTTTTTCCAATTGCCCCATCATCATTTTTAACATTTAACATGCCATCTGAGATCTGTAGAGTCTGAAATGGAGCTCTTGGGTCTTTTTTAATTTCTCTGAGCATTACACAGTCTGACCAAGGGGTTACTTTGCTGGGACAACCATTACAGGGAAGATTGTCAGTTCTCCTAAATGTTTTCAACTTGAAAATAGTATTTCTTTCTGTAAACTTGGACTTCTAACCCTTTTCAAATTGCAGCAACAGTTCCTTTTCAAAGGTCATTGCTGATGTTTTTCCACCTTAGGATTATGTCTATTTTCCAGAGCCCGAAACTGACATAATTTTAAGTATTATGACTTTACTCATAAAACTGGCTTCACAGAGGCCTCTCTAATTCAATTTATGAACTCAGCATGTTCGTAGCTTTTATCATTTGTTGAAATGGGTGTTACACTATTTAATCTTTCTGACATACAACATACTCAAATTTAAATTGTGTCCAAATGAGCATGAATTTCCATCTACAGTTTTTATAATGGTGAAAAATGGAGAAACAAATCTTGAAATAATAAAAAACATTGCACAGAAAAAAACATTGCTAATCCTTTTGTTGCTTCGGTAGGTCTGAGAGAAGAGACTGTAGTTAAGCAGTCCATTTCTGTCTTGCAAAAAAAAAAGCTGATTATATAACAACAATTATGTAATCAACAGCTCAAACGCAGAACAAAGGACAATGTGACAAAGGGTGAAGCACGTGGGCAGAAAAGAGATTCACAGCTGTGTGTTTATTTTACCCTCCACTAATGATTTTCTTCTTTTCAACAGAAATAAATGAGTTACATATATAATTTGTTTGCTGGAGATAAGCACCAGCCCCCCACATGACCCTGATAAGCAGGTATAGATAATGGTTTGTAGATGGATGAACAGTTAGATAGATGGATGTTTGAAAGCAAGATATCAAACGATATAAAGAATAAAATGATGTCTTATTGCCCTTAATTACCAAGTTCTTCATCTTACTTTGTTCCAAGCCTTTGCAGACAGTGTGGGCAAAAAGGACAGGGAGGAAATGTAAAAACTATGAATGGGAGAAAGCATGCTTTTCGAATGGTAACTTTTTTTTTTCTGTTTGGAGGTCAAATGTCGGACACCCCAGAGCAACCTCCACAAAAAAATGTTCTAATTTAATTTTAAATGAACAAGTTGCAAAATAATTGTACACAACATATACAAAATAAAGAGCTGTGAAGAGAAATTCTTTGTCTGATAGTGAAATGGAAAATAATTAAAGGAATGCTTGCAATACATTTAGTTAAAAGTTGTTTTCCAAGGTTTCTTCAGTAGTGCTTAGCTTGAATGAGATGAGGCATACCTGTGCAGAAAAGTTGTTAACTTTTAATCAGGGTGAAGTGTTATACAAACATGAAGTTCTGAATTCACTTAGTTCTACTTTGATCTCAGTCTTCATATTTCAGTTTAGCAATCAGTGGATTTGACAGAAAACCTAAATGTAAAGAGAGGATCAGGGTGGGGTGGTATACAGCCTTTTTACCTCCCTTTCCTTTATACAATACAATCATATTTTGAAGTCAAAATCTACAAATTACAGGTAAATTTGGCAATTGTTGCTTTACAAAGTTAGTGATGAATTATAAAAACCCCTTTTTGTTAATATAAAACATTTAGGAGCTATTAGTGCCAGGTATAGATGATGATATCAGATAAAGGGGGATATTGTGGGCGTGTTGCATCGTCTCCTGTTTGAATGTTGGTAGAATATTTTCTCTTGCTCATTTGCTAAACTTTATTTTCCATCATTTCATGATAAAGTCACATTAGAAAAATATTTTCTGCTTCTTCACTTCCCATTTACAAACTCTTTGTTTTTCACATGTTCTTTTCGTGGCTTGCTTCAGGATCACAAACTCAGTGTTAGCTCAAGCACTGTCAAGGTTTGGCTCGCCTGTCCATGGTGTTATATTTCAATCTCTGCCTCAGTCTCCTTTTCTGTTCTCATTAAATTAAATCACCAATTCAAAGCTGTTCTGCTTTGTGTTTTAGATGTTTAATAATTGCAGGTGTAGTAAACTTCTGTTTTGTTGGAGGTAGGAATGGGGAAACTGGAGGATAAAGTTGGGGGATGGTAAGTAAGAACCAACGGTTCAACATCATCTTGTCTGCCTTTCTGAACCATTTTTGCCTACTGGTGACAGACCAGCTGAGAAGGATGAAGCACTTTTCCACTGGCAAGTTGCAGGTCGTGAGCTTTTCCACGATACGGCCTGTTCCTAACGTTTGTGGGTGGGACGTGAGCATGCAGCACCATGTGGTCAACACTTGTTGTTTGCAGTGATAGTCAACAATGGAGAACCTGGAGGTTGTGGTTCTGATGAACTTGGACCCAGACATTTGACTATGTTTCATAGAAATTAATGGCTGGCCCACACATAATGATAAAGACTCAGTGCAGCTGATTATTTTTGCAGTACATATAAATATAACATAAACTATAATATAAACTTATTGCTCCCCCATACCGGGCAGCTCTCTGACTGCAGACGGCATGTCCGCGGTCCACAACTAAACTATAATATTGTTTGGAGTTTTCCGTGACGTTAATCATGAGCCATTCAACAAATCCGGTCAGCTGCCAATCAAATTGGTTTGGTGCCACATCTGGCTTGGTGTGGCGAGAAATGTCAATGAAGTGGGTTCAAAAATCTGAGAACAGGCAGGCAGAGCTGCACAGGATTTGCTAATGGAAAGTGAACCTGGCCAAGTCTGACCTGGTTAGAGGTGATCTACTTTTTTAAACCTGTTATACTTCTATAATAGATACACTGTTTTCAACTTGTAAATCAAGCTACTTTTTGTTTTAATCACTGTTTAATCACTGCTGTGATTAAACAGTTTTGCACTCAGTTTTGTCAGAGTGTCTATCCAATGTAATGTTGTGTAGAATCCATTATCTCCCAATTTGACTGAAGCTCTCTGTGGAAAAGTTTCCTTTCTGCACTTCTGGTTGGATGAAGTCTTCCATAACCTTTGCCCGCCTAATTTTCAAAGCAAATGTTTTTCTATCTGGTTTCAGCAAACTAAAAGTCTCCTGTGCTTTAGCCAGAGATTCACCATTACACCTGCTTCACCTAACGTTCTCCACCTGTTTGCTTTTCCAACTCAACCATCCTCTGTAATTTAAAGAGCCGCCTCCCTCCTGGTGTTTGTTGAGAGGTCAAAGGGGTCGCCAGCCCAGATGACCGGTGGGACCTACCAGAGCAGGTGTTCGACCATGTTGGCGAGGTGGTTAATTACCTGACCTCCCGCTCAACAATGTGGGGGCCCCCGGCAAGCTCCATATTGCTGCCATATCGTCATGACAACAGATCAGATGGACTCAGTGGGGCAAGATGTGTGTTTTCAAGATGGTGGTGTTGAATTTTTATGGGGATGATTATGAATAAAGGGAAAAATAATTACAGTTCTACTTTCACCAAAACCCCCTTCATCTCTGTGCGTATGTGTGTGTGTGAGACTGCGTGTGTGCATGGATGTGGGATCCCCGGAGCTCTGCGGCAAGGGCCACCTGATTCCATTCCAGATGAAATGGGATAGCAACACAATTATCTCAAGTCCAATTCTTAGAGACCTATTGTGTCTGTAAACCGAGCCTGAGCAAAGGATTAATGTGTCTGAGGGGTTTAGAAGGGAGGGATGCAGGGAGGCAGTGGAAAGCTGTTGCTTCATCTCTCCAGTGAATAGACTCTAAGCTCTAACCATCAGCGAGGTGGAGGAGGGAATGCAGAGAATCAGATGTGGAGGAGCAGCGAAAGAAAAAGGAGGAGGGACTGGCCTTCACCAACAACAGCAAGAAAAGAGGAAGAAACACAGAGGCAACAGAACAAAGAAACCTCATTTACACTGTCAGCTGTAATGTGCATTACTACCACAAGTATTAGCGCCCACCCGGAGAGAAGTGTGGAGACAGAGGGAGAGGAAGGAGGAGAATCAAAAGGCTGTCCCTGCCATCACCACAGCAACAGATGGGCAAAACGCTGGCCCGCTCTCCCAGGACGCTCGTCTTCCCTCATCTGCTATAATTTACCATCCAATGATGAAATGACAAGTAAGAGTCCAAATCTCAGGCTGAGCGGAGTTCAAGTTTCACTGAGCCAGCGCGTCGGCCGCTTCGGGAGCAGAACTAACAATCACAGGAGTCACGCTGCTGGGAGCAGCACTTCCATCTGCGGTAATGGTGATAGCGGCTCGGGTAATTTTTAGGTGTAGCATTAGCAGAAAATTTCTATTTCAAACAGCAACTGGAGATCAGCTGAAGTCTGTTCAGGTGATGGCTGAACGCTGCTCATCATTGTGCGTAAAAGTAGAGGTGGCTCGGGGGGAAATGTTACCAGCATTAACAGAAAATTAATACGAAACTGTGCTGAAGCTATTTTCAATTTTAAAGACTTATAAATAAATTATCTTTCTGTTAATGTTCTTCAGATGCAGGAGCAGGCATATAAAATTAGCAAGAGGAGCCAAGTAAAATACTTACATTGAATGTTAAGGCTGGAAGCTGTTGGTTCAGTGAATTCAAATCCTCCTTTTAGATATATTTTCTAAGCACACACTGTAAATATCTAGTCAACTGTTCCACAGGGCCACAGTGGCTGAAACATACTATCCAACTCTGTAGTGTACAAATATGAACCTTTGCCTCAGTCTTCAAATACTTTTAAACTGTTCAGATGCTCAATGACACAATGAAGAGCTAAAACTACCTAAAACTACCCATAATGTCATCTTGGAAAGCCAGAGAGATGCTGCCATCAGTTCAAGATGTAAAAGCTGAGAGAAGATTTACTAATGATGCAATTGATTAATTGTAAGGACTTTAATGCACCCTGATAGTACTGGGTTGGACTGGACTTCAGAAGAACCTCAACTCTTCATCTCCAACACATATTTGTCCATGTTAAGATAACATCCTCCTTCACCACATTCTCACACTGGAATGGAAACAAAGCAATTCTTCTGGGTTTCCTTACTGCATTGCGTTACCACATGTGATTGGCACATTCACTTTTCTGTTAACAAGAACCTTAACAGGTGTCCCACATGCAGAGGGGCTTTTCTTAAAGATTTCCATTTAGTCTTGAGAGGAATTACGGTCTTAAATTCAAATTTATCTATTGATAAAGCATATTTTAAAAATCTGAATCAAACCAGAGAAACCCACAAAATAAGACACAGAAAAGGTAAAATGCAAATTCTAGCTGAAAAACAAACCGGGGCAAAAGTACCAAAATTACTGTGACATAGATTTTCACGTCAAAAATATGTGTGATCTAGAGTAAATATGTTTTTTCCCATTTTGCTTTAAGTAGTGATGGGTTCAGCTGTGATTTCAGAACACACAAGCCTCGGGTAAAGAAAGTAAACCTCCTTTCACATGATCAATTACATATTTTAGAAATTGATGACTACCACCTCCATGCAGTCAGAAAAAAAAAAAAAAACTGCCCTGCCTGCGGTCGACATCCTGACAAATTCTGAACCTCAGTCTTTGCAAGAAAAAAAAAAAAAATCAGATTTTTCTTAAAATCAATCACAGCATTGCCACTCCTCCCAGGCTAAAAACAAAACAGAAAACTTTTCTATCCACACTTTTCCATCGGGTTTGACGCCCTCAGGCTGTTGTAACTCTGCTGGTTTGATGTTTTTAGACTGCACAACAACGATAACAACCTGCCTCTCTGTTGAATCGAGCCCACAGTGCACCTGCTGAAAGTCAGCACATTCACAGCATCAAGCCTGGAGGGAGGCGACATTTTGTTCCCATACTCAGCGAGAAAAAAAATTTAAAACACATTAAATCAAACACGATGATGACGAGGAGAATCGCTCTACTAAGAATCTTCTAATTATGAAACATCACAGTGACCTGCTGGCTCATAAATTAGACATAATAACAGAACACGCAGAGACAGATAAACTCATGTAATACAGTTCTCAGCAGGATGCAAACATGATGTTGATGTGGTCTTAATAGGGATACGTGCCGCATTTTTATGCACACTGCAAAAAATAACAGTACTAACTTGAAATTGGATTAATTAAAAAAGATGTTTGCAAAAGACTCCAAGCAACATTTTGTTTTATGCAAAGAAGTAACAAGGGTCGACTCTTATGGTTATTAACTCTTCTGTAAGTTTATGTTCAAACTTTAAACTAACAAAAAAAGCTTTTAAATTGTCACAAATCCAAGGTGGTACAAGAGACTGAGAACAAGATCACACGATTTCTGTCAGACAACTAAAATTAGTTCACATTTCATTGTGATTTATGTGTGCTGTTTTTATTCTGTGTTACTGTAGACTTGAAGCTGCAGCACTGAATTTTGATCAAGATTTGTTTGACATATTTGTTAAAACCGCCACTATGTCACAATAGCATGGTATGATAGTGTGACACATTTCTCTCCCTCTCTTCATCACAGATTTTTTTGTGTTTTTCCCTTTAACCTCTTCACATGTCAGCTTGTGTTATAACTCTGTGTTGTGTTCGTTTTGTTTTGACAATAAAATTTTAAAAAGTGTTAAACAGAAAAAAAGGTGAAACAATCAAGATATTCTGCCGCCTCCCAGTGCTAACTAGAAGCAATGACCTAGAGTCAGGTTTTAGTCAATCAATGATGTGTGCTTGCTGTTCCAGCCCCCAGCCACACGTCCAGCCCTACGTATTTCCAACTTATAAACCACCACTGGACTTGGACTGCAGAGCACACGATAACCACACCACAGACTAACTTTAAACTCAAGTGTCTTCTCTTCTCATCTAATAAGAGATTAAACCCTGAAACATCAAAATTCATTCATATTAGCAAACTTCAGAAGCCACCTTTTGTTGATAAATGAGCAAGACAAATGCAGTCTCACTACTTTAAGGGTCATTAACAGTACGAGAAGTTCAGGAGATATTTCTGCACCTGTTCAACCATTATTTCAGGCAGGTATTGACAGCAGGAGCTCACTCTTTACATTGATCTATGAAACCTCTGTCGGTTTCTTTTTTACCACAAAGGTAGGGGTTTCTTGAATGAGAGAGTTAAAACTCTGACACAAAGGACATCTTAGCAATGGTCCATGAGTGAGTTTGAATTTTCACGATTGTAAATTGGGTGTTTCTTACAGCGCTCTCCTGCACGTACTTCGAGCTCCGCCATCATTAAAGATTTCCTACTAGCCACAAGAGAGCAGGAATAAGAAAATATCTGTCTCAACTGAACTTCTAATGAGCAAAAATCCACAATCAGAGGAACCTCTACTGAAGCATGAAAAATATGGATTGGTTCTGGAAGACCATGACTAATGACAGTGAGGTTGTCAGACTTTAAATCTCTCTTTCTCACCAGGCACTGACTTGTTCAGGGTTCTTTGAGTCTACAATATTTCTCTAGTCGGGGGTCTTTGTGCAGCGCCTGCTTTTGAAAACTTGTTTTGAATAGTTCCATAACTCAGACAGAAAATGCCTGAGTGCTGTTTCAATGTCAGTTTCACCTCACCACTCTGCATTGTAAATGCTTCTTTTCAAACACGGCTGTAAAACTTTTAAGTAATGCTGGAGCTGCAGAGCATGAATAGAAGACAAAATCAAGGGAGTTAGAACATAAAACCTGAGGATTAAAAGGCTGACAGCTGATGTCTGTAAGTGCCCTGAAAATTAACGACTTCTATTTTATACAAGTGCTACATAATTACTTATTTTTCAGACATGTGAACTACTTTTAATCTTTTAATTAAATCTCATCCTTTTAATTGACACATTTGAGACCATTATTGTAATGTGGGAATTGTGAATATGAAAACTATGAACTTTATTTCTCATTGTTTTATCACCACACTATAGCCAAATAATCATCTTAAAAGATGTTAGAAAAAAACTGCAAAAAAAATAATAATAATAAAAAATTACATTTGTTCATATTGCTACACATCTGTTGACACCCAGCTAAAATAAATTTGTAATGTTAATCTTTTAGGGAAGTAACATAACCTCAACAAAGAAAAAAGAAAAGAAATCCAGTCGCAAACTCTAACCTGAGTGTTTTTAATGAATGACCCAAATCGTTAAGTTTTACCGGTAGTAAAACACCTTTAGTGCTGCCAATTCAAACCCACAGAGGTGAAATTTAAAGTTTAGCGCTTCAGCTTTGGAAGGCGTAGTCACAGTTAAAAGTTCTAACACTTAAATAGTTAAGTAGTGTCAGGGAAACCACTCCTCTAAACACTGCTCGCCTGATTGCTGCTGACGAACTCCAGCTGGAGGCTGCACCTGCTCGTCACACCCTGAGGAGGAGGAGGAAGGTAGGAAAACAAACACAAACTCACAACACTCTGGATACAAGAAGTAACTCATACTAGCAGTGTTGTGCCAAAGAATAATACAGAAATATAATTACTACATCAGATAAAACCACAATGTCTTTTCCAGATGTTTTACCTGCCTTTTAAGTCACGAGTGAAACAGCAATGGGGAAGGCATATTGAAGCAAAAAACTATCTTTACATCACGCTAAAAAAAGCACACTCAGCACATTTGGCATATACATGGGGTGGGCTCTGCTTAGCCCTTTTCTGAAATTACCTTTTTTTGTGCGTGTGTGTTCATTTTCATGCTGCTAATGAAATGCAAAGGTAATCAGACTTCTGTGTGAACAGTTTATGATCACAAAATGACTTTGCATGCAAAGAATAAGAAGAGACGTTACAGCAGCGCCCTGTTTACATAAGTAATGACGGATCCTGCTACATGCTTTGATTGTGAAGTTGCTTATCAAAGGAAGACTGAAGTATCATCGAAGTACCAAAGGAAGTTACAAAAAAGACAGTACTGCTTCCTTCTTCCATATTTTACACTCACATTTGCAGCACGTAAACAACGTAAAAGTCGAATGAAACGCAACATCGCTGTTCTGAATGCATATGCTTTGAAATTAATCGGATTTGCATCAGCATACATGGAAGTAGCACAAATCAGATTTTTTTTATTTATTTTTTTTTGGGTGGGAGGGCCTGAAATGATCTGACTTTCGCTGTTCAGATTGCTATTAAAAGTTGGATATAGGCCACAGATGAGCCAAAAGAGTCAGACTCGAATTACATTGGCCTGTTGTGTGAACGAAGCCATGGATTCTCCACTGCACTATTTTGTGCCTAAAGTGCCTTTATGGTCAGTTACCTGAATTGTAGATTTCATTGCTTAACATTGACACTTACAAACTAAGAAAGTAGAAAAGTTCACTCAGTTTAAAAGTTAACAGAAACAAAAGCAGCCCGCACAAGACAACATGTGGGACATAATGGGAATAAATGAGAAATGCAATGATCAAAATAAACTATCAATATCAGGAGAGAAAGTAGCAGTTAGTCTTTATAACGCTTATGCCTTGTTTCCGCAGAGCGGGAGAGCACAGGTCTGAGAGGTTTTTTGCAATTAATTTTATATTTATATATGAAATACCTTACTTCTGTAATTGCTAGAACAGAACAATCGCCGACAGAAAATTTTAAACAGACTCTTTCCACTTACAACATCTGCACTAAATGCTGAACATCTAATATTTATTGCAAATGAGCCATAGATTAACAAATCGACACAAGGAAACCGTTTTCGCTAACCGCTCTGCTAACAGTTTAATTTATTATCAGTGTTTCCTAATGCACGAGGCTTCTCATCATGTTGTTTTAATCTGCATGAACGCGGTTCGACTCCACTGCTTCTGTTTTAATTGCTGGCTTGCTTTGGGCTGCAGATGAAGTGGAGAACATCAGCCAGAATGTTTGTTTACATCATTAAAGATAAGATAAAACAGAATAAGCTGGAGAGGAGGCCAAAGATCGTTCATACCTATCCCCTGGAAAGAAAAAATGAAAACAGATATCTTAATGTAGAGATTCAAAGACATCTCAAATAACACGGTTCAAGAGGCAAAGATGGAGAAATCCTACAAAATCGTAACAATATATGTGTAAAAACATATGTAAATATATATTTTTACATAAAATCCAATCAGTGTATGCACAAAAGTCACAGGAAACTGTTTTCACATCCTTTTTCATACTTTATACTCACCTATTAATTTGTGTTCGTTAGTAAACATATTTTTGTGTAAGGATCTAATATGTGCATTTTTTTTTAAATCCCTGTCTTTGACTCACAGACATTTTTTATGATTCTTCACATTCAATTGATTAGTCTTTTTGTGGATGATCCTAACCTTGTAGGAGGTTCATAGATTTTGTATTTCTCTATTTTTTTTCTTTGGGATAAATGTGGATTTTCAACTAGGCTGGACGGGGGGAGCATATATTTGGTTCAAATCTGCAAGCTTTTTGGGTCATTGAGTGAGTTTGATCTAGTTCTTCTCTGTGATCTGTAGTGGCTCTCCTGTAAATCATTTCTAAATTATTTATATGACATATATACTGTAGATTGAAATGAAACAAAACATAAATATGGTTGCAGAAGTGTGGAGATCCTAACATCAGAAAAACAAACTTACCTCACGTGTAAGACTGAACCAACGATTCAATAGTAGGGTTTGCCCAGATCTGTCCCTCTCTTTGAAAGTAGGTCCATCAAATAATGATGCATTCACCTTCACTTGGATTGTCTGGCATTGCAGTTCTAATAAGCTTTAAGCCATGACATGGAAAAAACCTGGGCATGACAAAAAGGCTGCATAATGCTCAGAGCAGTGGGAAAAAAAAAACAGAACATTCACTAAAACCACTACAATAGGGCTTACTCGCTATTTCTGCAGATTAATGTGCAGCATGTCACTGTATTTAGAAGGTAACTAACAATGTAGGGTAGCCTATTGGTGTTTTATTCATTTTTGTAACACGTTTTCTATAGGGTATCATAAAAATGTTTGAATATACTGTTTTTATTTTTATTTGTTAACCACATTCTGATTTATAAACTAATAGTAAAGCCAATCATGTGTGAAAAAGTTTTCATTTTAGATATAAAGCTACCTTAAACAAAAATGAGTCAATGGAATTATGTTGAATTACTTATTACTTAAAATGCCACAAAACTTGTGCTGCACTGAAAAAACCTAAATGATTACTCCAAAAATTCATTTGAGTTTAGTTAATTCATAGAAATGAGTGACAACATTCTTATATATTTCAGTTATTTCAACTAATTTCTGTTATTAAGATGGACCGTTATGTCTTACGGAGCATTTTTTATTTTGAGAAACATGTTTTTACAGAACTTTTTGACAAAACGTCTCTTTTGAATCGAAATAACTTCTGAAGTAAGATGGGTAACAATGTAATGCTAACGTTGCAAATCTTTGTACACCGCTGAAACACAATGCAGATGTGCAATGGTGAGTAAGTACCCACCTACTTTCACTAGTAGATCATTAAGATAGGAGTGCACAAAAGTAAGCCTGCAGCATAACTTTTCCTGTATGTTTTTCTTTTTTCAGTGTTCTCATGAAAGACCTGTTTCAACAAAATCTTACACATGAAGGAACGTAACACCTGTCTTAAACCCCACATTCTTTGCACAGTAGAGTACCTCAAGTCAATATGTAACTAAACGCCACAAAATGTACCTCCACCTGCTTGTTTTGTAAAATACAATTTGAATGTCCTTCAGGATTACGCTTTTCTGTCATAAACAACACAAAGTAGCAAGCCACAATTTTATCTCGCCAGTTACGTCTGTTTCCGCTTGCTCTGGAAAAGTACTCCACATATTTTCGGAGTGAGCTGCAACAAAGTGTGACGTCTTTTGAATAGAAAAAGAAAGAAAAGAAGAGAAACAGCAGCAAGGAGATGAGTGATAGAGCAGCTAATTGTGTCCTGGGAGATAAAGACATCGGCTAAGGAGAGAAGTAGAAACTCCTTCTTGCTTATCAGCCTTCCTCTGAGATGGCTGGTTTGCAGAGTCTTCTCTGGGGAAAAGAAAGCTTGTTAAAAAGAAATATAAAAGGTGCGAAGAGGCACAAAAGACGCTTATCCACCTTTGAGTGAGCCAACAAAAGGAAAAAATCTCAGCTCTGGCTAATTACAGCCCAGTTGATGAAAGAGACGGAAGGAGAAAGTGAAGAAAGAAAATCCCTCACCTGATAGAGGACGGTAAGGGCAACATTGTTCTGGTTGTTCTTGTTTCCTTACAGCAGAAGTAAAACTAAAACTGTTGTGCAATCAAAACAAAGCAGAACTCTGTCCTCATATTTTCAACTTTACTCACTCAGAAACTCGGCTTGAGTAATTTATCCATGCAAGGATTTTAATTTATTCATCCTGAATGAGATTTGAGACAACAATGCAGGATGGGGGGCGGGGATGCAGGTGGGAACAGATCCAGAGGGCTTTTACTTCCTAAAACCACAGCCACTGGGGCCCTGTCCATATATCTGATGTCTTTATGTCTTGGCATGACGGCTGTGCTCTGTGAATAATAGGTGTAAGTGTGTGTGAGAGAGTGATCCATCACAAGCTGAAGCCGCTTTTTTTTCCTAAAAGGCTGGTATCACAATATAAAATACTTTCCAACACAGACTAGTATCATTCCAGTTCATTACAATGATATTAATGGGTTAGTCTGATACAAGTCACATTGCACACATTGATGGTAATTTGTTTTCCACCCTAATTAGTTTTAAGAGCTCTCCCATTGAGGCAATGCATACACATTACTGTTCAGTGGATTTATATTTCTTCTCATAAAGGCTTGAGCTTCGGTTCACTTTTCCTCCAACAATGTTGGAAAAGCCCACGGAAAAATGAATCAACCCATACGGCTTGACAGAAGATGGTGTATAATGATTTTGAGAAGCTGTAAATCAGCCATTATTTGCTAAAAATGTTGAAAAAACTCCACCATGACATCAGTTGGATTTTGGCAAAAGTTAGAAAACTTCAGTTTGGAGCACCATAGCTCCTCTGAACTTCACAGAAGAAACGTTGTTTTAAGGTGGGAGTGGCACAGACTTCATTTTATCAATCAATTAAGATAAAAGTGCATAACACATTTCAGCAGCAAGGCAGTCCAAAGAGCTCTCCATCATAAAAACATCATACACTCACAAATTTAAGACATTTTATTAAATGCCATCATCAAAAACATTGACTCAGATCATATGTGTTGGTAAATTTTTCATTAGTATTTATTTTATTTTCAAAGGAAACCCTAAACAGTCTTCAACATTTAAAGAAACTCTGTTTTTGCAGATTTCTGGAATTTTGTTCCATTTTTGTGGTGCATAGAGGGTTAATGCTGCTTGACTGAATTGGTTTTTTGATAACCTTTAAAATAATTATTGCATTTTAACAATTATTTTTGTTAGATTTTACCCCTGAATCTTCATTTCAGACACATTTTGATGTTTTGATATTATTCATAAACTTTTGATCAAACCTCATTTCATTCCCAAAGAATAAATTCCAACATCTAGAGTTAATGCGTCAAATTGTCAAAACTTTTCTCTCCTTTCACCCAGTTCATCAGGACTTTCTCATTTATCTTGCAGCATCTGCTGGAGATTGGTGCCTGTCTCCAGCAGTCATTAGGAGAGACATGAAAATACCATGACCAGGCCACCAGTCCATCACAGGATAGCATACAGGACGATGAACCATGCAGTCACACTTTCATACCTAAAAACAACTTAAAGTAGGAAGAGATAACCTATGCATGTCAACTCCATGCAGAAAGACCTCAGGCTGGGATTTGAGCCAAGGACTTGCAGATCTCTGACCATTAAACCCACAGAGTGCAAAGTGTATACACAAAAACTCCAGTTCACCGCTGTTACACTGTTTAAATGAATGGGTCAATTAAAACTAAGATAACGGAGATGAAAAATAAGTTTATATAAGTTTATATACACAAACTGTGCCATTATGTCAAGAAGCTTATGCTCCATCATTTCAGCTGATTTCAGCTATTGTATAACTGATTGATTTTAGTTTTTAGTCTATTTTCTTTCCTTCATTTCTAATTTCTTCATTTCCACTTTTTTCCCTTGTTTTCTTCATATTCCAGTTTCTTTTTCTCTCTTGAAGCTTTCATAAAGTTTACCATTGCTTATCTAAGCAATGGCAGTGATAGAGTCAGATCTATAAAGACTAAGGCGATCAAGAAGCAAAGTTAGTGTTGGAGAGAAGAAAATCTCCATGTTTGAAAGTCTTTGTCTTACCTACAGACGGAGAAAATACAGATTAAGAGCTGTGATTGTCCTCAGTGGTTCATAAACAAAACCTACCCGAGAAAACAAGAACTTGGAATTGCTCCTTGACAACTTTTCCTCCAGTTTAAGAGTCAGCCCAGTGTTCGGGCTGAATTATACATGTTGACTCTGTGAGAGTCTGCTGCAGTCTATGAGCAACAGCTCTTCTACACAACCTTTTGGTCAGTCATCTGCAGTTCACACAAACTTTTAGTTATTTCTCTTTGCTGACTGAGAGACACCTCTGTTTATCCTCTGCTCTGATTATTTGATTTTCAGTTAAATAAAACATGAATTTACAAACACAATAAATAATCCCCAAAGGTCTCCTGTTTTGGAATGCTTTTCATCACTCAGTTTCATCTAATGTAAAGACTTGTGGGGGTTTTTTTGTTTGTTTTTTATTCATATAGGATAATAAACTTGTAGTTTAATATTAAACACTGTAATGTCATAATGTTGTAATGTTACAGTGTGAATCTGTAATGCGAGCTGGGAATTTGCGTCACATCATTTCCAATTTCAGTTCTGCAATTTTAGAAAACAAAGTAAAAACCTTGCACTTCACCAACATTTCACTGTTTTATGTAAGATTGTTTTGCACTGCTGATCCTTTTTCGCTTAGATTCTTGAGATAATGCCATGGGAAGAACTTCTTCAAGAAGCCCGCAAATTACATTTTTGCTTTTTTCCACACTTGTTCAATGCTTTTCTTTCATGCAGTGATCCAGCTCATCCCAAACCATCTGAACTGCAAACAAGATGGGAGGTTGCCACTGTGATAGTAATGGGTGAGACTGATGTGGAAATTTCCAAAGTGTCAGTTCTCATGACTGCTAGTGATAGTTTGTTTTTTATCTGCTATCCAAGCTGTTCATGACTCACGCAGAAAAGAAAGCCAGTTTCTTTCAAAAACAACTTTCTGGTGGATATGCTCATTGCTGGTGCTGCAAGAAGAACTTAACTGAGCACATTTCCAGGGAGGTTTAAGTGCATGAGGGACTGAGGTACTGGTTTGCTCCACTTTCAGGTTCTGGAAGGTGCCAAACTAATAATTTACAGCACAGAACAACATATTTCCTTTAACGACATGCTAAATCTACTACCATGTCTTCAAAAATGTCACTGTATAAAAAAGGTAAGGATGGTGCTCCAACAATGATTATCTGTAGTGTGAACTGCAGGAAAATCTTCTCCATTTTCTTTTTTTTTTTTTTTTTTTACAGAGTGTTAAAAACTGAAATTTCTGTCTTTTGACTTCCATACACTGTTGACTGACAGATTTCAGAGGCTGGATAAGTGGGATTAGCACGGCTCTGTAGTAAGTACAATCTGATGCAGCTCAGTGACCCCAAAAACAGTTTCAAAAACTAGAAAGATAGAAAATAAAAGATGCTGGGACTGACTTTTTAAGTTCATGAAGGAAAAACTCTGTCAAGCATTTGGTTAGGACCTAGAATCAGATCTAGAGCAGAGGTGAAGTCACTAAGATTTCTATCTTAGTCCTTTGTGTGCTTGGAGATGTCTTCTTTCACATCTTAAGGAAAGAGGAGGAAGATTCTAAATAGAGAAACTCCTGTTACTTTCAATAATACTTCAAATAATCTGCAATAGTAAAACTACTGTTTACATTTTAACATCAAAGATATTAGTCTGTCCAGCTGTGGACATAGAGTCTCTGAAGCATTACCATTTGGGTGATATTGTATTTTAAATACATTGTTCTTGTTGCCTTGCAGGAAAAAGGGTAGTTCAGTTTTGTTTAACCTTTCTTGATTGTTCTTGAAGAGTCTGACATGATTTAGCTTTGCTTATTGGCTTTCATACTGACAGGTAGAAATTAATATTAGATTTTTGTCTCGGTAAATTAAATTTTCCAACCCTGGTCCTCACTGCACACTGTCCTACATGTTTTAGATGTTTCCCTGCTTTCATGTGCCTTATTCAACTGATTGCAGTTCAACAAACACCTGTTAATCAGTCATCAATTGAAATCAGCTGGACTGAAATACGGAAATACCTAAAACATGCAGGGCGGGATGCCTCGAGGACCAGGGTTGGGAAACACCGAATTAAATCATCACTGGTCCTAATTTTAAATGTACTTCGGCTACCTTTAAGCTAATCAAATTGATCGTCTGACACATTTAAGTAAAAACGGTAGAAAACTAAAGAAACTGATAAATCGTTTTTCCCAGCACTGCATTCAGCTTCTCCAGTCAGTTCTTGCTCTGTCCTCACAGAGTGAATTGCCCAGAAAACGTCCAACTAAAGAGATTCATTTGAAAACCTTATCAGATGGGAAACCACCTCAACTGCAGCTCGATGTGGAGCAGCGACTTTGCTCTGATCTTTTCAGGATTTCTTTCATTTTTCAGTTCGGTTGGAACTTAAGTCTCACCTGCAATTTTGTTATTTGTGTAATATTTTTGTTTATTTTTACCAGTCTGCTCTGTGACAGACTGCTGACCTTTTCCAGGGTGACCCCACCCCTCGCCCGAAACATTCGCTGGAGATAGGCACCAGCACCCCTCCCAACCCCACTGGGGACGAGGGTGTACAGAAAATAGATGGTTAAATGTAACGTTCAAAATTCAGTTTTACATTTTTAGGGCAACTGGTGATATGGGTGGTATTGGTCAAATGAGTTAGATCATGTTTATTCTTTTTTTTGGCACCAAAATTTTGTAAAGTTGTATCATTTTGAGGTTGTCACATTTTCCTATGTGAACCGACAAACAGACGCATCATCACTTTTATTTGTGCAACCGCACTTCTACCAAGGCTAACGTTGCTTTATGCGCTCCGAGTGTCACATCTCCTGCCAAGAAACCTGAATTAAGCAGCACCACATAATGCAGCCTTCCATCTCACTCTCCAGCCTGCAGCCACACATTCAAAGGTCAGACTCAACAACATGCACTTCAATGCTCTTCTGAAGCTCATGGGCTGTTTTCCTCTCTCTCGCTCTGTTCTGCTGTTGAAAGGAGCTGCTGCAGGTGATGTCACATGACTTGGTAACAAAGTCTCCCAGCACACACAATCACACACACCTATTGATGTTCCATTTTGTCACGTTCATTGATGTGCCAGATGAAGTGTGATGTCCGCTGAGAGTTAAATCCTGAGATAGCCAATCAGCTCGTCGGCTGCTAATTTAATTAATAACTCTTCAGTCTAATTAGCAGACGACAGGCTGGGAGGGAAAACAGCTGTAGTCACCTGGGCCTCTCAAAACCGCTTCGATCCCTGCAAAGATGAAAACGACAAGATGAGTCTCCGGGGGTGACGATGAGGGATTTGCTCGTGGAGCTTTTTGTGTACGTGTTATTAGGATGTGGAGTTCCCGATCATCTGAAAATCTGCAGGGTAGAGCATGTGTTTGCTAACGGCAGGAAACCTACTGCTGTATTATCGGCCAGAGGTTTTAAAAAAAGGAAGAGCTGCTGGTATTACCGTTGGGATTTTATTGACAAGTTTCGGAGCGACAGCGGCAACGACGGTGAGGCTTGTCGGCACTTGCCGTCTGCTTGTTCAAGTAATTAAAAGTGATTGAGTCGGCCCTCTCACATCCAGAAGCGATAATGCAATCAGGGTGTGGTGATGCACACAACGGCTCAGGAAGGAAAACGTTTCCACAGCTGGTTGCAGGGTCAAGAGTTGGATTGGAAGAATTTTCTGTCATTACAGGAGAAAAAAAGAATTGCACATTAGTATTCCCGCAGATGTTTATACTTCTTCACAGTTTCATATAGTTCTGACCTGTTGGTCATTTCAAAGTAAATAAATTGCAAAACAGAGTAGAGAAAACAAGAGTTGTTGTACCCAAGAAATATAATTGCGAGGAAAATGTGGCAGCAGAGCTGAAAAAGAATTTTCATTGATTGAAGCGAGAAAGAAAAGCATCAATCGGACACCTGTTGGCATCGTCTTCCATCCCTGCTGGTAGATAGTAGAGATGGAAGTAAAGAGGTTTGAAATGACATTCAGCTTGTTTTTTTTGGTTGTTGTTTTTTTCATTGTGTGTCATAATAGTGGCCTGTGATGTGAAATCAACATACTGAACAAGATAATGCCATGGTTGAAACTAGTTTATTGCCAAAGTGGACTGTTGGCATTTCAGAAAAAAACTTGTGACGAGTGCCAAAGCAGCTACAACCTGAAAATCCAACTTAAAAGTGTTGCCATCAGGTTGAACTATACTAGTTATTTAAAACAACTTTTTAAAGATAGATTTACATGAAAGGCAGATTTCCAAAACTATTTTTTTTTAATCCACACAAGATCAAAATTACACAGACTCTTTAATAATTCCAAAACTATGCACTTTTAAAATCCAGACCAGTCACTGATCTGAGATTTGGAAAGCTGCACTTAGAAATTGTTTTCAGGTTGATGTAGAAAGAGGAAAATATTTTGTTTTTCAAACATGGCAGTGTGTGAGTTTCTTTTAGGAGAAAAACATATGACATGGTGAGCCCAATGAGGCACTAAAAGAGAAAAAGTTCTGGTATGAGAGTACTTTCAAAAAAGCGGCCCCATGGAAAAAAAACTATAATAAATAAGGATTTATTCCTGCAGGAGCAGCTGTGTTTGCTTCTCAGTGTGAAAAGAAAACAAAAAAAAAACAAAAAACACACTATGATTTATAACAGATTGTTGATAAATGCAAGAATGTGTAAATGTCTCCTAATGTGTAGTCAGCATAACTGGCTTTGAATTATTCTTTCTTTCATTTCACTAATGGCTCAGCAGAAGGCGGCAGAGTTGACGCAGAGACTGAAAGGGAGAGAAAATGATTATTTTCAGCCGGCTCTCGGATACAGGTGGGAAAAGGGCAAACTCTCAGCTGGTGACGTTCATCAACGGCCGCTGGAAAGGTCACACCATGTCTCTTGACGTGCACCCACACCCGTAGGCGTGTTTATCCCAGCTGGATGTTCTTCCCTCCCCTCAGCTTCTCCTGCACAACTAAACACCCCCCACCTTAGCTTTTATTAACCCCCATGGGAGAGGCGGCTGCAAACCGTGTAAACACGCAGCGCTCCTTTAATGTCCTCGATCTGAGACTCTACTGGTGTCGAGTCTGTGCTGTTTCAGGTCTGATGAATTTTTTGTCATTTGGCTCTTTCTTTTGTTCAAACTCTGGTTCCCTTTGTGCAGAACTGAGAAATGAATCATCTGTACGGATTATCTGTGCAATAATGAATATAAGTCACAGCTTTAGTTTGTACATGGAATTTTTAACAGGTTCAAATGCCAGTTATTTTTTTTCTTCAAAATCTCCAAGTGTCAACTAGAAAGTTGGAAATGAAGAGACTAAATTTTTCAGCATCGCTGTGAATCCAATCATAAATCGGGAAAACCATTATCATGATCTGGTGGACCAAACAAAACCTTTTGGTCCTCAATTCCCTAACAGTTTGCCATTGAAGAGAGAATTTATATTCAGCATTGACATAAATCCAAACTATTAACAAACTGGTTTCATCTAACCAAAACCTGTGGCGTGACCTGAAGAGGGTTCTGAACACGAGATACCTGTACAATTTATTAAATTTGGTGAATGAGGTGGCAGATGTTCACAAGTTAAAATGTGATACGCCTACCAAAATGCGAATGTCAAAAATTACCCCCAATACATTTCAACGAGCCGCAGTAGTACTTAAAATGTGTATAAATAATAGTAAACATTATTGGGCATGGCAGTGGCACAAGATTAAAATGTGTAGCCCAAATTCGGGGGCCTTAGTCCTCGATGCTGCCGAGTCTCAGCCTGTTTCCCTTTGCCACGTCTTCCCACTCTTTCCTGTCTGACAAAGGCCACAAGAGCCAACAAAACTTTGATCAAAATAAATAGACATATTTATTTTTATTTTTTGTGTTCAAGTTTTCCAAAAATAATGAAGTCTAAGAGTCCAGTTTAACGTGGATGAAGACCATGTCTACAACTACAGCGTCCGATGAAAAGCCAGCAGAAACAGAGGCTGTCTCTGCAAGGTCTTTGGGGCTGTACTTGAGCTTTTGTTATCGTTTATCTCATCATCTTTTAAGTGTTTTGTTTGTGGGATTTGTGATGCGATACATGATTTCTGCTTCCTCAATCCACTAATAAAATAAGGAAGTGGTAACAAAGGCAAGTACTTATGCTTACACCTGGTCCTTTGCACCTGTAAAAGTCTTTATTTTGAATGGACTTGTTCAAAATAAAATCTATAGTTTTTAGTGTGGAATGTTGTTTTGCCCGATGACTTCTGGATATAGTCTCCAGCCCACCTTGCAACCCTACAAGGTGTTGGATGGATGCTGTTTTGCAGGCGTTGACAGAGACATTGCAGTTGTAGGTTTTTGCTTGGGGATATGGACCTGGTCTCTTTGCGACCTTAGCAACCAGGTGTTTCAGAGGCAACCTTGGCCCCACTGCTGCTCTCTTTGTATTTTTAACATGTAGGCTGCACCCCTTCAGTCCAATGATCCCTGTGGTGATTTAGCAAACAAGTCTTGTTGGGACCTGAGGGGGCTGGGGTGGACGCTCAGCCTACTTTATCAACGTTAATTTCAAAGCCTCCAGCTGCTCAGTCAGCAGATTCAGACGATGGCAGGCGAGTCGTGTTCTCCTCAGTTGGCCTCCTTTTTTTTGCCACCTCAGCAGTATAGCCTGCCTGCGCTGAATGTCTCCATGAAACTCTGAGAGCTCTGCAGGAGTCAGTAGGGCAACAACAAATTTTCCACTTCCTGTGCTTGTGATTGGCAGGTGATGTGGCCGGAAGCGGCCGGCACGTCCGACGCAGCAGAGCATTAAATGTTTTGCTTTTATTCCCGCTCCTGTCTACGTCTGCACTTTGTTCCAGTCGCTGTTTGTCAGGCGGCGGAGCAGAACTGATTACTGCGGCCGGCCAGGAACATCCGTCGCTGTCTCTCCCCAGGAGGTGATTTGTTTGTCATGCTGCAGAGATTATTGACGGGAGCGGCAACTCAGACTCTAACTGAGCACGCTCTTAGAGGGGAAACATGACGCGGATCATTTCATATTATAAATGAAAAATCTTTCCCACTGTGGAAAACACGGGGAACTTATGAATATCTGAACTGAAAAACATATTAGGGAGCTGAAGCAGAGTTCTTTATCAGCCTCAATACACAAGAACACCTCAGAAATGCCTTGGAATAGATCCCATGCTCCCTTATAACATGTCCCATCAAACATCTGTTTGTACTTACTACATAATTGTATGTGGGAAGAATCTGGTTCAGCAATCTCTATAGACTTCAAAAGTGTACAGTCTATAAGTTCACAAGAACATGTTTAACACATATTTACTTCTAACTGCAATACCTGAGGAGAATAGTCCTACAGTTGTCCTAAGATGTACAAGTACAGTCTGATTCAAAATAAAGTTGTAAGTACTTGACATTTTTTGTATGACTTTACTCATATTTCCATTACAAATAAATAATTAAAAAATTATGCCAGCGCTAGCTGTAAATCATTACATGATATGTTTTTTATAATTCAGCCTTGGGGCTGGTGATCATGATCTAACAGAGGAAATGTTGGCATCTTATTCAGGTGTTAGAGCAACAACACCTTCGGGAGCAGCTACTTATGGAGAGTTTTGGGAAAATTGCTGTCATCAAATTTACAGCGAAGAGCTACGGATTCACGTTCAAACAAAAAGCAGTCAGCTGCACATTTTCTGAAAAAAAACAAGAACAAACTATGATCATCCTACTACTTCCTGTCATCTTCTTTGGCATTTTTGTGCGTGATTACATGAATTGTGTGATGTAACAAAAAGTGTTTTGATATGGCTGAAAAACTACTTCATCCTAGAGCCAAAACATCTACCAAAAATCTTTTTTTTTCTTACATGGTCTTTCCATTAAACATATTTGTTTTTGTAATTTCAATGTGCACAATTTCATTGGTTAATGTCTTGCTTTCCATGCTGTGAAGGATTTTTTTTTTTTTTTTAACTGTTGGTTGAGTCTTGAAGACATTTGCATATGTTCTATAACATCCTTTCAACCAGCTCACTCTCTGGTCTTTGACTGAACCTCAAACAGTCAGTAATATCTGGCTGCAAACCCTTGGCAAAACTTTGATGTCTGTCATTCTGAGCTCCCAACATAGAGAACTTTAAATGCTGTTTGTGTTTAGTTTGGGTTTATTATGAAGGTAAGGGATGAGAAACGATCTCAGCGAGAAATGCCCTAGAGTTTGGCGGAGGCTTGGTCAGAACAGGTTCCTTCTCTCTGTTGTTTCTTCACAAATTCAAGACTTGTTTGCCTTTGTGTTTGCATTCTGTCAGCAAACTGCAAAGAAATAACTGAGTTCATTACCCTTTATAAGACCCATAGTGAAAGTTACCCTTTTACCCATTGTACACCACACATTTGTCTTTCGTCTCACTGTTCCAGTCAAGATCATGGTTAAAATTCAGTTTCCACCCAGTCGCTTCTCACTTCACCTGTAAACTCAGCTGGGACATATTTTGGAAAAACAGAGAGCAACTGGGAAGTAAAACGGCAGAGGAAACGGAAAGATTTCTGTCAAAGAAAAAGTTTCTCATTTCCGTATTCATAAAAATGAGTCACTCGGGTATGTTGTACACTTCAAGCAGCATCAAGCAACTTAACGTAGGAGGCAAGTGGTATGCACTTTGCTGTTTCCTGCTCACTTAGATTTAGCAATTTGTTCTGTGGGAAGTCAAATGGAGGCATCCTGACATAAGTGGTTTTTATCATATCACAAGCTGTCCAAAAGCTTACTAAAAGCTGTGTTGTTTTAAGATCTTTTGTTTCAAATGTTGTTATTGTGTCTGTAACCCCAATCTCAGAAAAAAGTGGCAGTTGTATACCTTGCCACATTTGGGTTATAAGTGTGAATAATTTGCCATCCTGGTGGGGCAAATGTTCACAGGAGAGCAGGAAGCTGCTGAAACACTGACCTTTTTTCTGGTTCAGTTGTTACATTTAAATCCCACATGTATACAATAATAGGAATCAAAAAAGGCTTTCAAAGCATAACACTCCCACTTCGCAGACCATGAAGCTTTTCTTTCAGCTAAAGGCTGACTGCACAGTATTTATGAGCCACTTCTCAACTCTACTTCTAATGTGATTCTCATAAAATTGTTTTGGCATTGCAACAAGAAATGAACTGGCAAGAGAAAAGGCTAGAACTGATCCAAAGTATTAAAAAAAAGCAAAACAAAAAACAAGAGGACTTAAAGTAAACAACCTGATGATAACAGAGGCGATTAGCATGAAAAAACAAGATTGTTGAAAAGGACGTTTAGTTCTTTCAAATCCTTCAATGAAGTTCATAGAAAAGTTATGATTGAAAAACACTGATGCTAAGCAAACTCACAACTAATCCTAGTCTAACAAAATGACCCATGTGGTCATATATGTTTTTTTTTTTTTTTTGTAGCACAGCCTTTGTTAAGGTGTCTAACTGTTCACAGTTTATTTTTATTGTTCTATTTTATCTCATGCTGCATTTCTGTGTTGTAATAAGTTAAAGGGATGTAAATACTTTGGCAAAGCAAAGTAAATGAAGCAGCTGCACATCTTGATGTGTTTATAACTTATTCATAATAAAATCCTGTAAAGGTTTGTGGGTCATATCTTGGTAAAAGATATGACCCACAATTCATTTCTAAATGTATTTCTTGTCCTATATTGTTGGTTTTTTAATTAAATTGTAGTCCAGTCTAATGACTGGTAACCAAGTTCAACCCCAGAAAAAAAGACAAATCAAGTGTTGAAATGGATTTGTTCATCCAACATACCATGATCTGTTTGTTGTTGCTCCATTACACAAATCCCTGCCGGCATCTTCACATTTCGCTTTCAAACAGGAGGTTCAATCTGACTGCCTGTGAACACGCACAAATACACACACACACGCAAACCTCCTCCACTCAGCTGAAACCCCGCTGCCACACGTCGGTGATGGGCAGGTCAGCCACAGCAGCCGCAATGAAGGACAACATCATTAAGCTCGATATCAGCGGCGGCTAAAGCAAACAGCCTGTCCACTGTCATCAGAGTGATGCATTGGCAGTCACCGACAAGAGGACGTTTTAATTGTGTCCAAACACACCGCCGTCATGCAAACACACACACCTTTTATGATGTCTGTGTACAATGTGTGTAGGATGCAGATGAGTAGTTCTCAGAGTAAACTCGTATGCTGTTTGTTTTTCCAGCTGTTGAGCGCTCTAACACACATTGTGTTGGTGTAGATCAATGCTTGGGTAACCTTGGACGGCTGAGTATTCCCATGGTGCATTCAGAGGGACAGTGGAGCTGACTGATGGGGTTTAAAATGAAGGATTTGCTAGTCCTTCAGACTCTGACTTCTAAAAACAACGTGAAATGATCTTTCAATGTTTTTTCAATCAACACAGCAAACTCATTCAGATAGTTCAAACCGAGAAACAAAACATTATTACCTTCGCTCCCAACCAAGACAATACCAACATTGCACTGTTAGCCACTGAAAACTCAACAACTGGGTCGTGGTGGTATCGTGTGCTGTGTTCCTGTCATCTGAGTTACTATTTTTTTTACTTTAAGCTCAGGCAAGACAAAGTTTGACCTTTTGGGCCTCAATAACCAAAAGAATCTTTGGAGCTTAGGCTTTCAAGTTGGAAAACACCAACTTTTAAGCATTATGGTGGCAGCAACTTGGTTCTATTTCAGTGTCTGTGGTTCTTTTTGTGTCTTGCAACTGGATGGAATAATGAGGAAGGAGAACTACCTCCAAATTCTTCAACTTTATTAATTTGTCTATCCACGTACACATATGGTCTTCTGGCCACGCCTTAAGGCAGCACTACATGGAGTTTTAGAGGTAAGTTTGGTTTTTCTGCATCCTCTTTAAATGAGGATGCAAAATATGTTACTAGGTTCGTTTCAAAATATTCTAATTGGCTGTTAAGCTTTAGGTCTGAGACCATGACTACATCCAGTATATCTTTGCTGAGTATTATTACAGCAAATTAAAATAATGATCTGACCTACAAAATTGATGCTAATGTTACCCTCTGGAACAGAACAAATTACATTTCTAATGTGTCATGTTCCACATTGACCTCAAACATTACAGAAGGCTCACGATAAAATGTCAAAGAGAGCAAATTGAACTAAAACTAAGCTGCCCGTGTCGCATCTGATGAGTAAAATACTTCAGCATCGTGTTTGCTGACACAGATAATTCCAGTTGTTGTCTCATCTGCATACCGGAACAACAGACTGCCGCGCAGACCACCGACAATGATCCTTTTTTACCCGAGTAGGCTGTAAAAATAGGCATAACATCGGTAGTGTTTGTGAAGATTGCATGGCTTTATGTAAAAGGAAAAAAATTGCACCATTATTTCCCGGGCCTTCAAAAACAAAGGGATAAATATGTTCATTTTCCCAACTTTAGTCCCATTTCATGCTGTTCTCCTCCTTTTCATTTCACGCTCTGCTTCAACCTATTTATAGACGAGACGGAGGAAGGAGGCAGAAGGCCATTACTGACGACTAACCTGTGTTTGTGTGTGTGTGTCGGAGTGTGTGCGCGTGTCCCGTTGTACATTCAGGGGGCATTCTGTACGACTGTCGGCATTTTCCAATGAAAATTTAATGTTACATGAATATGGCACAGCGAACCTGTGGAAGATTCAAATCATTTTGGGGAAAGTTTATGTTGAGAAAATGAAATCCAAGCGTGTGGCAATAAAAGGTGACAGGCAGGCTTCGAAGAATATGTTTTTTTTGTATGTGTGTGTTTTGGTTTTAACTCATGGAAATACATTCAGTTTTCTTTATTTATTGGCTGTTTTTATTTGCTGATCTGAAAATTTGACTTTTATCTACATCCTGGAGTTTTGACAAGCCAAATTTCCCAAACTGCCATGTCTTTGGCAATTTGTATTTGTCCAAATGTATTTGTAATACATTAGGAAAATGTATTACATTGTCCAAATGTACCGTATTTGGACAAGAGAATTTCTAAATAAATCAGAACATCATTAGAAAATGCCAAAAACCCTAATTTGTCTAAGCAAGAAAAATTAAATATAATATATTCATTGACTATACACATAATTTACATAACTAGATGGCTTAATTATGGCTTGATCTTGATAATTAACTGTTCTGTTCTTACAAAACAAAGTGACATAAGACTATCTTTGAAATAAAGAAATTTGATGTAAAAGTTCATACAATAATTAGAAGGATTATTATATAAAATGTCTTGGAAGCTGACAGACTCTCCTCAAGAAGGATAAGCGATAGAAGATCATTCAAGGTTCCCAGAGTGCTTTTGCCGAAGCACATTAACAGAAATTTAAGTGGGCATAAGAACTGGGATTCTGAGATATTTTTGAAACCCTATTTCCTATTTCAATTTCAGTCAGAAAGAGAACTTTATTTTGAAGAACTGATGCTTTATTGGTATTTCACTTCATTAGAAATCAATAATTGTTTTTGGAGAACTCATTTCTAATCTGACAATTACTGCAATTACTGGTTGATAACTTAATATTGAAGTTATCAATTAAGTTATCAACCAAGAAAGCAGTTTAAATGAACTCAAAGAATCCAATATTTGTTGTTTAAAGAAAATCTCTTTTAAATTCAACGCAAACTGTATATAACAGTATTAATTGTTTATGACCGTCAGATACAACAACCACTGTGTTAGTAGACACTGAGTTTTAGTTCCTATTCTTCCCAGAACTCAGACGAAAGTGGGTTACATCAGTTCATTGTTGAATCAATTAGTAATATCACCTCCAGCAGATTCAGTCCTTCCTGGCTGGAGGCACAACATGGAGGGAGGGAATAGTAGCACACAGTGAAATTGTATCAATAAACGTTAGTATTTTCCTAATAGTGCTGATCCAATGTATTACATTTGGTATCACTGGTAATAAACCTGAAACAACATACATATCTCAAATGATGTGTTTGGAAAGAATGTAATACTGTAGTTTCTTTGCTTCTGGGTGTTCACGTTTATGGGTATCTGTAACTTTGGGAATGACTTTAATCTTACTGAAGATGTTTTCTTCCGTCTCATAAAACTTCAGACTTTATTTGAAAATCTTTAGTACTTTATGCAGGACAAGTCAAGAAGGATTTTTCTTTGCTTGTCTTTATTATGAAATGCATACCCTAATTACTGAAGAGAGAAATGCTTGGGGCTTTTTCTGTGGAAAAATGAACAACTGGAGGCATAAAGTGTCATTTCATTAAGCCTCTGGCTTACCTAGAAACACAAAATTTGGACATAATTAAAATATTTAATGCTGTGAAATATTATTTATTTTCTTGCATAGAAATATACCACTATTTTTTAAATGGCAGAGATCTTCAAAATGAACCTATATTGGGTGATGTTGATAGCTTTGAAACTGGAAAAAAAAATGCCAACTTAAAGTTTTTTATGTTATATTTCTGTCTGTATGACGCTCACTTAAAATGTGCCCAAAAATATGTCTGTTTGTGTGGTCAGATAGCCCTCACTCTATCATCATAAAAAACTTTAGACACTCCTGCCGGCTTGGTGTGAATTCCCAAAATGTAAAACACGGGCCAAAGAGTACAGGAGGTATTAAAATGGGATTCAGCTTTCATTTCAGCCCCACTTGGACAGATGGAGATCACACCATCCGATCTAATAAAATCCTAGCTGCGCTTCAGAAACTTCTGTGCAAAGGAATATTATTATAACCCTCTAATTCTGGCACATTAACTTTGATATTTGACTGGGGCTGTTTTTCCCTTTTAAATTAAATCTGGCTAAAAGCTGTGGGTGGTGGATATTTTTTCCTCACAGTTTAAGAACCGCCGCTCTTACTTCCTATTACACTTACAAATATTGAGCACATGCATAATTTAACCTCCCGCCCACATCCAAAATGCTGCAATCAGCTTCATTATTTATTTTAACGGCACTTGAATAATTTATGTGTGTGTG
>VMRN01000039.1:1161822-1191230 GCA_010277015.1 Poeciliopsis turrubarensis
GAGAGAGAGAGAGAGCCATCAGAACAGACTCCTGCTCACTTCATTAGCAGAGCTGCCAGCTCGCTGAAGTTCTCCGGTATTAAATGGAGTATTGGCTGGGATTAGACCTCTCACACACACATGCATGCCTGCACATGCACATTCCCTCTCACACGTGTTGCTTTCTAATGAGGAAGGAGTCAGCCACACCATCTCTGCCCTGTGATTTTTTTTTAAAGAGAGAGCAGATGCAAACCTCGTCGGTTAGCATCCTGGGTATCAAGGCCGGATTGGATGGGATGACCAACGCACATGAACAGATCAATACTGGATTAAGCTGTTATGTCCACTTAGAGCTGATATAATAGGAATAATGGATTCCAGTGAGAGTGCGTGCTCTGATTCACTCTGATTCGGGTTGATTTATTGCCACTGCTACTTTAAACAGGCCGCTTAAAAAATGAGACTTTTTATAATAAATGTTTTCCAGAGTGCTGCGGATCAATTGTACCCAGAGAATGATAAAGATAGATGTTTTTTCTGTTCAAGACTGACTCGATGCTGCAGTCTTATGTACTTTACCATCATTGCTGCCTGGAAAAGGGGGCCTTATGCTGGAGAAGATGGATTAAGTGGCTTTTATTTTGAGTGTTACTTAGAGACAAAAAAAATAAATAAATAAAAAGTATAGAAAAAGCGGGCAGCTTTGACTCTGGCTGTTTGGCAGGTTTGAAGCAGAATAAGATTAATTTAACCCCAAGAGAAAGAGAAGCATAGATGGGAAATTAAATAAATGGTTCTTTCCCAGGCTTCCATTGAAACTGAAGGTGCCAGTTTTGGTAACTTCTGGCGTTAGCAACACACCTGCAGACTTTGAAAAGAAAAGTTCACAGGTATCTACAGAAAAGATAAAAAAAATAATAAAAAATTTGTCAAAAAAGTATATCAAAACATCAGATGTTTTAATTTTTGGATGGTTAAAACTAGTTTGTAGTCTTGAATGGACATTTGTTTTATGTCTAAAAAAAAAAAAAAAAAAACATTGTAAATTAGTTTTCATTCATAGATTAAACGTCTGTGTAATTTAACCCCATGTTTGGAGTTAAAATCATACCGAAGTTTAAAACAGGGTAATGAAACAGTATACAAAGTTTTGCTCATTACTCTAAATCCTGAAGGTGAATCAAGTGGTGACAATATCAGTGTAGAAATGCTTTTAAAGTAAGATAAAAAAAAAAAACACACAACTGATCAGAGTTGATGTAAACATTGCACTTGAAGAGAAAGCTGAGAAAAAAACTGAATTTACTGGTCGAACTACATTCCTTAACTCACCCATGGCCACAAACTCTGGATAGTGACTGAAAGAACAAGAGCATGGATACAAGCAGCCAAAATCTGTTTTCTTTGCAGAGTGTCTAGTTTCTCTACGAGACAAATTGAGAAGAAGCTCAGGCATCTGGAAGTTATTCAGAGTAGAACTGCTGCTCCTCCACATGAAGAGGAGTCAGTTGAGGTTGCTCAGGCATCTGGTTAGGATGCCTTCATGACGTGTTCCTGGAGAGGTGTTCTGGGCAAATCCCACTAGGAGGAGAGCCAGAGGAACACCCAGGACACAATACAGGAACTATGTTTCTTGGCCAGCCTGGGAAAGCCTTGAGATTCCCCTCGAGGAGCGAGCCAAAGTGGGTGGCGAGAGGGAATTCAGGGAATCCATACTGGAGGGATGGGCAGACGGATGAATGCATTGATGGATCGATGGATGCCAAGTCGTTAACATTTTTTTAATTTAAACTGTTTACAATACTCGATCCATGTAATTTGTGAGTTGTCTTGGTGTCGTTACCAGTAATGTCTGAAGACGTAAGATGTAATGCAGACTAGTTACTTTGTTCCTCCTTTGCATCATAATGGGTTGCCTAAGAAGACCCACCTTATCAAGATGCCTCCTATGTGCCTCTCATTGCCTTGTTGCAGCCAACTAGGCAATGAGAAACACATTTAAAAGTAAAGGAGTGAAATTTAGCAGAGACAAATTGGATGAATTCACAATATTGTTTTAGTAGATTAACCTAATGGAAAGGGCTTTCAATGCATATCTTTCAAACAATAAAATACATATAACTTTATGAAAATGTTTCTCATTCGAAAGAAATCCAGTACAACACCATGACTGTCTGATTCTGCAATCGTAGTCAAATGAATAATTGTAGTAATCTAATCATTTAGGGATGGAAAAATATTAGAGCGGCCAGCAATCATGGGAAGCCAAAATCTTGTTTCAAAGCCCCAAACATCAACCAGCCATCGCTCCTGAAAACATCACATTTAATTTATTAGACTTTATCAAGCCGAAGATCCTGATGCTGAATGGGAAATAACAGCTGTCCCTTTTTCTGTGTTCAAAGCCAAAATGAACCAGACTTGTCTGATAAGAACAGCTGCGATTCTCTCTCCCCCGCTGCAAAACAACAGCATTTTCATTTAAGAACAATGTATTTTTCATATTTATTTCCTTTGTCAGTGAGGGAGTGGATGACATGTTCAAGTTTGAAAGATCTTGATGTTGCAGCATGTTGGGGCAGTTCAAATTGAGAAAGGCATCACTCTTCCTGCAATAGCTTTTTTATAATTTCCACACAAAATTCGCTGTAACAAAAGACTCCCTGCTGCCAAAATGAGACAGCAAGCGACAGGGACTGAATTATATTGATAACTTGGAGAAAAAAAAGCAATTTCTTTTTTATCATAGTTTCAGACTGCACCCTGTGCAATGGCCCATGAGGTAAATTTACTCTGTAGCATTTCTCTGCAATCCACAGTCCTCCACTCCCTTCTCTCTCTCTGAGGCTGCCATATTTGCTCTCTAAAACCAGTCCTAATGTATCAATTGTTCTGATCTGGCTCTACTGGAGTGTGAACAAACAAATTGGATTGTGCCCCCGTCTCACAAATAGCTCTCCCCACCACCCCCACACCAAGCCTGATCTGCCTCCACCTGGCCCACAGAGGCTGTTCACTACACATTTCCATGGAACATCTCAATCCGGGTGATTTCTCAGATGCACACTCTGTTAGACCTTTAAAACCATTTCCCAAGGTCAGAACAAATGGCCAGACTGTAGTGGCATATAATGATAAAAGCACTCAAAGCGGCAGCTGCTAAAGTGCCTTTCCAAAAAGACAAAATGGCCTCTCCATCCCTGCTGCGTCTCACTCCTTCAGTCTGCAGGGAGGCAGCACAGACACAGAGATGCTGCAGACCGAGCTGAGCTGCTCCGTAAGATTCCCTGGCTTTTATCTCAACACAATGAGCCACCGTCATACAGGATAAAAGCATTCAGTCAGTGGGGTCTTCTCTTTTTTTACTTCTTTCTTTCCATGAAGTGTCTGAAAGCAGAGGTGCATTCATTTACTTCCATCAGGAAGAAAGTACAGCGCATGAGCTCTTCAGGGTCCTGTATGATGCAAATCTGTGCCATAAACATATGCTCCCCAAAAACACACAAATGGATAAAAAAAACAGCTGCTGCATTAGAGCTGATGTCAGATCAGTTACTTAAAGCAGACCAAAATGGTTTTATATGCTACTTATGACGCTTGAGACACAGTAAATGTCCCAATATAAACATATGGGAACAGATGGCCGAGAAGGAGAACAGGATTTCCTCCACAAGTCATGGAGTTGGACATGACAAGGGCTTTTGGGTTAATCTGTAGCTAGTAACAGAATCTCCAAGAATGGAGATTCCCATCAGCTTTATTTCCTATTAAAATACCTTCTTTGTTCAGATGAGAAATTTTTTAAAAATACTTTACTTGAATATGGCTTGTGTCAAATGCGCATAGATTCTCACATATGTGCAACTAAGTAAGATTATTCAAAAATGTCCAACTGTGCTCTATACATTATTTTTATGTTTTCATATAAAACAAGAGACTATTTACAAAGATATGGAAAAACTGTAAAAAAAAAAAAAAAAAAGAAAACAACCTATGATGGACAATGTAGACAAGGACATACCGGTCCCAAGTGGTAGCAACTATAAGAAGGACGAACAGGAGAGGCTAGAAACGCCAATCTTTGATGTTTTTGCAAAAAGTTATGAAAAGATAAGATAGGAGCTGTTCAAGAGGCCTAGAGCAGCAATAAAAAAAGCTGCCAACAAGTAACCACATGGTTCTACTAGTGACAATATTCTGCATGAGAGCTGGAAACTAGACGCATTTTCTCCCAAAGAAAACACCTGAGACTGTGTTAAAAACTTTTTTTTTTTTTTTTGTCATTTCTCTTAACACTACAACGTTGTCATTTTAGAGGATGTGTCACAGAGTCCACATCTTAAAGGATTAGAAATTATTCTCAAATGTTGTTCAGTTGTGAACGATCTGCTTCTCTGCAAAATGATGGATTGAAAAAGTTTGCAGATGGCCTGAAAAGGAGGCAAAATTGCTTCTCTAAGGTTATAGCTGATGGCTTTCCATTTTGGTTTTGCTTTGAAATACACCTGTACTCTACCAATCAGCTAACTGCAAAAAAATGTCTGTTTGGAGGTTGTTTAACTTGATGATAATGAATTATTCAAGAGGTTGTGCTTTCATTTTACTGAGTTGCACACCCTCTGCATGAGTTGGTGTGAAAATAGTTAAGAGTTTCCGAAGTAGTCTCAACAAATTGAAAACATTTACGACTTCTTTTGAGAAATTAGATGTCTTTTCAGCTCCACTATGCTCAGTGGGTAATATTAAAATAACAACAACACAAGAACTGTGAATAGAAAATCATGTTTTCAAAGCAATCACATTGCATGAGGTGAGAAGTTTTAATTAAACTGCGGAAAGAACACATTTGAATTTCAGTCTCTCTCAGGGTCGCTGAGGTAGTTGACTGAAAACTAATTTTTGGAGGATTAGGTGTACATGCTCTATGGCCGACTCCTGAACCAGATGAAGTCACAACTGGTTGTTGACAAGTGAAAACATCTGAGTCCATCATCTCTGTTTGCTCAAGCAGAAGCAGCAGAGGACCATTACCTGCCACCTCACATCCATCACCAGGTGACCTGGTCCAACGGTAAGCACCAAATAATAACTTCCATTGATCCGTTCAATGACTCCTGTCCCTTCACTGCACACACACACCACTCCTTCATTTTGCTCTCCATTGCCTCCATTAATTCTTCTTCTTTTCTTTCTTCTGAAGAAGCCATCACAGCGGCTGATCTTCCACTAGCTGGCCCAGCTGCCGTGTCACAGCCCTAATCTAATTGTGGACATTTAAAGATCCACATTAAGAAGCTCAATGAGGCTTGGCGTAACAATTCTCTTCACAAGCTTCCTGAATCATAACTTACAGGAAAAGCCTGCTTCTCTGATTAAAGCAATTCATCATGTGGACCATTATTAAACGGCATCCTGTGACACGGCGAGTTATCTTGCATCGCTGCACCGACACACGAAGCTCAGAGGCTGCTGGGAGCTGGGAGCTGTGAGATGTTTCGTGTTCGCTGTGTCCTTTCTGTTTCTGGAAGAAATCACATTTATTCTAAAAAGGATTTGTTCAGATAAATGTATGGGTGTTGCATCAACATCTACTTACAATTAAAAAGAAAAAGCTCCCATTATAATTCTTGTTTTTTAACATTCACAGGATAAGAGAAACATTTTGATCTTTATCAGAACCTAATATAAATGATTTGATCTCTACGAGTTATTAAACTTATTCAAATTCAATCTCAAGTAAACAAAAGTGCACCGATTCTACACAACAGGAAAGGCAGCATGTCCAAAACTAATTGCACCCTTGCTGCTTCCTTTGAACTCCAGAGAAAGAGCCACATCCGGGTGCTGCTAATGAATCGTTTGACTGATCACCTTTAATGTTTTCACCTCTATAAGTTTCCTTTGATACACCATACAGGTCTGTAGTAGCACACTGCAATCACAGGACATCTGCAGTAAATTACACTTCATTATGACAATGTGCAAAACAACTTTTTAGGAAACGTATTAACTTAATATAATTTTAATTAAGTTTGTAATAAAATACTGTAGTAGGGCATTAAAGAGGCTAAAAAACAAATGACCGGAAAATGAACAAACTAAACTTTTTATAGTAGAAAAACTCGACTGGTTTTCAACATGTTTCCTGACACTGAAGGAGTTAATTGAAAGAGAATGGTTCCCAGAGTTTCAGAAGCTACTCTGAGTAAAGTATGTGCACCCAGTAAACATTTAGTTCTGAACGCAAAGAGTTTTTTTAAGCTGTTGTTGAAGGAGCCACTGAGGCCAGAGCCAACAGTTGGCGTGACTTTGAAAGGTTTCATCATATTTGTCAGATGAGGAAGAGGCAGTGGACTTGCAGCTTGTTTACCAAGCTGCTCAAAATATTTTCACATAAATCAACACATTACTGTTCTGCAAACAGCTCGGCTGGGTTGGGGAGAAATCTATGACCCGCCTGTTAACTCCGGCTGAAATCAACACTTGAATCTTACATCAGTGTTGCATTCATTCCAATGTGAAATGCTCAATTTCATCCGCTGTCATCTTCACTGTGTGTCTCTACAAATAAGAGCAATTACTGTGAACTGCACATACTGAGATATGGAGAGAAGCACGAGTGGCGTCAGCATTAAGTCGCTTTCTTGGCACATCCAAACTCAACATGCGGGTGGTTTGCAATCCAAGACCGAATCGGAGATTGGACGATGAACGAGAAGTCGTTTGCCAGTCGACAGACAGACGGACACAGTTGGGATCTGGACAAGCTGTCAAGTCGTTGGGGCTTCTTCATACAAGGAGACAGTTAATTTGACCCAGGAGAGAGAAAAGAAATTGATTTTAACTCTGTTAAATTAAGTCTACAGAGGGACTCGGGGGCACTGGTCTCATGGGTTCATTTTATCCCGATGTGAAGATGATGAGCAGCTGCGCTGCCAAAGGCAACTTTGTCAGGAGGCTACTGACAAGCTTTCCTTTCTCACTTTTTTGCTCTCTAATTGCACACATAGAAACATACACACACTCAAGCAGTCAAACATTCGCTCAATAAACTGAGGGATCAGACTTGAGGTAGGAACATTCCACCTTAAAAAAGTAACCACCACCCCGTCTGACAGCGGAAATAAATAATAAATCAGTTATTTTAGCATGTTTACAGGAGAAAATTCAACGGAAATCAGATAAAAGTATATAAAACATCTAGACATACAAAACTTGCTGCATTTAGATGAAGTAACAAGAGACTCAGCAAGAAAAGCTGAAATAGTTTGAAAGAGAATAGAGAAGCAAAAACTGAAATCTGTTTTTTATTGATTTTTTTTGACAAAGAACATATTTAAAACGGTGGGAGAATTATTAAAAAAAAAAAAAAAGAATGGATCAGAGAGAACTGTAAAACCTGCGGGGGCAAATAAACAGAAAATTAAATCCATCCATTCTTTATGTCCTGCATACCCAGAGTCGGATCACAGGGGCAACACTCCAAGCAGAGAGACACAAATTTCTGTCTCCGCACACAGATTGTTAGCAACTCCAAGAGTTGCTAACAATCAACTCTTGGAGTTGATTCTCATTTCCAGGTGAGAAACAAAATCCCTCCGACGTCTCCCATCCAGATGCCCAGGCCACCTCAGCCGGATTCTCTTGACGTGTTGAAGCAGCGGCTCTACTCTGAATCCCTCCCATCCCATTTGAAATCCCTCGAGCTTCTCACGATGTCGCTAAGGGAGAGCCCAGACACCCTGTGAAGAAAACTCATTTCTGCTGCTTGTATCCATAATATGGTTCTTTCTTTCTCTTCAGCTTCAGAGCTCATGATGAGTGTAGGAACATAGAACAGCCAAAAAAAATTAAGAACTGAGCCTTTTTTACCATGTCAGACCAGTAGAGTGCATCACCGTGAACAGCAATACGGCGTCTGCAGTGAAACAAGACCTTGACGTAGTTAACTTCCCCGTCTTCAGGTAGAACCTCTTCCCTGACCCGGACAACGCATTCTACCCTTTTCCGACTCAAGACAATGATCTCGGGCACTGATCCTCATCTCGGCTCCTTCACGCTACCAGAGGAAGTTAGAGGATAAGAAAAATCCCTCACTATGATGGGTATTTCACAAAGCTATACATTTTGTTCTACTTTTTTGGCTTTTTGTGTGTTTATGTTTTATTTATGAACTGGATTCATGAAATAGCTTCAAGGATTTTCCAAGGTTCTCAAAATTTGATTGAGAACCGTGGAAAATAAAGCAGACATGTTTGTTACCAACTAATGACCTGTCTGTTATGTTCCTTGGTCTTCATGATCCTGTTTCGTCACCAATTGTCTCCAACTAATCTCTGAGACCCTCACAGAACAACAGGATTTATATTGAATAACTTGTTGCTTCTGAAGGCATCTGGTTACACTGGGTTGTATTTAGGGGTATCAAACTCTGAATATTAATGGAAAACACACCATTCAGGAATAAGTCATTTATACCTAATGTTCCACTTCTAAATTATGCACTACTTGATGCCAATCTATCACATAAAATCCAACTATAATACCTTGAAATTTGGGATTGTAACCTAACAAAAAAATAGGAAAAGATTTAGAAGATAGGAATACTTTTGCCACGACAGTAGAGACATAGACATTTAATAATGTGGACAATGACAAACATCAAATAAGACATTAGACAGAAGTACTAAATAGTTTAAAATGTACATAGTGACTTTATTACTGTTTTTGAGACAAAGAAGAGGAGGACAATGAGGAGGAGGCGGCTCCCCGAGGAGAAGCGGCCCGGCTCCAAATCAACTGATTGGGATCGACAGCACAATCCGCACATATGCTCGACTAATGGGGCCAATCAGTGCTGAGCGGGGAGGCAAAAACAACCACATGTGACGGACAGACTGCAGGCCTTGATCACCAGGGTGAGATGAAAACAATGTCCAAAAAGGAGTCGGCTCGCAGCCGTCACTTAACTTTATGCTCATCTGTGTTTTTAAACGCCCAGATTAAGTGAAGCAGTGAGTTGAATTTTCTGTTTGGCGACCTCTAACTTGTATAAGTGGCCTGAGTCAGGAGTTGTTTATCTCTCAGAGGAACAGAGGCCGGGTCAAAATTAGACTTATCACATGTGAAACATGCAGAGGACACAACCGCATCAACACCTGTCTGTTATCATTTATTTTCACTTTAATTTGGCCTTTTACAGTGTCAGGACAGTCTCTTGAGATTAGAGTCTTGTTTGAGAAATTACAGCGGCAGCAAATTTCTGCCTCAGATCAAACACTGGATGATAGTATGAACACAGGAGAGACAAATAATTTAAATGCATGGCTCCATATGAGATGATTGGTATACAAACATGCTTAAAAGACTCAACCTTGATGCCTTTCTTTCTGCGTTTCAAACATAACTATTCAGGTTTTTGTCTCTTAAGTCTACTTCAAAGCCTTGGATTCTGCATTTTCTCTGTCATTATTCAGTGGGTTTAAAGCAGATGCAGCAATGAAAAATTTTATTGGGAACCGTGGAAATTTGAACATCCTTTGTGTTGCAGCTGCAGCTCTCAAAACAAGAGGAACAGAACATCATTTAGTTTGTTGTTTTGATGTTGTTTTTTTTTTTTTTTGCAACACAATTCAATAGAATGCTAGCTATAAACATGCAACCATACATCAATCAGAAATAACTAGTTTGAAATATCTCGAAGAAAGTCTGACCAGAAAGTCAAATGACTACTCACAGCAAGATCAAATCAAAGGGGAATGTTTACCTTTTAAAACCACTTAGCGTTTCCATAGATGCTAAAGCAATGCTGTGTGGACGTGCTCAATGTGTCTAACTTTAGATCAGCGAAGCCCATCAGACCCAAGTATGTTTCTGGAATGCAGCAACAACTTCATATATTTGTATCATAACACAAGCAGATTGTGTTGTGGTTTTTCTCTGGTTCAAGCAGGCAGGTTTCCAAACCCTCTTGTGTTTGTGCCAAGAACTAATAGTTTTTATGCACCACAACACAGTCACACACCTCAGGATTTCTATTTTTTGTCAACCTATATGCTTAATTTTCTCGATGACTTAGCCAATGACAAATCAGAGAATTACAAATGAAGTTGTTGAACATCAACATGAGACACGGCTTTCCCATGTTGTTGAAGCTGCAGAACGGCATTGTGTCTGGAAGATGTTTCACAAATGATTATAACAATAATTTACTCACCAAAATTGGTATAGAGAAAAAGCAAAATGCTAAATTTATTGCTGGAAAATAGTCCAAGTGTTCGTTTCTGCCAGATGTTTCCCTGGCTGAATCTCTCTCCAAGCGGCTTGTCAACAATGTGAACAATCAACTAGAACTGAGATTGGTTGTGGAAATGTTTTCCCCAATGCATGTCAAAACATGATGGGTTGTGGTAGCTGCCAAATCCTCTGCAACAGGGTTGTGGTTACAGAGAATTGAACCGCAATCCTGATTCAACTGGGGTTGTGGTTAGGAGTGTTGATGAGGTCTTGGGTGGAGTGAAGTTAAAGCATACTCACAGAAGGCTTTTCAGGGTCTTCAATGATTGTAAAGAGGAAATAGATCTTCCTCATTGATTTGACTACTTCTAAAAGCACAAAGTTTTGAACCTCATGGTAAATGGGCTACAATAGCACAAGGTGGCATTGGTTGTGACTTCTATTGGCTGAGAACTCAAAACTGAGGCTACAGTTTGTACAGTCTCAACAAAATTGGATAAAAACCGATTTGGAAAAACATTGCTTGATCTAATGAGTCTCGTTGAAAGTAAGAATCCATCAAAGCAATTTGTCATCAGCTGTTAAGAGACCAAAGTAGTGTGAGCATATGTTCCACCAGGTGCTTCAATAAACCCCACAAGGAAGCTCTGATTGAGAAGAACAAACAATGTGGACCCAAATAAGCTGCCCACTGACCCTTAAATGAATCGTTAAATAATCCTAATCAGCTGTAAAATGCAAACAAAAAATGTTGAAGACAATGAACAAATGGTTTGACTGATGCGCTTCTTTGAAACTAAAACTGTTGCCTATTTCAGAATGCAATATCTGTGGTCAGAGCAACATAAAAGGGAAAATGTACCACCCTTCTTACTGAGGTGCATTTAGAGTGCACAATGTGTTATCTTCTCAAAAAAAAAAGATGATGATGCCGTTTATGTTTACCACAGTGAGGAAAGGGCACAACTCTGCAGAGGCTACAGATGATTTTAAAATGTCATTTTCTAGTTCACCGCCCTAAGACTTTGCTGTGGCTGCTTTAAAGAAAAACAAACGGCAGCATTTAAATCACAGCCACCCGCCTCAAACACTCAGAAATGCTCACAACTGCAAAATGTCACTGAAACACAGAGGACGCTTCAGATATTTACAGGATAATCTACATGCAGATGAGAAGGCATATATATATATATATATATATATATATATATATATATATATATATATATATATATATGCATGTGATGACTGCATTTACAGCCACACAAATGTGGTAACATTCAGTCACACTCTACACAACAGTGTAGTCAATCTCACCACACTTCTGTTTCTTTAAATCTAGGATTTCATTTGCAGAATAAATGTTTTTTTGTTTAAAGTGCAACACCTCACACTGTATTCTAGAAGAAGTGCCCACATTTTAGTTTACACAGTTATGTTTTGCTTGATTTAACCTTTGTTTGTTTTAAGTTACCTCAGTGCCAGCCTCTCCAGTCCTTCAGGGGAACAAAGAGGTGGAGATGGGGTGGAGCAACACTACTGTGGCTGCAAATTGGTTCATTCCACTACTCATCATCAAGAGGATTTTTCTATGTTGGCTTCAGTTACGTTTTTGTGTCTTTTCCCTTTTGTGTCTTCTGTGTCTCCTGGTCAACCAGTATTTAAGTTTCTCCTCTGTCTCATTTAGGTAGGTCTGTTTGTTTGAGTCAGTCTGAGTTGAATTCTGTTACTTTGACCTCTTTTTTTGGGCCCAACTTTGTCATTGTTCTGTATTTACCTAAGTTCTTGTTTTGGGCAAATAAGAAACAATTATTTTTCATTTAAACTTGTGCCTTGCTCTCCTTTGACTGCGTGGTCCACCAAAATACCATGTGTACTGCATCCATTAGTCATGTATTGTTCATATCTAAGGAAAGCTGAGGAGATTTTTTGGGTGGGGACTGCTGCTTTTTATTTGGATCTTTTTTCTGCTCTCTGCCAGAAAAAACATTTGAGTGTCTGAAACAAACTTCCCAGCACAGGAAGAATAAGAAATGCATCACATTACATTTCCATTTCATAACAGAGCATGCAGCAGCACACTATTGTTTGCACCTTCCACACCTATGTCTAAAATACCTAAGCTTTTCTTTCACACGGCAGCAATAGCAGTGAGGCTTTTGCATTCAGGACCATTTTATAGCCTCACAGAAGATGTGCACCCTGGTGGGTTGGGGCTGCAGGGCTTCAGTGCTCCCAGGACTTCAGGTCTGCAGTCCGTGACGACCGAGCGCGACCTATTACTAACTTTCAAACGTCGCCTGTGAGGCTGAAAACTTCATCCTGCTGTGACTGATGGAAAGTTCACAGGGCTGTTAATATCCTGCGGAAAATGTCTCACTGGTCAAGCAGAACATGTTGAACTGAAGCATGGAACAGGTATTTCTGTTTGCCTAGACATCCTCCCTCTCTTTGTAAGTAAATTCATCTTAACTTGCTTCATGTGTCAGAGTGAAACCAACATGGACAAAGCTGTCATGGGGATATGTGAAAATATGTGTGCCACGATTGTTGTGTTCCCACTGATCCAGTTATAGTTTTGTTTAAAAACATTAATGTGCCCAAAGTTACTCATAATCCTGGAAGATTCAGGTTGAAAGAAATGATAATAACTATGAGAATAATAATAAAAATAACAACTTTAGGCAAAATATGCTGCACATATTTATAAATTTGTTTCTGCTGAGCAGCAGCTGTAGTGCATTCATCATTATGATCAGCTCTAGTGTTTTAACAAGCAGCAAGCGAAAAATATATTTTAACCAAAATGCACTCAGTAATCAATCAGTGATGGTGTGACACTTCTTTTTTTTTTTCTGCCACCTAAAAAATGTCATCTCCTACAGCTCCCAAACTGTTTTCATCCAGCATTTCTCTATTTTCGCATAAATTCCCAGTTATGAATGGGAATTCATAATTGTCTTTTTAGTTCCATAGAAAGACTTGTTGACTGGCCAACAGAAAGTTTGGTGTTTGGTGTTATCCTTTCATGTTTGTATGCCTTAAACATAAAATACCCTCAAACAACATGTCTGCCTTTCCTTTTCAATAACAGAGTTGCTACAGCTGTTCATGTGAGTGGCCACAGGAGAGGGGAGGAGCTATCTTGTGTCTGGAGCTTTGCTGTTTGAAGGTTTGTGCCAACTGGCCAGTTTTGTATCTATTTTGACAAAAAAAAAACAACAAAAAAAAACAGTATCTTTCCAAGAAATAGTTTGAAATAGTTTTCGTATTAAACCATATCGGAGTTGAAAATGTCCAGATGTGCAATAAAAGCTGGGATTTTTTAATCCATAGAAGCAGAAACATTTTTGACAAAAAAGTTAACGCTTCTTTACTGAACTGTTGCAGGAGATGTACAGTCCACATCAATGCCAAACCCTTTTAATGCTCTTGTACGTTGATGAATTGAAAGCAGCTGTGTTACTGCCTGCTGTTTTTTGTACGGCTACAAGGATTGCACAGAAAGATGTTTGGCCTCGATGCATTCAATCAAACATTTTATTTTAGTGTTGTTTTTCCAGTTTGATGCATTGCACATTAGATAAAAACGGCAAAAAAATAAATGTCATTCCTCCCTGTTTTTTAACTCAAAGGAAAAATCTAGATTTTTTTTCTCTCTTTTTTTTTGAAGTGGGGGTTTTTGAAGTTCTTATCAGTAGTCTGTATCATACCTCCAGTGGACAGAGGTCAAAAAGAGTGAGTTTGGCAGAAAGAAAATCCGTAAATTTTCAGGCTGAAGCCCCTTATAAAGAGAATATCAGCCATAAAGTCTGTGTTAGGCTGCCAATTGTATCAATCTGCCTCCTCAGCTGGGATTTATCATTTAGCTGGGACAAAAACAACAACAAATGACTATAAATGGAATGAAAATAGTGATGATAAGTTTGGTTTTTGTACCTGTTTTAGCCAGAATGCACAGAGGAATAACTAGTGGCCTGGTAGAAAGACCAGAGAGAGAAAATCTCTGACACAACACAATATGGAGGCGTATATTAAATGAATGTTTACTGTTTCCATCACTCCCAACCAGCTTCTACTGCTGATGTAACTGTAGCATGACAAGGGCAGAACTTCTTCACAGTTAGTGTCTATCACTCAACATGCTATGTTCCCTGCTGTGTGAATGTTTTTCAGACATGGACTTAAAGAGGAGCAGCTAAAGCAAACGTGGTGGATTAGCAGTCCTTGCCAACAGCTACTGTGAAATGTCGTCCCTGCTGCCCAAATATGGAGCCGTCAGCATATTATGATGATCATCCATGACACTTCTGAGTCATACAGCAACAGAGTCTTTAGTCAGAGGCCTCTTTAGGGTCCTAGCAAGGCTGACTGCTGGTGGAGATTGTTCCTACTCACAGCATTCACATCCACCACAACTAAAGATTCCTACATATTATAAGTTACAATAAACTTTATTTTCCTTTTTGGACAAAGAAAGTTAAATTGAACAGAATTTAATCAGTAGTCTTTAGCAAAGGTTTATGTTTATTTCAGCAGCAGTTGGTGCCATGCTGACATCTGACCCCACACAACGAGCCACGACACTGGCTAAAAGTAAATCAAACAAATACTGAGGAATCTATACAATATCTGTCCTGCGACAGACTGGCGACCTGTCCAGGGTGTAGCCTGCCTCTACGTTTCTACTTAGCTGGAGATAGGCACCAGCACCTCTCGACCCCACAAGGGACAAGGGTGAACGGAAAATGGATGGATGGATCTATATAATATCCAGAACTTCACTTTATTTGAGCTGTGTCACAACGTGTAATGTTTCTCTTTATTATTTCCCAACAGATTGTAGCTGTAAGACTTAAAAGGTTTTAATTTGAATTTACTTTAAGATTTGTACTAATATAAAATAATCTCGAGTAAGATTCTTTCTGTCCCCATCTCCTATTGACTTTAAAACAAGAATGTTATTTACAAATCATGAGCAACCAAACCAAGAAGTGTCACTAGATTAGACAACTGTTGGGTATTTATGAGTCTAATAATCATATTTAAATTGCTTACACTTTCTATCGTTAATGTGTCACTCCTGCTTCACTCTTTTTAGCTTTTCTCTCATAATTAGTCATTGCTGTGAATTGTATGTCATTATCTTTGTCTTTCATTACTTTAACAGATCAGAGCTGCACAGTTTTTCTTGTTTGAATTTGCAATAATCCTAATCTGGAAACGGGTTCAACAAGTCTGAACTTTAAATATGTCAATCACTGTTATTCAGGAACATTTTGTAAACACTGCTGAAGTTGCATTACAAAATATAGTAACTCCTTGAATTTTATCAATTCATTCAGGTTACAACCATGAACTACATGGCATTATATTTAAGATTTACATTGTTGTAAAAAAAAAAAGCACTGATTCATTTTGTTTTTCAGTTTTTTGTCAAATTCACATGATTAGGATAATTTTAACACATTTCAGTGAAACGCTAACCAGAGTTAACAGCAATTTTAATGACAATTTAGTTTATTAATTAAATAGTTTCCAAGTGCTTTTTACTTCTTCTGATGTACTTTTTTTGGATTTGATGTGCAAGTCTCATTGGCAATAAATGCCTTCAAGTGTTTGCTTTAACAAGGACAAGTAATCATTCATAGCAAACAAAAAAAAAAGTAACAATTTGTTTTTAATTCCCTCTGGTGATCTTTTTCTATACAACCTGAAAAACTGAACAAAAGCATTACAAACCCTGACAAAATAATAATTGTGGGATAGAGAAAAAAATTCTACGTTATTTTCTACGTTCTTTACAAATAAAATTGATGACCAAAAATGCCAACGACATTGTTGTTCATATTTGGGGAAGTAGAGGTAAAATTCTATTTAGCTTTATTTTATTGTATTCTGTTATAGAAACATTCCCCAGAAAAATTATTCATGTTCCTTGGTAGTTTTGTTCACCTGTGAGAATGAGAAATACTTTTTAAAGCGCGGAGAGGAAGCAGATGTGGCTCAGTGAAAACACAGTCTGTGTGGAGTCAGGAGGTGTGATTCCAGGTCACATCCCAGAGTTCTCCCTCTTACTCAATTTACTTTAAAGAGTCTGCAGCGCTTACAGGAGACTCTTTTTTCTTTTCTTTTTCACAAAGAGTACGGATAGGTGGAACTGAGCGAAGGTGAATTCATGACCTTTGTCGGTCTGAATCTGATCGATGAAAAGCTGCAGAGTGAGTCAACAGTCACTGAAGCTGAGCCGCCTGCAGGGCCGGCTGGTGGTTTATGGGATCTGAGAAAACATGCATCACACGTGCCTGTCGTGTTTTTATCTTTGCCTTTTGGATGGGAGCACACAGGAAAACAAAAGGATAATGAGCAACACATTAAAAATTAAAGATGGATGGAGGATGTGTTCTAAAAATTTCTCAGCTCTGCTGTGCAAAACCGCTTTAGAGGGACTTCAAAACAAAAGTCATGCTACAGAGCTTGTGTGTTGCAATGATGCAAATGTTTTTGAATGTTATTTTTCTGAAAAACTTGGACTATTTCAGTCAATTCTGCTTCAGACTTTCCACAAAACTCAGTGGATCTTCAGGCCATTTTCTGTATCTTGGTAGAGGCATTTAGGGGGAAGTTTTTAGAATTTCTTTACGGTTCCACAATAGCCTAGTCAAAACCTGCCCCTGTTCTGTCTTTTGCTTTGTAGATACGGTCTGGACCCTCTGCTATTGAGGAACGATCACTTTCTGGAAAAGTGAGCTCTTGAAGTTTTAAATTTTCCCCAATTAAATGATGGACTCTGTCTTCTTCAAAGGGACTTCATGTTCTCGATGTTCCAGAAAACTGTTCTTTCAGCTGTAGTAGTCCTAGCAGAGGTTTCTTGCATGGGGAGCATTTTCGGAGCACAAGTAGATGATTTCAAGCACATCTATCCCTTTTTTATTGTTATCTCTTTTGATCTGATGATTGATTGGCAGGTCAAATATTGCAACCACAAAATCTTCTAACATGTTTGCATTTACTATACATGTACGTTTCATAGCGGAAAACAACTTTTCTAAGTTGTTTTCTCTTTGTAGGACTGAATTAAAATGTGTAAAATAGAATGTGTGCTTTAACAGCTGAATTAAATTCAGAAAGAAGTCCCGCTACACGTGGGAAATGGTCTGCATTTTCAAAGCATTTAACTTACAATGATCACTGTCCGATACGTGACAAAATTATGGAAACACAAAGTCTGTCAAAACCTCTCAGACTGGTTTATCTTTCATAAATGATTGGCTCTTAAAATGAACAGAGATGTCCCTTAATGATCCCACGGGAGTCTCCAGGGATATTTCTGCTACTATAACGGTGATTTTACTCTTTAGTTTAACCTTTACGTTGGAACTCCACTTTTCAGCCTCCTCAGTCCGTCTGGTCGCTCTCATTCCTGAGAGTTGACCCAACTTGTCGTTTCATTTCCCGAGGACACGCAGCATATTAATATCCCCACTCTACATTTGCCTGAGGATGATTACAAAGCTTGCCTCTCAATCACAACACGCTAATGATGGCAGCCAGGAGTGATCAGGTGATTGATAGGTGGCATTTATCTGTGATGGAGCCCAATACACCCATTCCTCTCACCGGAGGCCTGCAGGGACGAGAGTGAGCCACAACCTTTCAATAATCGAAAGCCTCTCGCCCGCTGAAAGGCTGATCTTTTTGTTCTAATTAACCTGTGAAATGAGTTCAGTGGCTCCTTCTCTGCCAGCAGCATAAACGCTCTAATAGTCTTTGAACAGTGGAGCGAAGAGAAGAATGCCAAAAGGTGGAAGGTCTGCTGGGCGATTTTCTTTCTCCAACATATGGCTGGTGGGATAAGTATCAGAAGCAGAGACGATCAGCCATAGCTTGATCTGAGTGAATTAACTCTAAAACAAGAGTCAGAAGAAAAACATGACTGGCAGAACAAAACCACATCTGTGTACTTGAACCCAAAAGTAAGAGATGATTGAAAAGTGACAGTCTGACTCTTTATTTAGGCTTTTCCTGTAGTGTAATAGAACCCCGTCCATTGCCTCCAAAGATAGTTGACAGAATTACAAAGAGTGTTATGAGATTTATCAGGAACGTGTCTGAACAGCAAAGCTATGGGACAGTCAAGGGTGTTTTGTTATTGAGTCCCGCCCTAAACCTATTAACTCCCTTGGGCTGACTACTGACCAGCTTTTCGTCTAATGGGTCCGGAAAGTCTCTAAACCCTGGGTATTATCCCCTAAAAGGTCTCAGGAGAGACAATCTATCTAAGCTGGTGTCGAGGGAGACTCGTCTAGCTCCGCCTACCTACAATCCAGAAGTTATGACCCTTTTCAGCTAAGAAGCAATGAGTTGAGTCGCCCTCACAACTGCATAACCCCAATAACCACTTCTGTTAACGGTAGCCCTCTCTCTAATGATAACGAGCTCTTGTTAATGGCTATATTAGTTTTAGTGACTTTGTAAGCCCCAAGGTCATTATCTATGAAACTACTAAAGGAAAGTCTGAAGCCGCCACGTTACTAGAATCATGTGGATTTTACATTCGGTAGAAGAGCCATACCTAATAGATGAATCAATTAATTTCAGTGTCCACAAACCTCATTAGACTTTTAATATATATATTTATTAAACAAGCGTCGAGCACGGGTAAATGACAACCAATGATTATAGGTATTTCAGAACAAAAATAAATTTGAATAAGATCAACATAAACCTTTCCTAACTTCTTTCCCTAAACTATGCCCTCAATTTACTAAATAAGGCTTTGGGGGCAGGCAGACTCACTCACTTTATAATCATTAATACATCGACATAATATACATTTTTATAATCAACAGTAAATCAACATATAAGATTACTTCAGTCTGTTAGGCCTTTTATGATCTGTTTTCTGCTTGAACCTGGAAATATCTCACCTCCTCATACCAGTTTTCACGACATGTTCACAGGTAGAGGTAACATAAGGTAATGAAATGTGACCTTAATTATTTGTGATGTGCAAGAGAGGTTTTGTGGCTTAACTGAGCCCTGTTTACACCAACATCCTGGTGCCTTTACCCCTGAAGTTGTCATGCAAACTCCACTGACTCCACTGGGACCTTTAAGGACCAACAGAACAATTATCTTCATGAATTTCATCAAGATTGCATCCATTCATCAATAAGAATTGCTCTCTGCCACATCTGCTGCTCATGTCAACCATCTAAAAACATAATGTGTAGGAAAAATTTACCTCTGTGGTGATTTGAGAGAAAAGTTACAAGTCACAATGTTCACTAAGCAATTAAATTGAGTTGAATTGATGAATAACAGATTGTCTCATCATGCAAGATAGATTTTGGATTTAAATTTCAATGAATTTGCTTTATTTTGGGGTTTTTGTTAGGGGGGGTCATTTTCAACCCATAGGACAAGGAGAGTAAACAGAATCTCAGGATCAGACGAGGATTAAAAGGAGGAGAGAAGGATGAATTGTCAGTGAAGGTTCCCCACAAAGAAGTGAATGTGAGAAACAGCTTGGACTAAACTCACACAGCAGCTTTTGCCTGCAAGGTGAAATTAAACTCTCTTTTTTTTAGACAATATTGTCAAATTCTGGCAAAGAAAACAAATGGATATCCCTATAATAATGGAAGGGAGAGATGCAGTGAGTTCAGGTTTGTCATGTGTCCAGGGCATCTTTCGGGCAGAAGAGAGATATAGTTCCTGAAACCAGTTTGAGAGATGATCATTTTAGTCTACTCCCACTGCTCTCTGAATCTCTAAAGCTAGGGATTATGGAGGCATCCTGATCAAATATCCAAACTACCCCTCCTGACAACCTCAATTTAAGCTTCTGCAGGATGATTGAGCTCCTCAATTTATCTCCAAGGCAGAGTCCAACCACACTACAGAAGCCGCTAATTGCAGCTGATGGTATCAAGTATCTTGTTCTATAGGTTATCATGGATATCTGATTGTCATTTGTGGGTTTTGGAATGTAGAGACACAGTAAAGCCATGGCAAACTTGACTGAATCTTATTTTGAAAACTCCCTGAGTGCTGAATTTACTGGCTTAAGAATGCAAATGGAAAATTATCTGCAAAAAGCTTATTTTACAGAAGACACTGACGTTTCCAAACCACATGCCGTCGTTTCCAAGACTAAATTTTGAGATCCTGTCCAAACATGACAAAAACACCATAAAGGAAAATGTTGTGGTAGACTCTGACCTGAGCTCAGCAGAGGGTCATTGCAGCAGTCGAATTTTCTTAAACCTTTTTTATTAACCTTGGATGAACATGCCAAAAAAAAGTTAAAGAAATATGAAAAGTGCATTAAGTCGTAAAGTTTTCTTTCAAAAAGCATGACCCTTGGATTTAATGCTGAAAGAGAAAAAGGTAGTTTGATGCTCTTTTAACCCAGTGCTCTGTGACACCTTAATTTTACCTTTGTGGGAAGATAAAGCCTGTTTCTATTTTATTTACTGGCTATGGAACATCTTTAGATGAGTTAACAAAACTGATTTCAAAAGTTTCACTTTGCTATTTTCCATGCTTTCTCGAATTAATTTTACACAGAGGCAAAATGCTGGCCGCGCTGCATTTCTGGTGGGAGCAAAAGCAGAAATCTGCATTTATAACAGCTCTCATAGGCTGATGATCAAGGGGCTGTCAGCTGCTTTTGATAAATGTAGCTTTAATGGGGCACTAAAACTGTCTGACTCATTTGCACTGGTGAAATTATGAAGTCAGATGTTAATTGTGTGTTAATTAGCTTTATGTAGAGCCTTGTATCAGTTAGGACCTCTTTAGTTAATTTCTTTGATGAGTTGATTTTATCGTCCTTTTATGCAGATAACTTTAGTCTGTCTGATTTCGAGGTTTACACCTTATTATCAGAGCACACACACATGCACATTTTCTATTTCACTATGTAAAAATAAAAACATTCAGTATGTTTTCCTGCCTTCACACATTGGTTGGAGGTTGGCTCTATTTGGATGGAAAAGTCTGCCAACCTGCAGACACACACACACACATTTGCACCTTGTGTTTACAGCAGTACTTTCGAATCATTAACATCAATCATGTTTACGTGTGAGACCTCCATTCTGAGTTTCTCGATCATTCCTGGCTTCAGTGGGCTGCTGCCGCTCCGGCCAAACAGTCATATAGATTTTACTCCAGCCACAGAAAAATACACACTTTACAACAGTTAGCATTGCAATGCAGATTACCTTTTGGCTGTTGTCATCACGTTGCAGCTACTCGGTTATTCGATGTATTTGATGAGTAGCCAGGGGCTTCAGGTATCGTGTCTTATTACTGCGGTCTGAGCCCACTGGAATAGAAATTGCATCAATGTATGTAAACTTAGAAAACAGCTGGGAGAATATACAGACTTTAAATTGCCATCTGTGGTTGCTGGGCAGATTAAATGAATTTGTGTACATTTGGCTGAAACAGAATCGGTCTGATTGAAGAAGCAATTTGCTCCTGGGTGTTTGGCAGCAGTTAACAAAGCAGCCTCTGTCTGAGCTTCTAACAATGCTAAAAATAATCTAACATCTATTTTGAGTCTTTACCGGCACAGAAACATGTGTATGTGCAGTCATATAATAGTTTTTCTTTTTAAATGTTTTTGTTAAAAAGTATAAATTTTCTAATCTTGACTAAACTGTAAAAACAATAAATAGTGTAAAATATCAAAGGGGAAGGTGAATGTTTTTTGTAGGCACTGAACATTTAGAAAAACTGCTTCAAATGTCCTTCACCGTCTGTTAAAGTCTGATATCAATGAAGGATGGATGGTTATTGTTTTGCAGCATTGAGCAGGCAATGCCAATAGAAGTCTGGAAATAAAAAAAAAAAAAAAAAACAGGCAACTAAATCTGAAAAGGTTGCAGCTATGGAAAGTGAGGAGGAATCACAAAATCACCTAAAAGAAACAGCATCAATTAATGTCAGTAGAATATTCAGGTACAGTCTGAGCAGAGTGTAAAATAAGGGAAAAAGAAAAGAAGCATGGTGGAGGGTTAAGTGAACCAGTTAAGCTCCTAATGTTTGCATCAGCGAGCTGCAGGCCTGAAAGGCAAAGTCCCTATTAAACCAAGATGGAGTCTCCTGCCTGCGGCAAAAAGAAGCACCCAGCGCTAAAATCGCTCAGGTGGATCCATTACAAAGGCGTAATTAGAAACAGAACACAGTGATCTGCAGAGCCACTGCTGCAGTTTACCAGAGAACTGCTGGAAACCTTCAAAGGAAATCAACTAATGTATCCACGGAACCAGAAAGGCGCTTTGAATCACTAAAGCACACTTTTTAATCCAGGGCTTAATCATCACAAGTGTTAAATTTTATATATTTCATTCAAATGGTAGTCGTTTAATTCGGCGTCTTCAAGAAGCTATTGTCTTGGGTCAACTAAACCTGACTGTTTCTGGGAAAAGTTTGAGAGAATATGAGCAGTTGGGTCTATTCCCACTGAGTGTTTCTTAACTATTTTTTGAGGCGTCTTTCAAATCCTCATCTTTCTGTTAAAAACTAAAAAATAATTAAGTTCATGCTGTTTTATAATCCTGCTACCGCAATATTCACTTGGAACTTAAGTCTTTAGGTCTGCAAGATGGGACTAATTTAGATAATGACTGCTAAACAACTAGGCAGTATAGAGAAGCTCATGTCTGATTCATAACAGTTTCCATAAATTTGCAACTGGTACAGCTACATGCAGCTTTTAGCTGGCTTTCAGGAAGACAGAACTTCCTGTGACTCTTACACTGATTAATTGCTCTACAAGTTTTCTTTCCATTAAAGAAATCTTTTGAAATCCTACTGCTTTTTGCAAATTTTTAATCCAGGTGAATCAACTGAAGAAATATGAACAAATTATGTCTCTGAGACAGACTGTAAAAAAGATCTAAAAGATCTCATTTGAAATTGGCCCTTTTCTAAATGATCTGTCATGTGTTGACACAACATTGGCTTAGCCCTCCAGTTTAGGATCTACAGTATTTGTATGTCTGTATGGTTAATAGTTCACAGTTAGTAGCTTGAGAAAGTAAACAAAATTAATCTTACGAAGATGGTTGGGAACTGAGCTTAAAATAAGTGGAAAAACCTCCCAGAAAAGCAGGAAAAATTATCAGGACCACTTTTTAAGATGTACTACCAAAAGCAACCAGTAAGGTAGGCTGAAGGTGAATTTAGAGGGATTTGTTGTCTACAGCCTGGGTTTGCAATTTGTGGAGTCACAAGTGGCTCTTTGAACCTTCCACAATAAATCTTAGTAACTTTGGCGAAAACCAACCTCTTCTAATTCACAGTTCAGTATTCATGAATTTTCTCTGGATGTAGCTCCAAATTATCTGAGTAAGATTCAACTATTCATGGACGTTTTTTCATGGAGCTTTTCTGAAATACTGGGAAGAAAATGCAGCTTGGGAAACTCATTGTTTTGATCAGGCTGCAGACCCCTCGATGGGGAAAGTCATCGTTGCAACCATTAATCTGGGGAGGATGCTGCTCACTTAAAGTGCCTGTAAAATATACTCACACCCTTTTAATGTTTTACGAATCAGTCATGATTGACAAAATGTTTCTTCTTCACAATAAAAGGTGCATCTACCAATTAGTTACTTGTTTAAATTTTCATTTTACATGACAGTTGTTTTGGTAAATGTTTTTGTTGAAAAAGGCAAATGTTTATCATGATTGATATATAAAAGCAAAAAACTGTAAAGTATCCTGGACAGTGAGCAGTTTTTAATTTGAGTTGAGACACCAAGACAACAGATTTTCATCTGTTTAATTTGCCCATGTCTTCTTTGATGCGTCATGTTGGAGGTCACTACTGTCCCAAGAATTGATGAAACAGTCAATCAACTTTCATTCTGGAGATTCGGGCAAATCAATGCAACCGGAGCTGCTAAAAATCTGGTTGCTGCCGGCAGCATTCTCTGATGCAGTTTGTGGTAAGCCAGACAAATATAGACCCTCCAAGAATCTGACAAAGGGTCATTTCATACTGTAGACTCTAGGAGATCATCCAAGGGAACTTTGATGAAGTTGTTAAGGATGCACTTGAATTTTTTAAAAATATATTCTTCTGGTCTTGGCAATTTTAAGGTTGGTAATCTACATGCACAATTAGCGGAATAATTTGCATATGATTCAGAAATCCCAGCAATAAAAAACATGAATCAAACAAACAGTTATATATATGGCAATCAAGAAATTAATCTGAATAGAAGGAGAAAAACAATCTAAAGCCAATGAATAATTGAAAAAATAAAGATCAATTACATTCCCAGGCCTCACTTTGCTACCTTTCATCCTGGTTTTAGGTTATTGAGAATCTCTCCATCTATCTGTCTCTGTCAGACACTTTAATTTTCCCTCCATCTTTGCCACCATCTTTCATTATTTCCTCCCTATCTTGCCCTCGGTTTTAACCGAAGAAAAAACAGCAGCGGAGCGAGTCAGCTGACACCTAATTAGGAGGTTAAAGTGATGGTGCAGCCTGATGACAAACCAAGCTGTTAATAAAAACAGGGAGGCGACCATATCAGCATCCTCCACTCATTTTTGATTGTCAATACAAGGATAGAAAAACTCTAAAGTGGATCTTTAAATGCAGAAAAATCTTCCAGGTGTCTCGCCTCACATAGTGAAGATTTTTCTTAACTGATTGCCAAGCTTTTACATAGACCCATTTCAGGCAAGCACTGGTCACAGAGTGAAAAATATAGTTCCCTTTCAATTAAGTACTTTCTTTATTTTTATTGCTTTGTTGAATGAACCCATTTAAATTCAGAGGAGTCGATGCTGCTGGACTGGATTCCTTGCTGGAAACATGTTTTTGGATATAAATGTCGCTTTATCGCATATGAGTGGGATGTTTGTGTGTTAACAGTCCTTTGGCTACGTATTTTGGACCAATTCAGACCGACTGTTCACTCCATCCAAATGACGAGTCGAATCCAAATATTTTTCCTAAAGAAGCCTTTCAGGCTATTTCCTCCAAATGTTTCTTGCCTTGTGGGACCAACAAACAAGTTCCATTTCTCATCGTTGTCACTAATTCCTGATATCTTGAAGAGATGAAATGTGGTGTGGTTAAAATCCTCAGAATTGCATTCCTGTGGTGGTAGTGGGTGGAGGAAGTGATGCCACTGCTCTCTATCTCTGTTTTCTTCTACTATAGTTGAAGGGACAGCTTTGAGCTGTTGTGAAAGCTTAAAGTTACACTGAGTCTCAAAAGTGAACACAACAGTGAAACAACAGATTGAGGCACCGACTACCTGGTGAATTTCAGAAATATGTCAAAAATTGAGGGATGGACATAACTGGACTCTAAATAAAGACTCCAGTCACTTCTGAGAGTGAAACCAGGTTTATCCACAAAATCAAATTCCACAGACAATTTTGCCCCCTAAAATTATTTTGCAAGGAATGGAAAAATACTTTAATACCCAGTTCTGCAAAGTTGATGGAGACACACCACAAATAACTTGAAGCCAATTTCAGCAAATTTTGGTTCCACCTCCTGTGGGATAAATGCAAATGGCACGCCTTTTCTGATTTTCAATTGTAAGATTTGTTGAAAGTCATGTAGAATGTTTCTCCTACTTCATAGTTAGTTATCCTTCTACTTGGTGTTAGTCTATAAAATACACATGGTTGGGTCTGGGACAGGAGTTTTACTTTTGATGTGAATTATAACTTTTGCATATTTCACACATCACTCTGAGAATTTTCTAGTTGGCATTTTGCTAAAAAAATTAAATTTAACTGTATATTATCTTCCATAACAACAGAAGGAAAACATGAGAAGTGATGTAAGGCTATACCAGCAGTAACAGCAGTCTGATGAATGTTTAGTGAGGAGTAAACTGTCTGCTGGGTGCTGGTGTTTGACCACAGTCTGCTCTGTCACTGAGCTTTACAGCGTTTGAACTCACATCTAAAAGAAACCAATCTGGACCTCTCGTGCTCTCTTCACTACAGAGGCCTGGAAAACAAATAAACATTAATCTGCTCCATGGACGTGGGAGTTTGGAGGCAGAAACATGAAGCGTGGTAATTCAGCAACTGCGACATGCTTCTCCGGTCCTCGTTTTTTATTCTTTGAGAGTTTTTTCTCTTATTATTTCTGTGCTTCCATCTGGGTTTTCTGCAGCTGTGTCTATTTGCATCCCACTTCTAAAAGCAGTGTCTCTTCTGGACCAAATGTGTCCATCAGAAATGTTCAGAACACTCCTTCACAGAGAATGAAGAAAATTTGGCCCCTGTAAAATCTGTTTATTTTAGGTTGTGAAAGGCGCACAGAGCAGGAGCCCCAAGTAAAAGCTGCATCTACACTTTGGGTCTGTGTTGAGAGTGAAAATCATGTTTTGGTTATTTTTGAGGGCAAAAATGTTTTTTTTTTGGAAACTTTGAACACCCAAATGTGATGGTTGTCACTGCAATTTGTGAGAAATTCACCAGACCTAACAGAAAATCAAAAATAAAACCTCTTATTAACTGTTTATCATCTGTATAGAACTTTGAGGACATAGAATCTCGACTAAATTATTCAAAATTGATCATTTTGTCTTCATCCACAAAGAGTTGAGCAGCATTCCCTTCATAACTAGATTTAAATATAAGCAATAATCAAACTTTTACCCAATTAAATTTGATTTGACATCTTCATATGCCCCTTATCTTTGTTACTATGAGTTTAGTTGCATAATCTTCATCCATTTATTTATTGATCTATAGGTAGTCTACCTATAGATTCTCTTCTTACATTCCTGTCAGCATTTGCTCAACACTAGTTGTTCTTAAATATGCAGTGTAAACAAATTGTACGTAAGAGCGTCAAGTGGATCAAGGTCTGGACTTTGACTGAGCCATTCTCAGTTTACCAGAGCAGGAAACTATGAAAACGTCTGCTTTTAAGAAATGATCATACTAATGATGATCAGTTAATAAACACATTTGATTGTCTTTTTAGCGTTTTAGCCTTTTTCTTTATTTTTAACATAAGCTTTTTCACCGTTTGGTCCTTCAAAGTTTAATTTTAAGTAAATAAGCCCAACTCGATGACTTTGATTGTGAAATAACAGAGTCATGAGCATGGATAGCACAGCTGGATAAGCGAGCCTCGGGGTTTATGACAGCCTCTGTGGGGAAAAACTTTGGCAGAATAAATTGGGTGTTTTTGAATCAAGAGCAGGATAAGTGTTTGAGAAGATGGATGGAAGAGAATGTGAAGCTCATCTCCTTGCAGCTGTTAAGACAAACTAAGCTAACAGAAGGATCCATGGAGCATAACAGCATTTTGCATCGACACTGTTCCAGGCAGTCAGGCGTTTACATCTGCTTCCACAGTTGGGGTTTGTCCTCATCTGTGCGTGTATGTGTGTGTGTGTGTGTTGGTGTGTATGTCTGGATATTTGTTGTTTTGTCTCCCAGCCACCTGTCACCAGCAGAGTTTACCTGGTCGTGTTTATCTACACCTTGTCGGTTTTATCAATGCAGAAGGCCTCTCGCTTTGTGCATTCAAACAAACACATTACAGTCTCCTCACAAATACATAAAGATGTCAAGTAACAGAATAATCTGAGTAGAATTTTGGTTTAAAGTGAGAAACCAAAAATCTCTATGTTGTTGTTAGAACATGCTTTAAAAATTAATACTACAACTTTGACTGTTCGATTTTTTTTTTTGTCTCTCTTGGTACCATTTGCTGAAAAAAAGATTAGATCTTTTCAGACTTTCAAGAAACTGAAAACAAAAACATTTGACACAAGCAAACTGGCAAAAAAAGATACAATTTTGCAAGCTTTTCTTTGTTTTCGGAAAGTTGGGTTTTATATTAAGGAGACTTGACACCATTTTTTAATCAATTTTAACATAATGTTTTTCGCATAATATGTCAAGCTTTTGCTTCTGAGGGTTTTTTTTTTTTCTATTAACGATGTTTTGTGGTTGAGTTTGTGTTAGTCCATCACATGGCCATGTGTTTTGTATTTGTGATTTTCTATTGTTTTTAACTGATTTTAACAGATACAGATCAGAAATGACCTATGAAAATCTAGCTTGGTTAAAGGTTTGATGACCTTTAGTTATATGTTGGTTATATGTTTTTACAGAGAACACGACACAAATCTTGAACATTCAAAATTTCACCCTTCCACGGAGAATCTGTGAGCAGGTGCAGGTGGATCCAAAAGGACCACATTTAATTTTGTTGCAATCATAATTCTGAATGCATTCCAGTGGAATATAATGTGAGAGACCAACACAAAGTTTTACATGATTTATAAGTGGAAGTTTTGCAAAACATTGCTGGAAAAAAAATCAGCAAATTCTGTCAATGCACAAAGCGAGAGGCCTTCTGCGTTGATGAAACTGACAAGGTGTAGATAAATCTGAGGAGTGTGTGGTTCATTTGTGTTCACTCCCTCATGAGACAATGTTTGCCTCCTGTGAAAACCATCTGTTCATTACAAATACAGCTTCAAGTGTTCTGGGCTAATCTTCTACCAGTTTTGCACATGCAGAGCCTGAAGTTTATTTTCACATTATTAACTGAAGGCCAACATACTTGGATTCAGGGTATCTGTGAACTTGAATTTTTAACCCACAGACTGTCAAGTGGACCAAGGTCTGGGCTTTGACTGAGGCAATCTGGCAAATAAATAAATACTGAAATTATACCATTGTAGCTCTGGCTGGATGCTTAGGTTTGTTGTACAGCTGGAAGGTGAATCTCCATCTCAGACTTAAACCCTTTGCAGCCCTTTACAGTTTTTCTATCAGGGTTGAGTTGTATTAATTTCATCCATCTTATAGCCAACTCCAGCCTGGCTATTGCCTTATCATGCAATTCCATTCAGAAATAATTCTCACCTCCAAACACCCCATTGACTGGGATTCCACTGGTTTGTCCATTTTTGACCAGGCCAATCAATGAACAAAAGAAGAAGTTGAGAACGATGACTGTGATTTTCTGCACTTTTTTTAAAATTGTAGTCTGCCTGTAGTTTGAGAAATAGGAGCAGAGGAAGTGAACGAAGCCAGTTCGTATTAGCCAGCCTTCCAAATATTGAACTAACCTTAAGTGATGCCTCGTTCAGCTCGACACTTCTCTCTTCGCAGTGGAGGATGGTAAACAACCAGTGGAGGATGGTAAACAACCAGTG
>VMRN01000039.1:1191240-1226439 GCA_010277015.1 Poeciliopsis turrubarensis
CAGGGTGTGGAGTGTGTACGGTTCTCGTTTTTGCAATGAGTAAGAGTGTAGCGACTCAGTATTCTGAATATTGACGCAAGTAGAGTAGAACAAGGAGCTGGTTTTTGACAGGCGAAGTGAACTCTGACAAGAAAAGAGAACCATCCCCATTGTATTATCATTGAAGTTATCAGGGTGTTGTAAAGTAATGGTTTACCTCCACAGAAAACATTCTACAGCTTACAAAAAGGGGAAGTTTAACCCAATCTTCAAATGTTTTTTTTCTTTTGGCTGATTTTCTGAATAACGCTGTTCTTTCTCACATTGTAAGTTTAAGTGGGTGGTCATACCTAGTTTTGTTCAAAGTGTCATAACCCAATCCTAATATAATATTCTGTACAACTTTCTCCCTGACCTGTTTCTTGGTCTTGATGCCTTTTGTTCATTGATGTTTTCTCACAAACTTCAGAGTTCTTCACAGAGTAGCTGTACTGAAGTATTGTCAATTATTATCGAACTTCTAAAAGAAACTGCTTCCACTGTCATTTAGTGGTGCCATAATGCAAGGCGCTAAATACAAATAAATGTAACAGTTTTTTTCATTGGATAAAACTTGAAAGTCACATGATTTTTCTTTCATTTCACATTTTGGCAAAATTTGGTTTTGTCTCTTTCGCAAAAACCCAATTTGAAGTACTGTAATTGACTCCATACGAGCTATACTACTCAGAAACTCAACAACTTAAACCCACAAACATTTTGAGCTTGATGTGTTCAAGTCGGATTTGTTTCCTCTCACTGATGTGCAGACATCCAAGACAACTGTCAGTCGAAAAAGCTCAGCTTCACTGCGCCATGTCATGTGCATACTGCCTTCGCAGTAACAGCTGTAAACTGCTCTGTGCGTCTGCAGAGCTCAGCAGGGAGCTGACAGGAATATCTGAGCGGATTGTCTTCTTACAGTCGTTTATTTGAAAAGCAGCTCAATAAAACAAGTAGCTCAGATATTCTTCCCTGTCCAATGGGATGTTTCTCAACCATATTTTTTCTATAAGATTGATTATCAATCATTTCTGTTGTTCAGATGTACAAGAATCATCTGGATCAGACTTTTGATGTTGCAGATGTTCATTTGTGTGATGCTGCTGCCCTCCAGTGTTTCTTGCAGCTGTGGCAAAAAAAATATTTAATTCACTAACATACAGCACATAAGAGCATACATTTTTTTCAGTTTAAATACATAACAGTTTCATCTGACCTTTTTCTCCCTTTACAGATTCTTTTTTTTTTCATTTCATGAATATTACAACTTTTTCAACTTAAAAGTAAAAAAAGTCCCAAATCTAACAGCACCTAGAAGATTTGAAAAGCAATTTTTTTGCTGTTTGTGCCTCCTGTGGTGGATGTTAGTATTTATTCAGATATTTTTCTTTACTTACATTAATATTAGTTAGAGTTTACTTTAAACTTAAGTTAATAATTTTATCTAGACATATATGTTATAATGGCTGCACAGTTTAGTTAACATTTGTCTTTTTGCTTTGAGGTTCTGCAAGCACAGACCGAAAACGTCTGTGATGCATCGTGGATCGAATCAAATAAAAAAGTTGCGTGACGTGTCATGTGACAATAAAGAACGTCTGATATACTACAGCATAACTGATGTAAATCTGTAATAAAATGAAGGAAAACAATCAAACAATACTTGGTGTGCAAATGAAGCACAAATGTTTTTTGTTTTTTTTTTATCCCAAACAATTCTTGTCTGCATCTCTCTATTCCTTAGCAAAGGTTGAAAAATATTAAACACCTGTTGTTCCATAGTTGCTTTCTTATTAGATGTTTCCGTGTATCTAGGGATGCCTTGGTAGTGGTTTATTCCACAGCAGGTGAATATTCTTTAACCTCCTGGGGTTCACTCAAAGCACAAACATGCCCACATGTCTGATTTATTTATTTATTTGTTGGCCGCATTATTGCTCTTTACAAAGAAAATAATGATGTTGTTTTTAATCAAACTTTTATTGAACATTTTTTGGTTTCTTTGTCTCTCAGTAGCTCACATGTGGCACATTTAGCACATTAGCAGTTTCCAGATTTATTCTGTCTCTTCCTTCCTGCTTGTTCTTCGATTGGAATATGAAAAAAGCAGGTTATTGCTGCTCAGGCTAGGCCAGTATATTTTTTTAAATTAATATTTACTCTGAAGACTGAGAATCCTTTAAATGCACAGAGGTTAGTAGATGTTTCCAGAAGCATATCTAAAGCCAAACGGAAAGTTAACTCCTTCCAATTACACACTCGGTCATAGAAACAGTGGCAAACAACCAGGGATATTCAGTACAGAACATTTTGGATTTGTTCTCTGTAGATTATGTATCTGAAAGAAGCTGTTAAGATTTCCCTGCTCAGAGATAATCTGCAGATGATTTGATTGCAGAGACCCTTAAAAGCTTAATAGATATAAACAAGATTTTTCATCAGCGATAAATGTTTCTGCTGTATTTTGCCAGAAATTCTCAACTGAGTATAATCATTGGTCAGGTGATACTTTGGAAACGAACTGCTGAAATAACTTTGTCGACCTAATTAGCAGATGTATTGCTATGAAAATGAGATATCTATGTCGCCATCGATTATCTAACATATTTATCTTTGCAGGGTCTCCAGCAATCAACGACTGAGATATTGAAAACTGTGGGATCTTTCATGATTCTCTCATCTTTAACGGTTCCAGTCTCTTCTGGCGGGTCTGAACTGGGTTTCCTGCTTATCAAAGAGAGCATCGTTTGTGTTAAATCTGTCAATATTTTTATTCAAATTTAAACACATTCGCCTCAGTTTAAAATGTTCTCGTTCTTGTATTTTTGAAATACTTATTTTGAATTGTATTGACTGTAATTTAATGTAATTAAACTGCCTCATTCATTTGCATATTTGATTAACTTGGTTTAAAAAAAACCTTTCTTTTCTTTTTTTTACTGCAAAGGAAATTCTGTTATTTCACTTGAAACATTCATGTTAGTGCAGATCCTTCAATAATCTCCAAAGTTTTTGTGTAACAAAGAGCGCATTAGTTGGCTTGTTAGAGAGTTTTGCAAATGTCTGGGTGCAAATGAAATGTATATAGTGTGCTAATAAATTCTAGATGACATTTTCATTAATGGCCTGGGGCCATTAATTTACACCTGGTATTAATTTGTCTCACCTTTAAATAACAGGTGACATCTATAAAATGTTTGCTCATATTTATTAAATGTGTAGTGGCACTAATAGAAGCGATGCTTTCAGTGGTGCTTATTACACACCAGTTGACACTGGAAAGCACTCATTCAATGTTTAACATGTCTGCCCATACTGTTAATGGTGTTCAGAGGATGCAAAGTAATGCTTGATACCATTTAATAAATGAACAAAAAGCTTTTCATAAGTTCCATAGTTTCTAGTTTTGTAATTCTGTTAGTTCTTTTGTCTATTTACAGTTAGAAAACAGTGTAAATGTACTGGGATAAATTTTCATTTTTGAGATTAATGTCATATTAAACCAATAATGTTCAGCATACTCTAGATATTTTCTAAACCAGATGAGACTAAATAGCACATAAACTCTTAAACACACATATTTAGTCCCACTAATGTCGATCACTTGTTCCTAAGTAAGTAGCAGAGAACCCGTACACTTTTTGTAATATTGAACCTTTCTTCTCTCCAGATTTTGTACAATTCAATTAAAGGGTTTGATTTTCTGTCATAGTTTTTAAACATAGTCAGAAGACTAATGTTTGCCTGTTTTATCCATTCTAAAACCAGTTTGTTTGGGGACCTTTCAGATTGCAACATCCAGTTATCTTCAAGTTCCAGCTTACTAATGATTGATTTGAGTTTAAGTCAAATAATCACCTTATTCATTATTCCATCCACTTTTGACAAAGCACCAGCACCACTGCCATGTTTGATAGTTTGCACAGTGTTCCCAGGTTTGAAAGTCTGACTTTTAGAAACTACAAATTAATTTGTTCCTCTCTCAAACTCTTGAATGAAGAAAAATGAAGATAAATATGTGTTGTTGTTTTTTTTTTATTTGATCAGAAATTTCTCCTTTCGGAAACTGATAAAGGAACCTTGAGACTCGACTTTTCCAAATACATTTTAGGCCAGATCACAAATCTTCAGAAGCCATTTGGCCTGTCCAAGTGATCTGCTATAAATTTCATTCAAACTTGAATGTGGCAATTTGGGTGCAGTGGCTGTTGAATATTTAAATAAAATGTTGGTTCTTCTTCCTGTCATTAGGAAAGTTATGATACATTTAAATACATTTGAAAATATAATCCTGGTTTTGGATTCATGCTAATCAGAAATATTAAATTTTATTCATTTGCTAGATTTTTTTGCTTTCCTATTTAGATTTTAACTACTCTTAAAAAGGTGATCAATATTGTTTTCCTTTTGTATGGATGAGCATTTTTGCCAGCTTCATGGAGTGCAACAGCATTTTTTGAACAGCAGAGGGCGCACTGCTCCAACAAATTGACTGGACTCGATGTCTAAATCCCTGGGGAGTTTTTCATCAAGGTCCACTTGGGTTTTGACCATGTGCCAGTTGAATTGAGACGGAGTGACCCTGTTTGACCTGAAATGACCCAGCGAGGAAGCCAAAAGGAAAGCGTCTGTCTCTGTAATAGAAAATGATTTTCATGTTCATGCAAACTGACTCCTCTATAGTTCAGATGGACAGAGTTTAAAGATTCACATTTTATTGAAAATGTTACAAAAGTTAGTTTCCATTTAAAATACATTTTCATACTGAAGAAAAGTTTAACAAAAAAATATGTACAAAGTGCTGTTTGATGAACAGAATCAACTACATGTAAGAAACTTTTAGGGAATTCAAACAATCACAATCTTTGGCCTTTTCTTCTTTTTTGTATTTCAGCTCAATTTTAAGTCAGAGGAAAAAGAAAATGAAAACATTTCCCTCTGTTCCCCTTTGGACTTTATCGGGTTTTGACAGACGGAGATCACCTGCCTCCTTTCCTGCTTTGTAAGCAACATTTTGCAGGATTTCACTCCTTTCAAAAATACTTTGACCCTTTAGATGCAAATTTAAGCAGATTTACTTCTGTTCAAACAGCCAGCATGATGGAAAAAGTGTTTGCTGTAACTAGAAAATTATTTACAATGAGTAAACTTCACAGTTTGTAATTATACAATGTATCTATGATTTGACATAAATCACAGATTATAAATCATAGAGGATTTTATTATCCTCTTTAGATTAGAAAAGATCTTTCTTTTCTCATCTGCCTTGTGATTGACAAACTGGCTTCTGTTTTCCATGAAACTCTTTTGAAAGCTAAAAACTATATAAAACAAAACAGTCACGCAATGTTCAATCTGGCACCAAATATTTCAAGATTAAAATAAAAATAGCTGAATTGTTCTGCTTTCTAGAACCAGACACTCTTGTGGATGAATTATTATTTGTTGTGCATAAATTAATTTCATATTATTTTCCAACCATTTGCTCTGATATTTAAAATACCTCAATGAATTTTAAAAATGATCTTGATTTAGTTTTTCCCTGACTTTTTTGGAAGTGCTATTACATTCTTAAAAACGATGCTAAACAAATGTATATAATGACTCTGTAAATGTTGATCCTTCTTTTTAACAGAAAACCCATTGGAGTGGTTAAAATTGTCTCATCTTCAGTTATTTTTGTTTTGCATTTGTGAGCTCCAGTGTGTGATCCAGTGACATCTAGCAACATATTCTACAGTCTGCAACCAACTGAACACCTCGTACCTCATTCTCCATGAGTCTAAAGACGAAAAAGGTTTTAAAGTAAAAAATTACACATGTAAGGATTTATTCCAGTAGAAATTTGGATTTTTATCTTTCCTAAGCAATCGGTCAAAAGCTGGAAAACTGACCACTCTGATGACATTCTCGGGTCTTCCCTGGTATTTGCACAGAACTACTGAAAATGAGCTTTTAAAGTTAATTAATTTCAATTCATGGATTTATATTTTAATTTCTCTAAACCCCAACACTTCTCTCATTCTGGTCCCCACTCCCTTTAGTCTTCTGCAATGTTTGAATGCATGTAGCAGTCATTGGTATTGATGTTTTGAGGCCCCAGCTACAGCCGGCCTTTTTTCGGAGCAGTTCTTTGGGGCGCTGCCTCCAGCTGCTGTCGCGTCCAAACCCAGAGAGCGTCGGTACGCTGCTGACAGCCTGTACAGGATGTCAGGCCCAGGGCCTGGGTGGGCGTCGGCCTTCTGAGTCATCAGCATCTCAAACAGTGTGCTGACCTCTGACAGCAAAGCTCCGCCCAGCTGGCCATCTTTCTCTGGAGTTTTACCTGAAAAAGAGTGAGAGGTTGAAGGTTTCTATCTGCCAGCACTGAATGGAAAGCACATTTACAATAAGATACATACAAGATATGAGAAATTAATATTTAACCAGTCTGGAGTCATATATGCCAATGTGAATTCACAATTTACAGTGGCTGCTGCTGTTTTTCCACTTCCTAAAATTAGTGACAGTTTAGGATTTTATGTGATACAGCAATACAAATGTAGCACACAATGGTGAAGTGGAAATTAGATTTTTTTTATATATATTTTTTTTTTTTCCAAATAAGAAAAACTAATTCTGCACATTCCCACCATGAAGCATGGTAGTGGAACCATCATGTGGTGGGGATATATATTTTATTAGCAGGAAAAGAGAAGCTGATCAGAGTCCTGCAGCTTTCAGCGGGACTACAACCTGAAACAACCAGTCAGACACCCAACAAATGAATTTGATCATTTCATTAAAGTCAGGATCTAAATTGAACTCAGAATCTCTAGCGTATTTGATAGTTATTGTTTATGTTTGTTGTCCAAGCTTACTGCTCTTAAGATATGTAAAAAAAAAAAAAGCATAAAAACTATCCCTTTTTTTATGTGCAGAGGTGGTTAAAAGGCTTTCAGCTTTATTAAAACATGACTGTAAAAAGTATCCAAAATGCACACCACTCTTTTTAGATATTTATTTGTAAAGGAGCTTGTTTTAATCTCTCCTTCCATTTAAATGTTTTGCACTGGTTTGTGTGGATCTAGCACATAAAATCCCAATAAAATATTTTAAAGGTTGTTGCAGTTGAAAAGAAATATATAAATGTTCTAGGGGATGGATACCGTATCTTGAAATAACTCTAATTTGTGGTTTTTGGAACATTTACCAAAGGTGGAGAATGACGAGGTGGAGTTCAGTCCATCCCGCGGCGGAATCTCGCTTTCAGGAGACGGAGGACCATTGGGGACAAAGACGTTGTCATGGTAATCAGCTGTGAGTGGCAGGGAGAGCCTGGCCATCCAGGCGGGGTCACTAATCTCTGAGAAAACATCATCTGTAAATAAAAAGAAAGACATTTTGTGCAACGACTGGGATTCTGAACACTTTGTTGACAGAAAACAATTTAAGGTGTTAAGATTATTTACCAAGTCAAAGGTTTCTTTTCATCAGGAAGGTGAATATCTGGAAGGCATCTGACTGTGACTAGAATATTAAAGCTAACATATGTTTAGTTATTGGAAGGCAATGTGTGATTTAATACTAAATTGAATGACTATGCAGTTCAGGGCATTTTAAGAGCCCTGAACTGCATGTGAAAACGTGTTAATTTAGGCTAAACAAAAGTTCATTAAGACACAGTTTCAGATTTAGGGAACCTGCACTCTATTAATTAAAGCAGGCAAACAGCAGCCTTTCATGTTTTTTATAGACATAAGGAACACATTGGATCAACACAAGAATAAACAGCATGCTTTAAATCTTATTTCCCAGATAAAGTGGTATCACATTAGTATTTTAATGTTTTCTTCTATGTTATCGTTTCTTTTAGAATTGGTTTTGTTTAAAAAGAGTGTTTGTTGACACTGTGGCACAATGGTGGCCTCATTCGGGGCACCGTCTATGCAAGAACTGGCACTAGTCAGAGTTTTTTGAGAATCTTTTTTCACACAGCCACAAACACCACTTACTTTAACTTAACTAAAATGAATTAAAAAGGAAAACAGAGATGATAACTTAGAGCCTGAAAACAAGACAGAAAACAAGCTGGCATGAGGTTTATGAAATAAAAATGGACGTTCAGGCCTAAAATTAAGTTACTATCGACGTCTCCACCTCCTTGTATTTGTGTAATTATAATTAAAATCTGAGCGTGTTGCACATCCGACTCTGCAAGTGCTGGTCAAATTTAAATAAAGTACCCATTTCTGTGTCCTGCTGGTTTGTGTGTGCCTCCTGGCTGAGAACAAGGCAGGAAAATCAGGAAACAACACGGGGGTTTTATCTGGCTAATGTTAACAGGAGTTTCCTGCCATCGCTTGCATCCTTTGCTCTTCTGAGCATGCATTAAACATCACGTCCACACTGAAGCAACAAACCTCCTGCAGCCAAAGAGTTCAGTCCCTGTAAGAGGCGTAAACACCGGGTGTGTCTGCGTGGAAAACACAGCAAGCCCAGCTTCTGGCTCACAAACAAGCTGGCCACAGATGATTATATGGCTCATTTCATGCATTCACTAATGTCAGAGTTTATCCTTTTGTTTAAATCTCCTAATCTTTTTCCTTGCTCCCCATTACCCCATCCTGTTTATGTGCTGTTCTTCCTGCTATGACAGCTTGAGTTCCTCTTTAGGATATTTGGGTTTCATCTGATCTAATTTAGTTGAAAAACATGAAAGATCTTCTCAACATGTAGCTGGAATCTTTTCAAGTATGAAAAGTACTGATTCAGATTTAGCTCTATGCAGCCCTGTCTTTTTCTAAAAAGTAATTTTCTAGGTGTTACTGTCTGAAAATATTCTGATATTTGTTTAAAATCTTCTACTGGACATACAAATTTAACTGCATGGAAATCTAAGATCAAGTCACTTTTGGATTAAAAATGAACATATTTAATACATTAGATTACTGAAAAGTTCATTTATTAGTAACTCAGTTCATTAACTTAAACACAATATGGATTAATTATACTCAGACTGATATTTTAAAGGTTTGGTTTCTGTTAATCATGATGATATACTGCCAACAGCCAATAAAAATACATTTAAGATTTGAATAGACCAATAAAAACAAAACACTGAAAAGTCTGTTTACTTCCTGGCTAAAGGTAGAAAACATTGTAACACTTATTCTAAATGATTAAAAGTGACTACATATAACTTTATATATACATATTTTATGTTAAGTTCCAGAATATAGATTATAGTCTGTTGATACAACAAGCCAGAAGCTGGGAGCAGATTGCTGCTTATGTTTTCATAACATGTTGATTATGGTATTTCAAACTGAATTTAATTGAATGAACTGTCCATTCATCCACCCATCCATCCATCCGTCCATCTGTCCATTTTGCCTGAACACAAAGCACCTACATCTCTTACCTTTTCAAATATTTGTTTTTAATTTTGAGAATTTTTTTTAAAATTAGGTTTTCACTTTAACTTTACATATTTTATGCTACACTCTGAAGCATGGTGATATTTTTATCTGCGAAAAGTGTTATCTAAATAAAACCTGCTTTACTTACACTATGGACCAAATTAATTTCACTTGAATTATTTATGTAGAGATGAATCATTTATACTAGGGGAGGGTTTTGGCTCTCGCTGCAAAATGACAGACTTTGCAGTTGGTGTTTAATAAATGAGACATTTAAAAGTGAAAAAGGAGAGACTACATATTTCATTGCATTATGGCATCTGTATGAAAATCCAGAAATAGGCTGTCCCACCAGCCACCAAATGAATGTAATTGATTAAAATATTTCTCAGCTTTGACTGATCAAAAACTGTTGGTCTCCTTCATCTAACCACAACCAGATGTGGAGACTGTAATGTACCATCACACACAGAAACACACACTGATGTTTCCACCCAGGGTGGTTTAAACCGCCCCTGAGTTAACCCCTTCCCCTTCAAACTCCCCCTTTCCACTCATTGTGTAACAGCATTAACACAACAATCTTTCATCATATAAATTATCCTTCAAGGACGATAAGTTCAAAGTTTCAGGTTATTCTTCAGATATAACGTTTTTATTACTTATGCAGTGTTTGTTGGTTGTAAAATAAGTTCAACATTGCCTTTAATTTTGGTGATCAACTGTTTCTCAGTGTGAAGTTCTGACCTGACTAAACGACATGTATTTTTACCCTAAAATGTAAAGAAAGAGGCAAATTTTGTCTGTGAATCATTCAAAATAAAATAATGCTCTAATAATGCAGCTTTCAACACAACCTGCCAGGTCTCAGGTGTGCATTACACTCATTTCAGCCCCTTCAGGCCAAAAGATGAGTCAACCATCACACGCAAGAAAAACACACTCCCACTCACTCTTTTGTTTCTCTCTCTTCCGACGAGTCATAAAGTGAAGCTTGGCCTCCATCATCAGGCAGTAAACCCCCCTGATCGCCTGGAGGCTCCTGCAGCCTCCAAACCACAATACCAGGAAGAAACTGTTTAACACACGAACTGTGTGCACGCAGATGCCTGTGTTCTTCATGCCACCGAGAAAGTCCCGGCTAAACAATGAGGTCTAGCAGCTGAAGAATGAAGACTAACTAATACATCCAAACACAAACCTATATCTAATGATCTCCTTACAGGTTGAAGACACAAAAACTTTATAGTTTGGATATACAAGAAAAACACTTCTCTCCCAATTGGTTCTGCAATATTGTTTCTTTGGGAATTTTTTCACATAAATCCATAGGTGCTATATTTATTGTCCAGCTGCAATACTTACCATCATACTCATGAGTCAATGTGATAATGAATTTCAGAATAATTTGTCATAAAATGACAATTTGATAATGGGAAACAAATTATGAAGCATTGAGGAACTCCCACATTTGTAGTTTGATCAAAGCGGTTCGGAAATAGCAAAAACTTACATATTTTATTAGTCTTCAGCTTTTCTGTATATAAACTGATTTTTTTGACAGTGTCACACACAGTAACTGATGTTGTCGATGTGGTTAGTAAACAATCATCAGTTTGAGTCTGAAAAATGTTATGAATGGGTGCAGAGATTCCAGAGGAACACTGTTTTCCTGTTATTTCCTGCTGCCTTCCTGTTTTCTCCTTTTTGACATGTTGTTTGTAGGAGAGCAGTCTGCATGTTGTCTGCACGAGCCAGAGTATGTCATAGCTCCTGCAGACAACTGCATTTTTGATCTGGGGATTTTACCTCGACCCAGGGTTTTTAAAACCCTAGAAAGATTGAACCAAAACAATCAGATTGCAAGTAACCTACCAAAAATAGGCATAAGCACTGATAACATTCACAACAGTAGAATTCATGTTGTTAACATTGCAAATAAAATAAAAGCTTTGACATCAGCTTTATTTTACTTGAATGACTCTTCAGCTGAAATAATACATTTTATTGAAGACCTACAACTACAACAGTCATTCATGTCTCTGGAAAAAGCCACACTTTAGGTTTTTGTTATTCATGGTAATAAAATATGCTTAATATCTTCAGCTTATACTCAGAATTAGCCAAGAAATTATTGTTATACCAAATATTGTTAATTTTTTGGGGGGGTGCGCAATTAAATTTAGAACATACCATATTACGTTTGCACTAACATCTTCTGTAAGTGTGATTTCTTTTTTAAATGTATCTTAGGACATGTTACCTGGGCTGTTGAGCAGGTTATTGAGGCCTTCTTCCAACTGTGGGTCTATGGGTGAGTCTCTTCCTGCTTCCCAGTCCACATCACCAGCCTCACTCTCTCCATGTCCACTGTCTTTGGTGCTCTGCCAATCTGAGCAGTCGTGACCTCCATATCTTCAGACAGATAAAAGAAAATGTTGATTAATTTTATCTGATTTCCAATTGTTAATATCAAATATATCAAATGTCCAGATTCTGTAAACTGAAAAACTAAAGTTTGAAAAGTTCTTATCTGTGGTGATTAAAAATGGATAAAGATCCTTGAAAATTGCACAACAGCTGGATGTCATTAAAAAAGAAGCTAAATTAAGTAATTAAATGAACCAGATAAATATCATTAATTGCACAGTTCAAACTAGCTGTAGCTTAAAGTAGCAGTAATTGTGAACCCCTTTAATTATACTAAATATGACTAAAATCTGTTTTAGACAAATATTCACATTCGCAGGTATCTTTGTTAATTTATTGAACTTTTATTTAAACTGCAAAAAGTGGAAATTGACTAAATGTATCAAAATCACAGAAGTTGTAAAGTTAATACTAATGTTTAACTTTAGTCAGAAGGTACATTCGCTTTCATTATTTAAAAATTCATTGAAGATTTGTCCAAAAAAAACGTCCCCGTAACTTAAATGTATTTACTGTAATATTTACATATGTTTCTTTACAATAGGCATTATTTCTTTTCGGTTCAAGTTGTATCAACTTTCACAGTAAAAGTCAATCAAACCTTGTTTTAGCAATATTTAAGCATCCAGTCTTGCAATAGCAACTGCAGCCGAAAACAAGTTTGTTGTTCTTGTGTTGATGACGCAGTTGGATGCAAATCATTTATAACCACACAAAATCACAACAAGCAGCAAAAAAGATCTTTTTACTCTCATTGAAGCCTGAAAAGACTGAGCTCATAAAAAGACAAAATAATTATTTTAATCAGATAAAGAACAAGTTTGTTCAAAGGTCTTCGTGAGTATAGGAAGGCCTTTGTGTCTGCAAACTGAAGCACTGTGTGCATCAAGGTGACGTCAGCTTATATCTCATCTCTAATCAACACTGAGGTAGGGGTAACTGTCAGCAAACTGAATCACTCCAACAAAGCCGTTTTAACTTGCCTTCATTCACAAAAGCACTTCAACTCTCTGAGGTTAGGAGACTCTCTTCCTGTGACTTTGACTGTTTGCCTTTTTGTCCTGTTTGTCTGTTGCTGTTATTTTAGTCTCAGCAGGTCAGTTGGTCAGAAATAGAGCTGAAGGCATTTTTCTGTTTCAGTTTGGTTTTTGGCCAGTTAAAGTATAAACAAAAGTTAAAGGGAAGGACAAAAGTTAAAGGGAAGGACTGTAACTGTATGTGCAGTGCATACTTTGGCTTTGAAAAGTTTACTTTAAAGTGTACCTCAGCAGCATACAAGAGAAATTGCAGGCAATAAAACCTGCTCTCCTCTGCAGTACACTCCAATCCTCATCACAACAGCTCACGAAAAAAACATCTGTAAGTTCTTTAAATTGGTGGCCTTCCCCTTTCATGTCAGTGTGTCCTAACAGAGGAATCCTCGTTTGATCTGAAAGCGCACCGATGATCACAACCGGAGACCTGCAGCCAGCTGGCTCTAACACAAACCTCAGCTGATGAAAAGAAAAGAGGAGAAAAAAAAAAAAACAACCCTGAATCTTTCCTGCTGGATTTCTGAGGGTTTCAAGGTTGAGTGGACTCAGAGGTCAACAGGAGGACACAGCAGACCTGCAAGGTGCTGCGAGGATTTTATCTCCTTATATAGCGACATTTCAATAGATTACAACATATCAATGAAAGTAAATTAATTTGAGTAATTTAATCTAAAAAGTTACATTTCTGCATGTTATTTACACACAGAGTTATGTATTCAAAGCATTTATCTCAGGTCATTTTGATGAATACTTCTTCTACCTAAGAAAAAAGTGATTTAATATGTGAACCAGAAAAAGGGACAATTTCTAAAGAAGGTAATTGTTAAAAGAGTGTTGTACCTAAGTATATAAATGAATGTTTCACTGGCGTTTCTAATGGTAAACCACTCCTGAGCCAGAGAGAACATCTTTAGCTCCTTACATGTTCTAAGGAGTAAAAGGACTGGATCCTTGGTTGGTGGTCCAAAGCCCTCTTTTCAGATGAAAGTAAGTTTATATTTTATTTAGAAATCAAGTCCTAAGAGTCTGAATGAGGATTGAAGAGTGTGGAGTTGGTCCACTCTGTTTTATGAAGTCCAATGTCAAGACAGGACAACTTCTTCAGATTGCAAGTAGTTGTCTTTCAATCTGAAGTTTGTTTGTCCAACATTAAATCCTCTTGTCACATGTTCATGTGCTCCTGGGTCAGGCACTTAATCCCAGGTTGCCTATTAATCTGCATAATGGTACATAAATGTGTGTATCTTTGTGAGTCCAAATAGATGAATATGCCTTCACCCAGTGCTTTGGGTGATCAGTATGACTAGAAAAGTGTGAAATAAATTCAGTCCATTTAGCTGTTTATTAGCTATTTCTGGACCACTTTTTATGTAGATGCTGATTTTATTTTCCAGGAGGATTTAACACCTCCGAAAGCTGTCAAAAGTGTGACAGTATCACCATGCTTGATTGGCCAAAATACTTGTCAAATGAAAACTTCAAAGAGAATTTGTGGGTAGTGCGAAGATGAGAGACACCGGACCCAGTGGTCCAGATGAACTAAAGGCTGGGCTTCCTGGAGAGCAGCAGGCTGATTATATTTATACCAATCTGCAACAGAACTGCAACTACTTGAAAACTAGCCTTGTAAACATATAAGTACATGTTCAAAAGGCCAAAATCTCTCTTTTAAAATTTCATTCTTGTTCTCATTGTGTAATTTTTTTTTTCCAAGTAACCAATTTTTTTGTTTTTTAATGGCTTCTAACCCCTTAAGGATGTTTTATGAATTACAACCAGGAAAATGATGTGCCTACACAATAATTTTGATAACAATCAAAGACAGAACTCCTGCAGCTTACTCAGGCAAGGGGAGTGGTTTAGAAAAATCTGGACCTCGTCTTTAAAAAGCAAAATAATAATAACAATCAATTTCAGAGGGCAAAAGGGAATGTTTCTTACATACCTGCCGTTCCGATGTGAATACTTGTTTCCGCGGAAGTTTGTCCTTGGTTGGAGCTGACCCTGACGGAGCAGGGAGAGGAGCTGGGAGATCTGCTGCAGGAGAGAAGAGTAACAGAAGGGAATAATAAATATGAATCTCTCTCTTATTTCAGCATTTTTTATTTTCTTTCTTGAGTTCTCAGGTTACCTAGCCCAAAAAATAACACATTCTAAGCATATGAAAAGTATTTTTATATTTAGACTTTAGTATTTTAATATTTTTGTTGTTGAACTCAGATGTGTTTTAGTTTTTATATTTGTACTTTTTGAAGTGGTCACCTTCTATAACTGGTCAGATGTAGCATGATTAAAGTCAAATTATGCGAAGCGAAACATTTGAAGCACTTTAAAGGATAAGAGGGCTGCACCATGGTACTGTTGTTCGCAGTGTTGCGTCGCAGTTGGAAGGAGCAAGTTTAAAATAGAGAGGAATAGAGAGATTATGTTAAATCTGATTTTATAGGGATTTCTTTCAGTTTGGAGCATCTTCATGACAGCCTTGAAGGTCACATTTAACAAGAAATAAATATAATTTTACAAGAGACAAAAGTGAAACTCTAGAAGCTCAGACTAAGTGTGTGACGATGGGGTCAGTCAGGTTTGTTGATACGTTTTGTGCTGCTTTGCATTTAACCAGACAGAACAAGTGTGCTTGAGGTTTTGACCAGTTAAACAATGAGTGCAGCTTTGATTTAGATGAACTTTCTTTTGCTTTGTTTCAGAGTTACAGTGTGAGAACCGAGCTCATTTGTCCGTCTCACTGCTCACAGTTTTCTGCTGACAGCTCTGTTATGCAGCGGATACACACTGCTCTCCAGAGAGGAAAAATACACACACCAGCAGAGGTGAGTGTGTATACTCATATGTGACTTTTGTAACCGTGATTGTTGTGTGTTTTTGCATGTGCATGCCGCTGTGGTGACAGGAAATGGCCTCTACGTAAAAGCCCATTCTTCTCTTGCTCGGCTTCCTTCCAGGATGGACAGAGAAATATTAATGTGTGTGTTGTGTGGAGGTGAACAGTGAGTCTCAGACTTTCCGGCCGTCCAATAGGCCTCTTCCTTTGTGACCTCGAGGGAGGAGAGAAACATCTGAGGTGTGATGAGTGCCAACTGGGACGACTGGGAGGGTTCTGGAAGAAAGCAAAGCTTGGCACAAACTAAGAAAGCCTCTTCCTGTCTGATGAAAATCACGTGAGGGCTTTGGGGCTCGTTGCAGTCTTTGTCCTTTGTCTGCTGGGTGTTGGTGGTGACTTTAGACCTCAATGAGGTCTAATTTTGCTGAAACATGTACTTCCTATAAAAGTCAGCTTAACTTTCACTAATTAAGTTTTATTAATTAAGGAACTAACTACAGTCTTTCTTTAGATCCCAATGCTCTTTCTACTTTAGTCAAGTAGTCACAAAAACTTTTTTATTGCACCCAATAAAATATGACAATTTGAAAACTTTTGATTGAAATGTCTAGTTTATATTCAGAGGTTTGCACACTGAACTGTCAACCGATTAAGGCAGCACTTCAAACACACTGCTTCCTTGTGTTGACATTACAGAAAAGGGGAAATAAATGAGCCAAGATGTCAACAAGAGAATTATGAACCTCAACAAGTCTGTTCCATCCTAAGGTACAATTTCCAGTACCTTTGAGAAACCATGTTTATCCGTCCCAAGAATTATTTTGCAAATATTCAAACCATGAGTGTTTGCAGCCATCACGCCCTTTAGGATGGAGACAAGTTCTGTGCCCCAAAGACTGATATGTTTTAGGGAAAATGTGGGCATTAACTCCAGAGCAAAAGCAAAGTGCCTTGTAAAAATGGTGATTGAATTTGTGCTTTAATCCCAGTGAAAAAACTGATATTCAAAATGGCCTAAAGAGCCCTACAAAAAGCCATTTCAAAAGAGCAACATAAAAAGTCTAATTTCAGTTTGCAAAAGGACAAAGAATTTCATTTTGGTTTGATAAAAGTGAAAAAATGTGCCTGAACTAGAACTGAGTCAAAAAAAAAAATTCTGAAGCATAAAATATAGTAGATAGATTTAGAGAAACTAACTGTGACAAAACAGCAAAGGTTTCGTCAGAATCAGTGTCAGGCAGTTGTAAAGTGTCAAGCACTGGCATTAACTGAACAAAATACTTTAGAAACCCATCACTGCATTTTCAGAAGTTATAGGAAAATTACTAAAGGTCTGTGCAAACCACAGAAAACACTTGCCGGTCTTCTACTTTTATTTCAAGTCATTTCTATTTATGTTTGGAAGCATAAAATTTATTAATGTCATTATTATTGTTATATAGTTTCTGATGAAAAATAAAATAAAAAAATTGCCTAAGACATCTGAAACCCCTTTTATGCTTCAATGATTTCTGAGGCAGTGGACTAAATAATGGTAAAAACTGTAATGCAAGGTTTTCAGACACTAGTCACATCAGTGTAAAAAATCTGCTAATCTCTGAAAGACCTTCAGAAAGTAAGAACTACTGATAAAAACCACTTAAAAAATTACAAGTCAGCCATTTTTACTGGGTGCTAAATCAGCTGCTAACTGAAATAAAATGAACAAATGGTTTTCATATAACACGTAATGCCTCAGATATTATTTATGGTGTGTTACGTTATTAATTCCCTGCAGACTTAGCGTCTGCAGCTGAGCGTCTCCTCTGATTGTGGATCTGAGCTGTTTTCAGGCTGATCTGTTTTTCTTCCCTCCTGCTGCAGCACTCTTCAGTAAAAGTGATTTTAGGGTCATTTATCAGCAACAGAGTGGCGTGTCAGGGCGGTTTTAGCTTACACTACAAACACATCACAGCTTACTTTGGCTGACTCCAACCCCCATCGTCTTCCTCCTCCTTCTCCAGGCTTCAGAAAAAGTCGGATACATGATATTCAGTAAGAAAACGAATGTCACAGTTAGTCAGGGAGCATTTTTTTTCTGTGACACATGAGTACCTGAATATGCTGACTGCTTTAGGCTTTATGGTGATCCATCAGCTAGTCACATTCCCCCGCCCCCTCCCTCCCTTTACTCCAGCCTTTAGGGCGTCTGAATAAGCCATCATACAGGAGGTAGAAAAAGGATGGAGGCTGCAGGAAGGGAAGCTGCTCTGTCTGTGCAAGAGACGAAGGGTGGGGGCGAGGAGGTGTGGGGCCTACATCTTTGCTCTCTAATGGACTTCACTTCAGATTAATCTCAAAGCCTGCAGGGGGGACACTTAATTACTTGAACACTAACTGTAAGCACATGTTAAAATAAATGTGATCACACAGATTTTAGATCTGAGTAAATGGCATTTAAATGAGAGCGAGCAGCAACCGTGCATTAATGTTTGAGCTACAGCAGAGAAAGTAAATAAGAAGACATTAAAGAATCATCCGGTGGATTAGCGAAGTCTTTAATGTCAAACAGATGGGCATATTTATCAATTCAACTTGATGTGCTCTGCCATGAATGTTACTTCTGAACCAATCATAGATCGTTAAAGCCTAAAGGTATGATTCAAAGAGTTTAGAGAAGACACTACAGCTTAGTTTTACTCCAATTTTGCACGTTTTGCACGTTTCATGAAAATGAAAAATTTGTGACTAGACAGACAGACAGAAACATGAATCTCTGAGGCAGTGAATGTTGTGGTGAAGCTACAACTCACCTGCACCTCTGGGGAAGCTGAGGAAAGCTCGATGGTGTCTCCAAATGCAGCCATGGAGAGACGAACCAGGTTTCGAAGCATTTGCTGGTGTTCTGCGTCTTGCTGACCATCTGACATTTTCGGCCTCCTTAGAGTCGCCTGGGACGTCGAGCGCTGAGGACGTGACTCTTCGCTTTCTGGGTGCAGCTTATTACGCTTCAAAGTGCTAAAATGTGACAGCAAAGAAGAGGACGAGGAAGGGTTTCTGGTTTTACAGAGGGTCTGGTAGGATGTAGCTGGTGTCAGGGTCAAAGTCCCATCAAGTTCAATATTTCCAGGTTTCCTAAGTGTTTTGCAGTGATGACCAACATGTTGAGTAGAATCCACTTCCGAGTAGCTTTGGGAATGGAAACTGGTGTTCATAACTGATGGTATGAAGTTATAATCTTTCTCAATTTGTTGATCTTCTGGTAGTGGACCAGAAGTGAGAGGCTGAACCTCAATGTCTTCCTCAGACGGCTCTTCTCTGCGCCCTCGGATCACTGGAATCAGCTGGATGTCAGATTTTCTGATGTTCTTTTGTGGCCTTCGAGGATGCCGGGTGTAGCTGGATTCAGCCTGTCTGCAATTGTAAGCACGGTTGTCCCGTTTCTCGGGTCGGCAAAATGTTGTCAACAAAGCGATGGCCAACAGAAGAAGCAGGCATGTGGCACCCAGGCAGATGGCCATCATCATAGTAAAGCTAAGTTGCCCTCGGTTTCCAGGTGAAGAGTTCTTCAAGTGGTCCTGGAGATTGATGAAAGTTACCTCCAGAGTCGCCTCAATCTTACAGCTGGGAGTGCCCATGTCTGCTACAGACAGCTCCATCTGAAAAGTTCTCCCAATCAGCTCAGTGGCATTGGTGGCATTTACAAATAGCTGTCCTGTATCTTCATCCATCCAGAACAACCCATTTGTGTTTCCATTTGAAATGATGTACTTTAGCTGTCCATTGAGTCCCGAGTCTGGATCTTCGGCTTTTATTGTTGATGCAGGAAAGCCATTGAATCCATCCAAAACTGAGTGACTGATCGGCGGAGAAGTGGGTTTTTCTGTGTCATTTCCAAGCTCGGTCACAATCTCCCCTTTGTGCGCATTCACAGGGATGCTCACAGAAACCACCCCGTTTCTTGGTTTTGGTTCCTTGATGACTGGAATGTTGTCATTTAAATCCTCAACATCAATCTGGACTGTGGTTGAACCAGTTAGTGGCGGGTGCCCATAGTCCACAGCTTCAACTATAAAAGAGTAGCTCTGAGATTCCTCGTGATCTAAGCTTCGGAGTACCCTTATGACTCCAGTTGTTGGGTGTATGGAGAAACTTTTCTGGTCAGGAAGTGTCTTTATTTTGTAAGAAACCTTTCCATTGAGTCCCTGGTCATCATCACTGGCTTTGACTTCAAGAATTGCATCCTCTTCAGAATTGTTTTCCTCAACTGAAGTCTTATAAATAGATTTGAGAAATACTGGTGTATTGTCATTCTCATCTAGAACAGAAACTGGCAAGTTTTCAATAGTAACTAAAGATGGATTTCCATGGTCCTGAGCAATGAGTTTGATGGTATAATTATTAACCTTCTCTCGATCCAAGGATTCATTTGTTACAATCAAGTAATTAAAATGATCGGTGGATTTAAGATGGAAAGGCCCTGATCCTGCTTGAATAGTCAGGCTTACTTCTCCATTTTTTCCTGAATCTGCATCATAAACTGTCACCAGTGCAAGAAACGTATCAATCGGAGCTCCTTCCCTAACAGTGGGGAAAGCTGAGGTGGGTGAAAGCCATTTTGCGCTAATCCTTGGTGCGTGATCATTTACATCTACAAGCTTGATATGTAGCTTGCAGTGAGTTGGCATACTATTGGGACCATGATCAATGGCCTGTATGTTGAGCACAAAGGATGGCTCCCTCTCATAGTCCAGAGGAGCCTTTACAATCACCTCTCCAGTCTGTGAATCCACATGGAAAAGTTTTTGAAACTCTGCTGGTGTGTGTTTACTGAACCAGTACTTCACCTCACCATTGGCACCTAGGTCTGGGTCAGTTGCTGTAAGCTTGAAGATGGTTGTCCCGATGGGTGTATTCTCACTTAGAGTCACAGTTGGACTGCTGTCCTCAAAAGCTGGGCTGTTATCATTTGAGTCCTGAATCACAACATGAACAGACATGCTCCCGGACTTTGGTGGGTTCCCTTTATCGTATGCTACCAGGATCAGGTCAAAAGAGTCCTGAACCTCCCTGTCTAATTCTTTGATAACCACCAGCTCTGCTTGTTTTGACCCACCTGAACCATCTGTCACATCCAAAGCAAAGTGCTGATTGACTGACAGAGAATAGGTCTGGAGGCCGTTGGGCCCTGCATCGAGATCAACAGCTCGATCTAAAGGAATTCGCATACGAAGGGGGGCAGTCTCTGAGATCTCCACCTCCTGTGTGGTGTTGGGGAAGCTGGGACTATGGTCGTTCAGGTCCATCACTTCAACACGGATCCTGAGGCAGTTCACAGAGCCGCTTTTTCTGTAGAGGACACTGAAGGCCACCTCACAAAGGTCCGATCCTCGGCACAGCGACTCCCTGTCCAGTCGACCTTGGGTGGAGATGACCCCATCTCGAGGCATCACAGAGAAAGGAAGGGCCTTTACCTGCTCCACCACCTGGAAATCCTCCAGAGGGCCGACTTCATCCCTCTGACGGAGGTCGTCCAACAGACGGCCGACCCGAGTTCCCGACGGCTGCTCCTCCCAAACCCGGTAATGGATAATTATTGAAGATGACTCAGAGCAGAGAGTCCCAGAGGAAAGGCTCAGAACCAGAAGCAGAGCCAGCAGCATAGTGACACAGAGTAACATTTACCTTTTAGGCACTGGCTAAGCTGATTTTTTTTTTTTTATTATTTTGACAATAAATAAGATAGTAAATTAACTTTTTCTATTAAAAATCAATTAAGCAAATTTCACAGTAAGTATTGATATTTTTAACAACTAGTTTATTTCGTAAAAAAAAAAAAATATTTTTCTCTTACAAAAACCAACTACAGCCACAAAACTATAGAAAATATGTAGTTTAGAAAAAAAACCCACAAAGCTAAAAAAGAAAACTTTCAGTCGCTTTACAAAAAAAACATATCAGAAACCCATAATGAAGATATCATAATTTCATTCCCCATAACCTCTAGCCTCTGTCTGCCTGCTGTTACTCACAGCTGCTGGCGTTCCAGCCTCTCAGTTCATCCTCAACTCAGGGAAGTTTTCCTCCAAGTGAGAAAGTTTGGATATGTGTTTCCACATGCCAGCAGGGGCGCCGACCAATCAAAAATAAGGAGGAGGGTCATATGCAAATAAGCCGCAACTTGACACAAAGAAAAGCCCTCCTGCCCTGAGGAAACTCAGTGCTTTCACAGAAACATGACACTGCCTCTCCATCACTTAAACCCCCTCTGCCCTTCCAAAGATCTGTGTAAACTCATCACAAGCTGCAGGCTGGAACCTTAAATCACTCGGAAAATGTGCTAACTCCCAGTGGGACAAGAGCCTGGAGCACTTGGATCTACCTGAACTCGATCACGGTGACGTATGGTCTGGACTTTTGACAGTAGAAATAGAAACACGGACAATTCAATAAACCATCACAATAACAAGCATTCCCTGTTATGATTGCATTGAATAACTTTTAGGATGCTTTTTGTGTCCTTGAGAGTATTCATAGATGTCGAATGTGGACGAAAAAACAGCTTCTGTGAGTACACTAGCTATGAAGTGAACACAATCCAGAAGTCTGTTTTTAATGTGACAAAACCTCGCATTCCAGCTGTCGTTTAAATGTAATTACAGAGAGATTCATCTTTGACCGCACAGTCAGGGGTTGACAAATCTCCCAGAGATTCTCATTTCTGTCATTCCTCAGTGGTTCAGTCAAAATTAGCTAAAACTTTTGAATAAAATGAGAGGAATCAAGAGAATTTGGACTTTAGAAAATGTCTTCTTAAGGGACAATTTGAAACTTTAATAAAAAGTTTCATGAAATTGTTCAAGACTGTAGCTGTCTTGAATGTTTTTATACTATTAAATAGTCTTTCTCACTGCAAAATGATGGATGAATAGTTTTAAAGTAGCCTTATAGACCATCCCAAACTGATGTGGAGCAACAGCTGCTTCCCTTATCGGCTTGTAAATATGTTGTTGTTTCATTCAAGTTAGATTTATCAATTTCTAAGACCTGATAAGGACTTTGCAGTAGTTTTTATCTGTATTTATGCCTAAAACATTTGAGTGTTTTAACATCAACCATCTTATGCTTCCAATCAATGACCTGTCTTTTTTACATCCATCCATCAGGCACTGGTGCTTATATCCAGTGAATTTTTCATGTGAGAGGGGAGGTCACCCTGGACAGGTTGCCAGTCTGTTGCAGGGCAACGCAGAGACAGACAGGACAAACAACCATTCACACACACACTTAGAATTTAGAGAGATCAATTAACCTGACAGTCATGTTTTTGGACTGTGGGAGGAACCCAGAGTACCTGGAGAGAACCCACGCATGCACACGCAGAAAGACCCTGGGCCGGGAATCGAACCAAGGACCTTCTTGCTGCAAGGCAACAGTGCTACCAACTGCGCCACTGTGCTGTCCAATTCAGCAAATGAATGCAGAAAATTCAACGAGAGAACCTTGCAAGCCCTCGTTTGGTATTTCTCAGCATTCATGACCACAGCACTGCAGTAAACTTTTCTGCTATTAAAGCATGCATGACAGCAGCTGTCAGAGAAATGATCCAAAGGGAATAAAATGCATCTTTGTGAATGTTTTGAATAAGAGAGAAAAAAACTAAAACTAAACTTGATAATATGACAACATCAAGACTTTGAATCAGTCTGAAAGATTTATTTCCATAGCTCAAAGTTTTACTGTTTTCCTCCCTTAAGATAACAGTTTTGACACGACTGAGTTGAATAAATTATTCTGCCATCAGTTGGCTCTGGGTCCTCAGGACACACAGAACTTTAATCAGTGATATTATTGTAAGAGAGATAGTGCATATCTCATGGCCAAAATATGGGGATTGAAGCATAGATGGACCAGAAAATAGATAGTTTGGCCTTTTGGCATAGCTTAATGCCCTCATCATTGCAGATCAAGCTCCAACTTTTCTATCTACTTATCTTCTGCCTGCCAACATTTGGGAACTGCAAATAACATAACTCAACTGTGAACTGTTGCAACAGAGAGGTCATTGTTTGAAAATGCCAGTAGAACCACATCATCTGCAATAAACAAAGATGAGACCCTGATACGCCCAGACCTGAAACCATCATCTCTGTGATTCGCTATAATCATTAATCTGAATTCTAAGTTTAGATCAAAGCCATAACTAATTCATGTTGAGTCATTATTTGAATCTGAGAAACTCAAATGTCTCCTATGTCTATCCGTTTCTGCAACCTGTCCAAGGAACCCAAATCTGAGATGAACAGAGGTCAACCAGTCGCATTAGGTTATCTCCAAAACAAACAGCCTCAGCCTCTTGTCTGCAACAAATCAGCTAACACTGTTAGTGTGTGGCTCAGTTCGTGGCTCTTGTTTGCTGAAAAGCTTTTAAGGAGGGAAGAACATTTCTCCAGACACACACATGCACACATCTGCTTCCAATTAACCCACTACCTGCATAAAAGTGTGTGGTAGGAAGTTACACACTGTCAGTCTTCCCACGTCCATTCACAACTGAGGTTGTTTAACATTACTGCATCTTTTCAAGAGTCCCAACTGTTGCTTCTTTGGACTAGGTGCACTAACAGCACATTTTCCATATGATATTTACCTAAAATGTAAGATAAATAGTTTTGGTAGGCTGAACTTCTGCTTTCACTTTAAGGCCATGTTAAAAAAAAAAAGCTAAAAATAAGATCAGAAGTGCTGAAAAAGTCAAAAAGTAACAGCAGGCGAACCAGTTTCAACAGGTCATGAGATTAAGAGAAAACTACAAATCAGACAAAAGTAAGAGAAAAATTTAGAATGACAATAAAACTTTTAAATAAGTTTATTATTGGAGGGTTCTTTATTCAGTAAATGAAGAACAATGATAACTGAAAATGCACCAGACAAAGACCTGCAGTTTATGTTAAAATTATTTTTGTTGTTTTCTATCTGCTGAGTCTATTTGTACCATTATTTATCAAGGAAATAATTTGTTAACGGTACACACTGACCCTGGAAGTACTTAAAACATCAGAAATTGCTCATAACTATATTTTTGTTAGTCTGACTTTATTTTTAAATATGAAATAAGATGTGAGAAGATCAGTACTTGAGTATTGCAAAAACAAATTTGCTTCTGTATTTATATTTTGTCATTTGAAACTGGACTAATAGGAAAATGGAAGAATTCAAAGATTCATGTGTTTATGTGTGTATGTCATTGCAGCCATTAGCAGAGGAATTGGTGGTTAATTTACCTTTTGTTTTGCCTAAAACCATGGTGAAAGCTGCTGAAAACCCCTTCAACGACATTGAATGCGTGTGTAGGCGTGTGTGAGTGAGTGTGTGTATGACTGATCTGCTGACCCACATGTCGCCAGATAACGATCAGAGTCACACAAAGCAAATACCATCGACTAGGATGAGGTCAAGCTGAATGTGTGGATGAATATTTTAGTCTAATCTAATTTTCAGATGAAGACAGAAGCTACTTCTCTCCTCTGAAATCAATTAAGTAAAAAAAAAAAGTGGCTTTAAATATTTTCAGCATTTTTTTTCTGTTGAGACAGATCCAAAGGGAGTCAAATGTAATTATTCTATGAAAGGACAAAACAGATTTAGGGGGAAACAAACTCTGTAGTTCTTTAGTTCTTTTCTGTCTTCCTTCTTTTGGAGACATCCTGCAACTTTTCTGAATTTCACAAGTCACCTTGAACAACTGCAACCTGCTTTAAAACAGGAAATTTTAGCATCTGTTCCATAGCACTTCACAAGTTTATTCATATTTTTTTTAATTATGTGTGCTTGAAAAATCCGAAACATACTTGAAAAATCCAAAATCAGCGTGCTGTGCCTTGAAGACCAGCATTGGGAATTGCTGCTCCACGGTGTCCTGCTCTTAAATTTAAAACTTTTAATTCACCTATTGTGCTCGTTTTATAGATAGTAGTTTTAGTTTCATTATCTCTTTTATTTTATTTTTTTTATAAAAGTCTCTCTGCTTCCACCCTTTGAAAAGCACTTTGTCCACTTATTTGTAAGAAAAGTGGTCTGACAATAAAGTTTATTGCTTTCTGGTCTTTCACTATGATTTGCATTACTGATTACACATTGCAGGAGTTCTCATCAGAGTCACTTTTATTTTAAAAATGGCTCTGTGCAGGCGCTGAGAGGCCCTGGTTGTTTAGTGTGCACGCTGTCTGCAGAGGTTAGGCCTTGAAAAGGTTGTTCTGAGTTCGATTCTGAGTCTTGGAAGACCAAGACCATTGTCTCTATTTCATGTCTGTTTACAGTTCAATAAAGGCCACTATCGCCTAATAAAAGTTCTTAAATTTTAAAAGGAATCTGCCTAATGTACATTTGACGGTGGTGAAACTGTTAAATGATTCTTACATATTTCAGACTGGAGTCAGTGGGACACCAGAAAGTCACTTACCAAAAATCAGTGCTCCTCTGGTGTGTAGAACGTTGTCTAGTGCACTTAGGATACTGACAGTTGATAAATACTCTTAAAACCCAGCAGCAACAATGGAAACAATCCCTACAGGCCCAAAACGTCGATGGCCTCCAAACATTTTTCACTGAAAAAGACCACTTTTCTCACTCCTTCATTTAGTTTTCATAACCAATGCTACCTTTCAGCTGACCTTCAGTAGGCCTTCTTCACTTGTTTGGGTTTATAAACTTCCTTCTTTTCCAAACGGTAAAAATGTAAGTGTAACACACTGCAAACGATATTAACTAATTTATTTTGCATTTAAAATAAATTATCATGCTTAGATATTTTTCACTGGAAAACTAATATCATTGCAAATGCAGCATGCCTAATCATCATTGCCTTGGCATCGGGATGTCTGCAACATTTTTATTTATCATCTTCTAATTGGATATTTCACACGTCAACAGATAATGCAACATGTCTGTTAACACTCACAGACCAAGCCGAACCCATTCACCTCCACTTCTATTGTTCTGCTAATTCGTTTGTTGGCATCTTGACCTTTGAACGCCTTCCTCTCTTCTTTTTCTAATACTCTACTCGTCCTTTTTAATTTTTATGGAGACTTTCCTCCGCCTCTTCTTTACGTTCACCCAGTGCAAGCTTCCTGTCTCAGGAAAAGGTTGATGATGGAGGTCAGAGACAGGAAGTCCAGCAAAGGAGATTAGACATCAGCAGGATAAGTTGTATACTTCATTGCTGCAACTCAGACACCAATATTTAGCGCCAGAAACAGGACGTTCTTTGGTTGTTTTGTCCATTTTTATACCTGCCAGTTGGAGTTTTGCCAAAACTGCTGGGTTGCACCCATCTGGTGGTTTATTCCTTCATGTCCATGTTATATATCTGTTTATATGTGTCCAGTCAGTCTTATTTGTAAATGAATTTTTTTTATTTTAAATGATTGCAGAAAAGTAACAAAATCCCAGTTCAGTGTGGAAGATAAGACCTGTAGTCCTAACAATAGAGCCAAGCTGAAGGCTGCTATTGACAACCTGGGCTTTCTTTATACCTTAGCATAGCTACAGCATAAAATGCTGTATTGATGCAGTAAATCATGCAAAAGGAGACCCAACCAAGTAATGTATGAATATATTTTTCAGCAGAACAATACAGGGAGAATCTGTTTTCAGTTGTTCTAATGTTGCAGTTTTTCGTGAGCTTTAACCCACAATTATCATAATTAACAGAAATAAATCATTTAAGCATATCAGTGAAGCTACTTTTTGCATTTTGAATTAAAGTTCTGACATGAAAACATTTTAATGATGTTATAATTTATTGAGATGGAAAAAAGTTGTAAATATTACTTTGTTTTTATTTTTACTGTCACCACTGGTTATTATTAAGCAGAAATTGCACATAGAGCTTCAAATTTGGTCATTTTCTAATGATGTCTTCAACACATTCCTCTCATTTCTGCAAATCTAACCAGGGAACAGAACTTAGACTAATTTAATTTACATATAAGCTACTTGAACGTGTGACTTAAACGGGGAATTTCTCAGTTCAGAACGTTTTTGTTCTTTAGTAAATGTTTTGAGTTTTGTCTTACTAGATGATGCTTTGAACAGGAATGGAAACAAAGTTATATCAGGAATGAAAGTAAAATTGATCAAAACTGATATACTTTTATGCTAAACGCTTCGTGAATATTATTTTTTTCAATTTGTGACATTTTCCATCAAAGATCAAGGAAAACAGCTTTCAAACAGTTTAAAGGAGGTATTTTTTGAACGTCCCAACTGGCTGTGTGTTGGAGGCATCTGCAGACCACTTGTTTCTGAGACAGGAAGCAGGAAGCACACTGAATCAACTGCAGCCGCAGCATTTTAACCAGGGAGATTGTGATAATGTGGCCTCATTTAGAGCCCAACCGCAGCATGTGTACAGCAGATATACCACCAACATATTACCAGTAACTGCAAAGTGTTCTATTGAAGTTGAAAACTGGATCAACGTAAATCTCAGGATGGAAAAGTGCAACAAACGTTACTAAATATTCTCTGGTTTTGCTGTTCAGGTGGACTTAAGTGCAGGTGAATCAAATCATTTAAGCAGACATTCTACTCATCTACGAACCAAAAGAAAATAACATCCTGTCAGTCCAGCAGATCTTATCTGCTATTATTGTGCAATTCGTCACTTTCCTCCTTTTGTTTTCTGCATTGTCTGTTGCTTCCCTATAATATCCAATCTTGCTGTAGTCTTAAACTGATTTTTATGCTGAAATGTTATCAAAAAAAACACACCCCCAGGAAACTAAAACCGTAATGATTAAGTTGTGTTATTTGATCGTCTTCTGAGGACATGAAAACAGACACAAAAATTTGGAGAAAAAATATTTATTTTGTGTAATTCTTTGTTGGAGGACTGTGAAATACTCCCACCGTGTGGTGAAACAGGCAACTGCATATTTTAAAACCCCACAGGAGCTTTAGTGTTGGTTACTCTATATAAAGATCTTATTAAACGTGGAAATATAACAGTATGATCATTTATATAATGAAAACCAAACTTTATATTTTCCTAAATTATAAAAAGGAAGAATTGTCTTGGAGTTTGTTCTTAAAAAAAAAAAATAAAAAATTGGCTAAAACTACCAGCTACAATTAAAATCTATTTACTGTATGTTGGCCACTAATAGATTTGTAAAAACCAATTCCTCAACAAAATAAAAGAAATAAGACATTATCACCCAGGCAGAAAAACATAGAATCACTTTCATTTTTCCTTCTTGCTGCTGCAGAAACAGGAGTAAAAAACAATTATACTGTGCAAACAACATATTTATTAAAACATAGTATTTTAATGAATATGGCAATTTTATAAAGCTTTTTTTCAGTGTTGAAATTATTTTGCTTTAACATTATAAGGAGAATATTTAAACCGTTGTAAAATGTGCCTATTACCACAAATTCAAGTGTTTTGTTTTTTAAGCTGAGTCTTAATGAAGAAAAAATGACCTCATCCTTTTACCTGAGATGATGCAAACTGAACAAGAGATGTCATGTTGCCTCAAACACTGGGATTTTTGCGCGCAACAATATGACCAATGTTTAAGTTTATTATACTACTATGTTTACAGATTTAGTCAAATAGCCCACAGACTCCCACCTAAGTTTTCATTATCATTCTGTTACTCTAATTTAAAAAATAAAACTTGTTGAAGAAAGAAAAAAATCTTAACATTACAGCAAACTATCCAAAAATTGTGCAGAACGAATAAAACTGCACAACTTGGTTTTTGTTAACTGCAAAAAATATAATCAATTAATCAATTAATTATATAATATAATTTTTGAGCTGAAAGAAAAGAGAAACTTGTGCCACTAGGTAGAAAAAATGAAATATAGTTTGAGACAAAAGACAGCATTAAAAATAGAATAAAAGGCTCATGTGCAGAATGTAATTTTTCTTCTCTGGTTACTGTAACTTTTTGTATACAAAAGCATAGAATGAAACAACCAAAAGAAAAAAAAACTAGCAAAACCTTGATCCTGGTTAAATAAAACACCATCAGTAGTACCTAATCTGTTTGCATGTGTTTGTTTCCCCCCTGATGAGGGGAAACAACAGCTGCTGAAACACGAATCAAACATCAAATTAAAAGTTGACGCAACTTTCTAAAGGCTGAAGTTACATCATTTTTCTGTGCAGACAAACAGAAACACGAAACTGCTGTGAATCATCTCAGTTGGATTGAATGGAGAGAGACAGCTTGAGGCAGCCCAGCTCTTTGCCCCCACCACCCAGGACTCCCTGAACTCTGTAGTTCCCATTGGTGAGCCAGTAAGGCAGATCCATGTTGGGGAGATAGAACTGAGACTGAGGCAGCGAGTAAGAGCCCTGAGGAGAAAATATCAAAATCAGAGCAAACTTAGAAACACTGAAGCTCAGTGTTACCTGACCTTTAAGAGGTGGATCAAATTTCAATATACAGTGAGTATTTCCAGTGCTGAGTATTTCTAGTCCTCTTGATCACTGAAACCTTTTTTAATTTGCGGCATTAAACAATAACCCAATAACTTAACCCAGGCTCAGTTTCTATCGGTGAAAAAAAAACTCACCGCTTTGAAGGGGCAGTGACAGGGTAGGCCGTAGGTGTGCAGCGGTTCGGGACAGTCCTGTCCCGGTGGGATCAGCTGGTTCAGAATGTCGCAGGCATCCTTATAGTGACAACTGCCAAGCTCCTCCAGGCAGGGGATCTTCACCCAGAAACCTGCCATTTCCTTCTCCAGAGTCACATTCACCTGGGGGAAGAAAAAAAAACAAAAAAAAACAAAAAAACAAGGTCAAAGTGAGATGCAAAAAGATTGACTTTAGTTTCAAATCTGCACAAACACAACAACAGCAGCATAAACAACATGATAACTGACCGGCATGAGTAACAAAGGTCGAGAGCTGAGCTGTTAAAGGAGCAGTATAGTGTATTTTCCAGGCACATTGCACAATCAAGTAACTTGGTAACCTTCAGGTTTTATAAAAAGGCTGTACATATCAAACATAAATTAAAAGAAATTTGACTTCACAATATGATGCTTTGTAATTGGGGCTCTTTCTGACACTACAGTATCAGCACGTCATCACAACAATGCTCCTTTATTTTCTCGTTTTTAGGAGTGTTGGACTGAGGAGTAGTTCATATGATCAGCTCAGCAGGCATGCAGTTCCACCAGGTGTTTGTTCAGTGCTGCTGGTGCTAGTCTGGAGGAGCTGAGTGGGGAAGGCGTGGAGAAAAGGTGCTCAATGAGGTGGAAGCTCAGCTGGAGACTGCAGCAATAAATGTAAACTCTTAATAAGTAGACTAAAAGCCATTTAAAACAAGGAACAACAAAATACAATATCAGTTTTACCATACTTTACATTCACAACATGGGGAATAGATTTGTTTAATCTGTAAATAATGGGACCATCTTTTCTTGTCCCTTTATACAAACATTTTTTTTAATACTTTGATTTGTTTCATGCTGTTGTGTGCAAACCCACAAAATTAAGATATTAACAGAAAAATTAATCCACAAATTGACAGAAGAAAAAAGTAGTTGAAAGTAGAAACACTAGTTTATATATTTCATTTTTTAAAAGTGTTTAAGTTGCTGTTTCAGGCCACTGTGCTCTAAAAAAAAAAAAAAAAAGAAAGAAAACAAAAAATCTGCAAACCTCTAATCAGTAAGCTCACATGATGATTGGGCAGCAAATCCAATCTGCTGAGACAAACAAAAATCTCAGCAGATTGCAGTGAAACAGCTCTGCTGCTGCTGCTGAGAAATTGTATCTGAGGCTTTCTCACAGACTACATACAACATGTAGTTAATGCTAAAACTGATAAACGCTGTCTTGTGGTTTATTCTCACAGAAATTATGAAGTGCTAGTGGTGCAGGCGCTGACTGCTTCTACTTTTAGTTTATTGCTGTTGCAAAACTGATAAAGTTATCCATTGTTTTATTATAAACAGCCTAACAGTCAATGTCTAATCCGATGAGTGTGTAATCAGAACAAATTGAGAACCAAATACCTTCAGTGTTAGCAGTGACTCTTTTCATTATCAGTGTGTTTTGCTGAGTCTCAGTGGTTTTTTTTATGATGTAACCAAACCAAACTGCTAAACGTCCCAATAACAAACATCTTGAAACGTATGAAAGATTTTCAGCTGATTGTTCCAGCTGTGTGTTGCAGGACGTCAACTCACAGAAAGAGGGGAGGCGAGCTCAACCAACGTGGATCCAGATGCAGCGGCCGTCAGAGATCCTGGAATGTTGATGGGATCTGGAGACACAGTCAGGCTCTTTAGCACAGCCGGAGCGTCGGGCTGTCCGCAGTTTTTCCAGTCGAAACCCAAAACCTGCAGAGTGATGAAACATTCACTTCTCTGTTTGACTCTCTGCCAGAAAGCTCTAGCTTTATTCTTTAAACCAACATAGCAAAACTGAAATGTGAGATAAATCAAATTCATCTTTTTCTGAAGTTGCCTATAACAGTTTATTCATTTAGCCATCATTCTTTTCCACCAGGATTCTTGAGCAGCTTTAAAAAAGATATGACCATCTGGCCATCTCATGTCAGACGTCAAACACAACACTAAACTTTAATTTTGATTTCTTAATACGGGGCTTGAAAGATTTGTAAAGAAAATATTGGTTATTTACATTAACTTCCATGCTAGACAAAAAAAAATGGCCAAACTGAAATAGTATTTAGGGATCCTATACATTATTAAATGTTTAAAATTTGCTCTTTTCCAGAGAAAATATTTCCAGAGTTTTCAGCCAGGTTTTTTCCCAGATTTAAACAAGTTTATGAATATATTAAAACTTTTAACAGAATGTGTTGCACATATTTCTACAAATACCAGGGTTTGACTACGGTACCTGGAAATGAAAAAAGAAATCCAACCTTTCTAATGTTAATGCATCATGTTAAATAACTATTTTTAATCCTTCAATGAATGATTTGACAATTTTAGTCTCATTTGTGCATTTCTCAGAACAGAATTGAAATTCTCAAAGCTGCTTGTTCAATCTTCAAATCAATGTGTCACTTGTGCACATCAAAAATCCCCTTTGAGCAATGTGCAAATGTTTTTGAACATCATGCAAGTGGTTGTGTACAATTATCCGCTTCTTCTCACATTTTTAATTGCTTTTGTCACGTTGATCAAAATGTATTAAACAGGTTTCTGTTGAATTTCCCCAAAATATGAGCAAAATTTCATTGCATAAGTCTTAACATGGGAAATGCTTGAACAAGTTCTTATATTATAGTAAACATTTCACAGCGTGGAAATTGAAAGTAAAGGAAGACTGCACTGTAACCCCTGAAGCCCTGCATGTACAGTTTTCTTTAATTAGATTATTCTGTTTCATTTTGTTGCTGTTTTTTTTTCTCTGCTGTCCTGTCTGTTCCTTTAGGACAGTCAGTCAACAGATTATAGTAAAAGCACAAATTTGATTGTTTATTTAATCACAGTGAAACAAGACATAACATTCTGGAGCATTGACGTGTTCATTGATACAGATATTTCATTTTGAGAGACGAACTCAGTATTTCGAGAAAGAAACTGGATTTTGCAGGTAATTCATGCTGTTTCACTGTTTCTACTAATTGTTATGGGAAATGCGCTTAACTTTTTTTGAAAACGTCAAAAATGATTCGAGAAATGTATAAAAGCGACTGAGAAAAAAAACATTGTAAGAACTCGAACAGAGATTTTTTTGTGTGTGACAAAGAAGAAAACTTACCTTTACGCTTGTGACTCTCTTCCTTCCGAAGGAGTCGCAATTCGCCTGAAACACCACGGCAGCTAAAACCACCATCACGGCTACAGTCCCCTTCAGACAGCCGGCCATCCTGTTCATCATTACGGCGACAAATTCCGCTACACTGCGACGTTAAAGCGAGCTTCTCCACGGGCAGAGATAGTCAGAATGCTTCCCCAGACCATCACTTCCGTGTTTACAACCGCCGCCTGAACAGACTGTCACGTGATCCACTCAGTCACGTGACGGACGACAGTCTTTCATTAAAATGGTGATGCATTCAGTTGAGTATTTATTTGCACAACATAACATTCCACAGCATAACATTTCTGTACTAAAATACAACCGTTTTGTGTATTAAAATTTTGTTATTCAAATAATCAAAAATAAATATCATTAACCTCTTGGAAACACCTTATATATTCAGTCTATACAATACATGATTGTGACTTTTTTTTCATTAATTAATGGATTAATGAAATTATTTGAACACAAATTATATTCAAAGTTATTGAGTTGAGTGTCTTAGAACTAAAAGAGCTGTTGTAATTCCATTTCATAGACGGTAGATGTCACTCCTGTGCAATTGTAACTGTGTGTTTATAATGTATATATATGAAATATTTATTACATATTTACATTTTTTGAGTTTTTGAGTTTTAATTATACTTCTTTATTTATTGTATATTTTAAAAAGTATACAATATTTTTTTAAGATATATGTATATATAATATATATATATGATTAAACTCGGATTTTCTGACTACTTCTTCTGCCGTTATACCCATCCCAACATTTTTTTTTTTTTAATCACAAACTGTGGAGGCTACCATGTAGCTTTTATGACAAGATATTATTGGGAATGATTTCCATACACATGCGCACATTTGACTTGACTCCACCGCTGGATGGAAGGGGAGGGGCAGATGATGCTGTCAGTGAAAAGAGGAGGGAGAGGAGAGCAACCATCAGGACCAAAGAGCTGCTCTCTATCCCATGTGTCTGGAAGAAAGAAAATCAGCCATACACAACGGGATTATGAGCTCCTTCTAGAGTAATTCCTTTATTAAGGTCACCCTAAAGTTAAACGTGCGCCAGTTGGATTATTTTCAGCCTTTTTTCTGGAAATAATGCTTCCCTGCTCATCATCCGCGCAGGCGGAGGGATGCGAAGAGGAGAGCGAAGCACACATGGAAACAGAGGTAAACCGATAAAACATACTAACAACCCCACCTTCTTTCCATGTAAGTCGTTTCCACTGCAGATGAAGCGTACCAGAGTGTTGAAAAACAACACTTATTTCACTCTCCGTCTCCAACGGGACATTTTGCCGGCTGGCTGCATGCGCCGGCCGGCATCGACATGAAAGAGCCAGACCCCTCCCTGGATCAGTCGCCCCGCACTCGCCATTTTCACGCAAATGAGGAATTACTAGTTAAATTTGCTCCACCGTTCAGTTTTTGAGCCTCTCTCTCAAAAAACAGGTGTTGAGTATAGAGAAACTGTCAGGCATTTTTCTGGGCTGTAATGTCTGATTTGTAATTTTAAGGTGAGATAATAAATGGCCTCTGGTTTAAATTGTTATTTGTATATTTTAAAAAATATGTATTCATACAGGATATATGAGAGAACCAGGGAACTATGGATATAACCCCTTTTCTCATTATTATTATTATTATTATTATTATTATTATTATTATTATTATTAT
>VMRN01000039.1:1226449-1260879 GCA_010277015.1 Poeciliopsis turrubarensis
ATTATTATTATTATTATTATTATTATTATTATTATTATTATTATTATTATTATTGAGACACTAAGTTATTTCACATTTTATGTGACAATAACTAAATGTGTTTTATTTGTATTTTATGTGACAGACAAATCCAAAGTAGTGAATAACTGCAAAGTTAACGCTTTGCTGAACAACCTTTGACTGCAATACACCAAGAGTTTTGGGATAAATATATTTTTACATTAATCAAACAAACTCACTCTCAAATTGTATGAAGAATTTTTTTGAGCTTTGACTGGGCCATCCCAGGGTATCTCTGCCTGGATGTTTTGGTTTGTTTTATTCCAAGATTCCAAATTTAATTTAGGACTGACCTGTGTTTAGCTCCGTTTATCCTCTTATAAGTTCTGACCAACATCATTGTTCTTATACAAGAAAGGTATCCCCACAGCATGATTCTTTAACCACCCTATGACACCTTGGTGCGTTCAGGGCGATGTGCGGTGTTAGCACACCACACAAAAACTTCAATTTTAATCTCCCCTAACCAGAGCACCTTTTTCTACATGTTTGCTGTCCTCTACACAACATGACACAGATCTTTAAACAGGTCAAATGATGGTTTTCATTCAACAATGCTTATCTATTTGTGACTTTTCCATAAAGACCAGGTTTGTGGAGTGAATGACTAATAGTTTCCCTGTCTGCCAATTATCTCATGTGGAGTGTAAATATCTTGCATCTCAGGTGTTGCAAAAGAATATCGGGGTGCTGATATTCTATTGGTTACCTTGACAGCATCAGTGTCTTTCTGTGTTTCAGTGAACCTGCTACTCTTGTTGGGCTCCTTGGAGAAATCTAAGATGACAGTTTGTGAGAAAGCAGGTAGAACTGGGACAAATCTGGGCCAAGAGCTTCCTGCAGCTGGAGCAGTGAAAAGGAGCAGAATGAAGATTTTATCCAGGGAGATCAGCCTGGTTTTGTTGCAGTTTTGTGCTTCCACAGACTGAAATTTGAACAACTCGTAAGCTACGTTTTTGCCTAAATTAGCTTAAAAGCATTTTATTTGACAAATAATCTCAGTGGGTTTGTGTGGGCTTCTGTATCTTTTGCCTGTTAATTCTGTTAAACCTCACTTGCAAGCAGTGATAATATTTAGTCAGATTAACAGGCTAAAAACTATTTGCTACAAAATCTTTGGTACATGTTAATCATGGTTGTGGTTCGGACTGAACAATGTATTTCAATATTACTGTAGGCAAAATGAATGTTGCATGGCGTGCTATAAATGTTAGCTAGTTATTTAAGTGCCATGGATTCAGACTCTATTCCAATTCTATATTTAGCATCACTTGTTGCTTAAGTATGTTTTCGAAGTAATGAGGTGATAAGAAAGTACAACGGAGTGTAATTTCCAAAACACCATTTGTTGGACAGAAATAGTTTTTATATATATATATATATATATATATATATATATATATAAAATCATTGAATCATTGAAAAAGTTTGAAGACAACATGTCTTTTATTTTCTAGATCCTGACTCCTTTTGACTGTTTTGTCCCGTATAATGTTCATTTTATTCACTGGTCTCCAGCAGTGGGAGCGCAATATAAACTATTAATAGTTTATAGTTTTTTTATTTTTAGTTCAGTTTAGTTTAAACTGGTTTCAAGCTTATGATCTAAACTTTAACATGGGTTAGGATTTTAGATGGTGACATTGACCCCTGTGTCTGATTTTTTGGAAACCATGTTGCTTTTTTCTCTTCTCCTCTTTGGTTCCTTTTAAAATCTTGTAGACATTCAGTGATCTCTGGAGGTCTTTTGAAACCATAGGGACAGTTTTCTTTGTCTGCACTATTGTTGTTTTTGCTGCACGAGAGGTCACTGAATTCTTTACGAGTTCCAATTACCATTTCAAATGAAGCGAGTGGATGTCAGAGCAGCTTTGCGGAAACTCCTCCTTCGACTCTGGTCAGTAAAAGTTCTGCTGCGTCTGTCGTACAAAGAAAAAGAGACTTATATAAATTCTGGGGAGCCACAAAAAAGATGACACTCAGTTCTGAGCATTGACAGTCAACAATTTTAGGACTGATGATGGCCTTACTTATAACAGGTAGTAATTGTTTCATTTATTTAGAGGAATTGAAAAGGCTGGATTTATCCAACTCCATCTATGACTGAATAACAACACCACTTCCACCATTTGACCCCAGGGAGGAAGTGTCAATATAAGCTGAACTTTAAAAAGAAAAAAAAGCAAAATATTTTTAATTGACAGATCAACATATAATTCAGCTGTTTTTTTATTCTACACTCCTGAAAATTTAACATGTTGTTCACTCAGGTTTCAAATTTCCGACCTCCAGATATCTCCACAGCCGTCCACTCTAAATATGGAACAGGAAACAATGCAAACCTCAGATACCCGAGGATGTGAGAACAAGCAGCTAATGCCTCTCTTTGTAGTGTCTTTGTAGGGCAGCTGTTCACATTATTATCTGTCGCTTTCTTGCTGCTTACTCAGTATCACTGAACACACTTCGCACTGAATCAATGTACTGTTTACTGTATAATTACTTGACCTCCAAGTGGCACTGCAGGCTCAGCCGATAGAGAACAACATCAGAACAATTAAGCTTGAGTGCAATAACAGATCACTTTAACACAATCTGTGCACACTTTAGTGAAGTTGCACAAAACAGCACAAATGTAGCACAGTTACACTTTTACTCAATATTAAATTTTTTCAGATGTACTAGCACAGAGGGGTTTATGATAGATTCAATTACTGAAAGGCTGCAATTCAAGCCCATATCATTTACCTGCCACTGCCGTGCTTTACAGTTGATATGGAATAAGTTTATAGGACTGACTCTCACCTTATTGTGGAAGAAACTATTGCTTACAATGTTGCTTCAGATCATTGAAGTTTGTTGACATTTGCTTCTACTCATCACTTTCAAGGTCTCAGCATAGTTTCTCCTACACCCCTTCTTATCGACCAATACATGTTGAGTCTCCTGCTGACCGTTTTGTCATTAGCTTCAACATTAATCATGCTAGTTATTCTGAACAAGTTGAAATGCAGCTCTCTTTTTGTGAGCGTTTCAAATCTGACTTTGGGTTGAATTTGCTTAGATGTCCATGCTTTGGAAGATTAGAATTTGTGTGACACATCTTTCACAATAAAACTGGTTTAAGTTTGAGTCAATGCCTGTAAGGGTCTCAAGTTCTGTTATGCAGCTGAAAAAAGCCCAAATCGTAGCCTTTGTGGCATCAGGCTTTACATTTGATAGGGGGTATTTGTGCTGATATGCTGTGTTTCCTCCAAACACACAGTAGTTCTGCACGCTATGGTCAAACATTTCTCCCTTGTTTTGTTTACAAGAAGTCCTCATTGATCTGCAACCTTATTTGTGCTTCAGACATTTATTTTTAGAGATGAAAAATGAATACCTGAAGCACCCTTTCAAACTATCTGTTGAAATCTGCTGTATGTTTTTTTTCCACTGTTTCTTCTTCACAGTTTTTTCAGAAAAAATTGCTATTGTTGATCTGCGTCATATTTTGATAACCTGGCGACTGCTAAAATATATTTACAATATTGCATATTGAGATTTTTCCACGATGACCAATATGTGTGAAGAGCTTAAATTGCTTAGTGTGTCTGTGTAACTCTATCTGGCACTAGTGGTGACCTGTGTGGTCTGTGCTTTTGTGAAACACAATCTAACGGTCTGACCTGCTGTCTGCTCCCGCAGTGCAACAGACTGACTGAGGAGAGAGACGAGGCGCAGAGGCAGCTCAAACATATCAAACGAGGTGAGTCCTACTTCCTTCCACCTCATCCGACATCTCCATCATCACAGAGAAACAACCAAAGCAAGCTGAGATTTGAAATAATTAGTTCATGAAAAAAAGATTTGGCTCATTTCAACGTATTGTTTTTTTTTTTTTTTTTCTCGCTCTCTTTTATGAGGTATATGAGATACAGGTAGATTTGATTTATTTTACCACATTCTGTAACCCTTAAATATTTCTCTGTGAAAACAAAGGTTGCCTGTTTGGACAAGAAACAAGCTGGATTCATCACAAGGGTTCTGAATTTAATTGCCCTTTGGATGTATTGATACAGACTTATAATGAGAGCTGAAATGGGGAATTATTGTGTTTTGTCTTTTTGTGAATGTGAATGTTTTTGCATGATGCCACTGGAGAGAACCACAAAAAATATGCTTCATATTCCAGGAGTATAAAATGGAATTTCTAGGATATTAAACTGGCAGTTATTTTAAGGATCCAAAAACAACTCAAGGTTCTATGAAGAACCCAGAAAATGTCCTTTAAAGTTCTGGCATCTTATAGATGTAAGTTTCAGGAAAGCTGTAAAATCTAAAAGCTTTTCTAAATTTGACATTGAAATGTATATGAATGTACTATAGCAGGTCCAGAAATCATCCTGGATGTTTCAGTACGGTAACCTGTAGGTTCAGGGAAAATAATTTTCAATTTCCAGGAACATAGTGAGCACGTTCTTGGAAAGCCACTCACAAGCCACGGGGAAATAACTTGGAACTGCTGGAACCCCCCTTTTCAGATTCTAAGTAGAAGCTAAACTCCTATAATTATTTATATATGTTGAAGGTAATAACATTACCTTCAACATTTAAAACAATTATTTTAAATGTTGAAGGTTGCTAACCTTTTAATGCATCCATTAAAAAAAAAGCACTGCAGATACGCCTTCCTGCTCATCTTTCTCCTCCCTACTGTACCCTTCACACATTTCCACCTCTGTTGGCATGGCATCACTGACACCTTGTTCGCTTAATGGGTGTGTTTAAGGGGGAGGAAAGGGCAGGACTTCTCCATTTCTATGGTAACTGAGAGGTAACTTAGCCAACAGCAGCAGAGCATTTAAGTTTGCAGGAGTTTAACCTTTAAATCCAGACAGTCAAGAACTGGAGCTTCACTCCATCAGCTATGACTATTTACAGAGGTAAGAGAGATTTTGATATTATCTCCTCTTAACAAACTACGAAAAAAGATCTCAATTGGGCTGCATTCATTGCAGAAAATAAAACTGATAGCTGGTGATAAAGATGAATATTTAATTATGCAGACCAAAATTCAGAATTGGCGAGCTACAAAAACACTAGAAGTTCAAAGAGAAATCTTGAAATTTCTGCTTATTTGCATTTTGATGGCTTAATCCTCTCATATTAAGATGATAGGGGTCAGTAGTTCGGGTGAGTCCATGTGGCTGAGTGAGCCGTTAGCTTTGAAAAGGTAACCAGATAACCCAGCGGTCTCCATCTGGAGGTGCAGCTCAGTGTTCTGTTTCATCTGTTTCTATGAAACATCTCCTCTTAAATTGATCAGAAGATTGGCTTACCCACTAAACCTGCCATATTTTCCTTCTATCATGAGAGCATTTTTGTTCTATAATGACTTTAATGCAATTTGGAGAAGCTGCTCAATAATCAGACAAAGAAAAACATGGAATGTAAAACAATAGAAATGTATTGCCTGTCTTGAAATCAACTATTTGATCTCACTTTAGTTAATTTATATTTATGAATTAAAGCAAACTTAAAACAAAAATAAACACTGCCAAAGTTACGTTCCACCACTGCAGAAGTGCTGTACAGACACCATTACTTAACTGTAATGCATAAATGTTCAGTTTTTTGTATGTCGACAAGGAAAATGTCCTTTAAGGTTGAGGTAATTGCTACGGCTAACCAAACAGCAAGATATTTTGGATGAACAGAAAAATTTTCAGGTTACATGAATTTAGTGAAAATTTCTGGTTGATTGTGCTGATTGCCTAGTACTGTCTTCCAGCTGGCAGGAGGTCGACTCTGCTTATTTTCTGTCCTTTTGAAGCTTTAAGTTGTAGGATAACAAATAAATGTATGAATTCAAAGAAATATAAGCAGCACATGCAAATATGACCAGATGACATTAATCTTCGGGAAAGTATTAGACGAAACAGCTCTATGAAATTTAATTTATTTACTTCTTGTTGTCAGAGTGGAATGATTATTGAACATCTTCTCCAATGTGGATGAAGGTCACTATAGGACATGTAAAACGGACCACAGCAGCTTTGTTCCCTGGGGATGGTGTAGAGTTACAAACATATTAAGGATCTATCACGTATTACTCTTTTTGACTGTGACTGTGAAAATCTGGAGAGCTGGGAAAAGTCTTAAGGTGTGATTGAAACTCATTCTTCAATGTCAAAACTTCGTCAGCAGCTGCAGAACTGGGTCTAATATGCTCAGTGTAGTCAGCAGAAATGCTGATCCCTCTCTCCATTGCGAGTCTCGTCACTCTGTGCGCTCAGTCTCTCATTCATTCACTCATTTATTCATTCACTGCCCTGCCCCCAGAGGGAACAGCGCTTGCTCTTGTCATGTTATTCTCATGAATTATTGAAACCTTCTGACATGAATTATTGAGCAGCAGGAGATGTGGAAGATTAGTGTTAGTTTGGGAGGGTGTTGTCACTCCTCCCCATCCTCTCCACCTGATACTTTAACTCTGATGGCCTTTTTAAATAGTTTTAATGAGATTTGGCCACCGGTCAGCGTCTTCAGGTCAGACTTGTTTGAAACTTAACTGTGAGACTGGATGAATTTAATTATGCAGATAATAAACTTTAAAACAAACATGCCATGCTGAACAGGGAGCTTCTTGTCAGGTGTGACCAACTTCTGCAGACGATGAACAAGGCAACAAAAGTTTCTTCACACTTGCAGGAACTTATCTATCATTACAAACAAATGATTTTTTTTTTTTATTCTAAAAATAAATGTGAAAAGTTAATTTCATTGAGTTGCTTTGTTGTTTTAACCTTTGTGTCCTATTAAGCAGAGGTGAGAACAAAAATTGTACTCAAATAAGAGTAGCACTACTTCAAAATATTTTCTCAATTAAAACTAAACAGTAGCTATCCAAGAAATAAGTTAATAGTAAAATATATATATATATATATATGTGTGTGTGTTTAAAAGCCTTCTATGATAGTAGTAGAGTCATAAATGCTGATGTAAAAAGTTATTTAATCAGACTGACAAAATATGAAGTTATGAGGTACTTTAAATGCTAATGCAAATAAATAACACAATGACCAAAATCTGATTCAAGCAGGAGAAACATGTTTTAAACATTTTTTTAATAAAAAACACATATGAAATTCTTGTGCATACTTACAGCCAGTGTTTACTGTAAAGTACAGTAAAGTAAAGTAAATGTAACTAGTTACAAACCACCTCTACTTACAGCCTAATGTATGTTTTGTAGAAATTGACTGTTGTCCTAAATGGAAGATCTTCTCTCCATCTCTGCCTTTCTGTGATGTGTTCAACCCACACGCCTAAAGCAGAGTGGAATTACAGTACATCTGAACGAATATGAACAAATATGCTGAAGGTTTAAATAAGTTCAGCCCCAGCTAGTCCAACCCTGAAGCATTAAACTTTGAATGAAGCATTAAAGAATGACCCAATAGCCTTGCCTGATCTCATTCCCTCCCTCGCTGTCCTTAGGAGAACTCTGGCTCAGACATTTCCTTTAATATTATTAAAACTTAGTGTTTTAATAAAAATCTCTTTTTATGTTTTTCTTATTTTGTTTGTTTTGTTTTGTTTTTTGTTGGTTGGGAAGGGGAGGCTAGGTTCTACTTGTTCTGATTATTTTACTTGTCTAGTGAATTCTACAAATAGAAAAGTTAAACTTTAATCCATCTTCATAATGTTCCAAAGTAACATTATGTCTCTAAGATCCGAGCAACCATTGTTTTAAAATGAAAAGGGCTGATTTGATCCCTAATACCTCATTTCTGTGCAGATTGACATTAAAGCATCTGTCTGTGCTTTGGATATCGGATCAATATAAACCAGCGGTATCCTACAGAGAGCCTGCTCCATAAAATCATCTCACTGCTTGCAATCACATTAAAACCAGCGGTCCCTCTCCTGTATGTTCATTTTGCTCCCAGGCTACATCATCTGGTGGAAAAGCATTAGTCATGTTCACCTGAGTAGCATGTGAGATCCAGTCTCAGGGGAGCATAATGGGCTCAGGCCCCGGGCCTTCACTGACACAGATCCAGGTTTATTGTGGCTTTAGTCCCATTGGCTTTTTTTATTACTGCTCAGCATGAGAGCAAACCGGGAGGTCCAAGCCGTGAAATCCCATAACTGACATCTCCTGCTTCTGCTGCCTCTTGATTCTCTGAAACGAAATAAATCTTTTAAATATGACAGACTGATGTTACTCTTCATAAATTCTAGCTTTGAATTTTTCTAAGCGCCTTACAGAGGGACTTACAGAGAACAGAAACATCTCTGACATTTGTTCAAGACTTTTTTGCGTTTTATACCCTCAAGCATATTTTTGTTGATTGGACATTGACAAGGCAACATCACCTTTCATGTAAACAAAATGATTTGTGGTTGGAACCATTTGGGCCTTAATCCAGCAAAACAACATATTGAGATTTCGGACAATTAACTGAAAAGTTGCCTAATAATTGAGAACCACTTGTAGACTTAGATTCAGCAGATACTTTTTTTTTTTAATGGAAACAGTTAATAATTCACTCAGCAACCATGGCCTCTATACATTCCCACTTAATAAGACTCCACTGCTGAAGAAAAAGCTTGTTTAAAGTTGCTTGCAGAATATTTGGACAAGTTATGGAGAATACTTAATGCTAACAATGGCATTTGAAGGTGTAAATATTGTGATGTGGGCTGTTTTTCAGCAACTGGTTTGGTTGAATTGAGAAATTAATGAGGGTATTTTGGATTGGAAATTGTTGCCATACTAGTCTACTGATAATGAAAGGATGATGGGGTTTTCAGCATGACAATAAGACCAAAAACACCCAACGAACAAAATAATTCCCAAATAAAATCCAACTATTGATCAGTAGAATGAACTAAAGCTAAAATGCATTGAGAAAGCTCCCATAACCTTGAAGATCTGAAGTCAGTTTCTGTGGAAGAATCAGAAACACGTTTGAGCAATATATGTAGCTTGTTTCTACATGCAGTAGGTGACTCGGAGGTGTTATTACACTGACTTTTCAATTTAATATAAAATAAAATTCAGTAAGTATGGTCAACACTTATTTCGTATTTGATTCCTCTGTGTAAAATATACCTTAATTTATGGACGAGTTTTGATGCCGTACTTTCCTCAGTTACATCTCTGCTCACACCTCCAGAGGAACTGTGATACTGTTCTGTACATAAAAGCCCAGTTTCTACAATAACATGACAGCGTATAATAACAGACTCTTTGAGGATGGACTGACCATAGTATTTCAGGCGGAAGATAATTTTGTTGTCTGTTTGAAACCTGACGGTGCGTTCAGTAGGCAGGAGGGCTTCACTTACAGCCTCCTAACAACCAGTCAGGAAGACAAAGGACCAGCAGCCGGTCATTACTGGTTGATGATGTCAGTGATGCTTAGAGTCGATGATCACAAGTGTTACTCATGGCTTAATCATGGTGAATGTTGAAATTTGGTTTAAGGGTTACAAACACAGGTCTGTTTTCTTAACTAATGGTGACTCGCCTTCAGATCTGACAAAACATGAAAGTGGGCTGAACTATTATGTGACATTTTGGGTCAACTATTAGAATACTAAACTCAGAGAAACTATCCTGTCTTGGTGTTACATGGAAACAACAGATAAATGTTACACACCAGATACGACACAATATGTCATCACATCAGAATATTTTTTTTCTTCATTTTATTTTCCAGTTTTATCTATTTTGTCTCCATAAAGTCAGTTTATGTACATTTTAACAGCTGATCCCTTCTTTTATTCTTATTAACATCTCTGAAAGTACACTTAAATCTTATTTCACCCTGTTTGTTTTTTTTATCTTCACAATTTTTAGTTTATTGCAAACATACAGAATTACAGCTAACTTTAACCAATACATACAGGATCCATTTGTCATGTTTATTTATACAATTTTTATGTGATTTTCTATGCTTTGCTCATAGTTTACAGAAAGAAGATGTTGTTTTGCAAATCCATACATGCCGCCTTGCTCACAGTTCTTTTCGTCGGATCGAGGATTACAATCCAATACGTTGCACAATTAGACAAAAACCAAACAGGAATAAGGAACACTTTCAATCAAATCATAGGAAACTGAACATATTTGTGATATTTGAGTGTTTTATTATTAATAATGATTATAGTTCATCACTATACCTAACTAGCAAGAAAAACAATCAGTTACATTGTGCTACATTGTGCACAGATTTACTTTACTGTGCACAGATTTGACTGCAAAGTATAAAGGGGCAGCCCTGTAGGAAATGTTGGTGTGATATGGTGAAGGGGTGAACTGATCTGGAGTTTGGGGGAAATTGTACTGTTACTTATTAATCCCCAAAAATGCAGTGGAAATCAGCTTGGAAAATTTCTGGCATATGCAGTAACAGAGTTTAAGGAAATCCAGTCCTATGTCCAGTCCAGAAACATTCTCAAAATTTTTAGAGGACTGAACTGGCATTTTGAGACCTTTTACATCACCCTTATATAAGTTTTATTGCCACAGACTGTTTACCTTTTGACCCGGGGAAATATTCAGATTCTACAACTTTACCTTTATTTGCAGAATTAAAAATGTTGCCTTTTTGTCACTTTTACCCAGTATGCCTCCCACTGCTAAACAGCCTCCATTTTATGTCATCCCCACCCAATCTACACCAAAACACAAATTCACTCACATAATATTTAAATCAAGATGTAATACCTCCTCAACGAAACACTGTGGAAAAATATACACATATACACTTTGTGTTTCTGCTATTCATGGCTAAAGAATGTTTTGTTTTTCATTCAGTCTGAGTTTTTTCTTCCAGCTGATTCTTTTAAAAAAATTTTCATCCCATCAAATGAAACTGGTTTCATTTCCTCCAGGTCTTGTCCTTTTCTTTTGCTGCTCCCATTTCCTGCTTCTAGTTGATTCATACAGCATTGGACTCTCAACTAAACGATTTTCACGACTAAAAGACTAATTGAAAAATGTATCTTGATTACATTCACTTTTATAATTGGATTATAAACACATTATAAACACATTTGATCATCAGTCTCTGCCTGTTTGAGTCAACATGTAGCTAAAGACACTCTGGTTTTGCAAGTGTTAAAACCACAATTTATCAGAAGTGATGGCCTTTCCTTTTATCTTATCAAACACTTTTGCTCTTTGGGTGCTTTCACAACCATTGTCACCATGAATCATGTGACTGAGACATTTTGGGGGAGGCAGATAACAAGTCATGGATGACAAAGATCTAGATGATCCACAGATTCCAGTGGGTGGGTCACAGAACTTCAGCGACTCTGAAGATGTGGCCCCAACAAAGGTTTCTAATCCAGAAACTCCCCATCAGTCAGTCAGGAGTGAAGAACTTTCTCAAACACACTGGAGATTTATGAAAAGAGAAATCCACATGCTGTCTGTTGAAGTTAGTGATGGATTCCAGCACCATGGTCGTAAAGGAAGACAAAGGTACGGTGATCCAAAGCTCAGGATTTTAGAAAGATTTAAATTAAAACAGACTATTTGGTAACTGGAATATTTAGTCGGGGACTGCTGTTGTTTTAACTTGGATTTCCTCCATATTTAGGTCATTCTAAAATAACTGAGGAGTAGAAAAATCTGAAGATGAAGTGGTTTTCAGTATCAAGTTGAAAACCAGTCTTCTATTCACTTTAGCTTCTTCTCTCCATAAAGATTCTTACTTTTTATTTTATTTTATTTACTTCTTAAATGTAGCCGACAGAACTGTGTGCAATAATTGCTTCTTTTCAAACCCAAACACTCAGTACTCGTTGGACCTACTAACTTCTTGGTACCTTATTTGCAATTGGGTTTTCATTAATCGCTTTAGATATTTTATTTATTTATTTTTTTATGTTTCATAATCTTTGGTGTTTTTTACATGTATAGATGCATTTCTTGAAATCATAAAGTGCTCTTTTATCGTGCTTGACTTTTTAATCTGTAAGGCTTTGGGAAATTTAAAAAACTGATCCGTTCATGAGTATAAAAACATAAGAAGCAACAGACAACATGGCAATGTGTGACTGTCATAATGTGTTGGTCTAAAGAGGTTCCAATGAAAAGTTATCTGCAAAACCTATTTAGAAAATTTATTCTCATGGATCTTTGATGAGCACAGATGTGTGAAACCAAAACCATCAAATTAAATCTGTTGATTTTTATCAATAAACTTTTAAGTCTTCTAAAGATCAGAATGGGAATTCTGGGAATTACCTTTTTCACAATGAAACTCTTCCTTTAGCTAAACTAAAGAGGTGGGAACAAATCTTTTATGACAGTTTGCAGGTAAGAAAGTTTATAATGTCCAGTTCAAAACAAGTTCATGAAGTTTTGCGTTATGTTTAGACGTCGATCTTCTTTAAGCCTGAATGAACAAAGAGGCTTAACAAATCATAAACATCCTGTTAAGATCTAGACTGAATAATTATTTGAATGATATTGATAGATGCTTTGTGTTGCGGCAGTGGACACCTACATTACAGAGTCTGTGTCTGTGTGTTGTTAACTAGTTTCTCAGATGGTGATTGAGGAGGTGGGTGTTCTGCAGACTCAGCTCGAGATTGAGAAGTCTTGTCGAGAGAATGCAGAGGCCCTGGCCACCAAGGTTTGTCTCACACCTTAACACTCAGTAATCAATGCAAGATAATCAGCATTGTCAGGTGCCGTAAGCCAGCGAATGGGGCAAACAGATGAGTCAGGATGACGCTGCAGAGACGTTCTCATTATATAATTTTTGTGTTAACGTGAAAGGAACTGGATTTATTAAAGTGAAATAAAAAGTAAATGGTTGAAGCATGATGCACCTGAATTTAGTTATAGAACAGGCCTCTTACTGTCAATCCCTGTTATCTTTGATTTGCAGCTAAATTGTGAGAACAGAAAATTGAAGTACCTGAGCCTATCGTCTCGGCCATGTTTGGATGAACTGCTGCCAAGCATCTCTGACTGCATTGCGCTCGAAGCTGACGGAGACTCTGCAGATTCAGTGGGAAACAGTCCTGACACCTTCTCTCAGTGCCAGCAACAGGTTAAAGGTAACACCAAACACCAAACTGTATATTTTTATCCAAAATGGCTTGACAATGTGTGTCTCACCAAAGCCTCTCGTTCTTGATATATTCATTTTCGGAATATCACATTCTCCAAACTCCCTTATCTTTCTGTTTCTCTTTAATTTAATTCACCTAATGAAGTGATGATTTTATTTATTAGAAGGAAAAGCCTATCTAAATGAACTTGGATCTATTTGAAAAAGTAATCCCTCCAAGAGCACATCACTAACTCATCCAGAAAGTCACAAAGTAAACCAGAAAAAATATCTAAGGCACTTTAGACTTTAATAATAAAGAAAGAGTTTCCAAATGGTTGATTTATTTTCATCAACCATTGCAAAGATGCAAGATACTGGATCAAAATATCTACACAGACATAAAAACTCATTGTCACTCATTGCCACATTAGGGGGGCTGTTTGATTGAATAAATAAATAACACATTTTACAAACTGCAAAATGTTGTTCCACCAGAGTTGAGAGAGACAGTAAGTGGTCTACTGGAGGAGAAGAAAGGTTTTGTCTGTCAGATTCACGAACAGCAGAGACAGATAGAAGAATTGACCACACAGGTGAGAACGGGTGTTTACACACACCCTCCTCTTATTAAATGTTTTGACTCCTCTCTTTTTCTTTAAGTGTTGCTGAATTCGTGGCGTTTTGTTTTTCTCTCACCAGTCTGAGAAAAATCAAGAGGAGATGAAACAGCTTCGTGAAACAGTCGAGCAGCAAAGCAAAACAATCAAGAGATTTAACAGAGGTAAGTCACAGTTGAAGGAACTGATGAGTTTACAAGCAACTTAAATAGATAATAGATCATAGATAACCTATATGCACCATAAATAGACAAGTTTTAAGTCAGCAACACAGTTTTCAGCTCTTATGTCTTGAGACAGATCACAAATTTACAACAAAAAACTTCAACTTGAAAAATCAATTTCCCATATTTTTAAGAACATTCATGGGAAGAGTGAAGACAGTATGAGCAATAGTGTTTCATAAGTTAGTAAAATGTTAAATTTGATATTATTGCTATGTTTGTGACTAAACCCCATATAATCTGTATATTTGTACAGTCTCTATGATGGCAGCTCAGGAGTATGACGGGATGAAGGAGCAGCTTGATTTGGAGCAGAACCTCAGAGTCAAAGCTGAGACGTACGCACACGAGGTAAAGAAGGAGGTTATAGAAATACTGGATTAAAACTGTAGGAAACTTTTTTTAGACATTTAACAGAAGTGGTGGAAACGCAATAGCTGTAGCGATTCCCTCAGTCTACTGTATTTCATAATTTTTGAGACCAACCTAATAACTTGCCTGTATAATTGGAGTGATGAGTTGCCAAATGTTGAAGATGATGTGTTGAAAGCAAAAGGGGCTAATGCATGTTTCCTCTTTTCTTTCTCGTAATTACCTTTTTTTTCTCTCTCTGCCTCCTCCTGCTTTTTTTTCAGATGCTTGTTAAGCAGAAGGAGGCCAACAGGCAGAGCATGCTGCTGCTGCAGAGTGCTGAGCCCAGCGTTCAGCTGCTGAAAGCTCTGGAAGACATCGCCTCTATCACTAAAACCCTGGAGGAGGAGCGTCTGCAGCATCAGCAGAAGGTAAATCCAGAAGCCTCTTTATTTCCTGCATCCTTACTCTTAATGTCAGGTGAGGATAGGATTTGTTGATCTACATGACGTTTTTGCCGCTGCAACGAGTGCAAACCTAAAGCTCTCAATGAATCAGGCAGATATTTCACATTTCAAGACTAAAAAGGAAATGAAAATGACAAAAGTGTGTAAAATTTTACTGCAGCAAAGGAGTTGCAGAAGAGCAGTACTAAGGATTTTACTTAAATCAGAAACATCATGTGCAACAGGTCAGACAATGCAAGGTTGCTACTGAAACAACACCAGCAGGGCTACCGCATGCCACACTGCATGTAGGTATAATAATTCATGTAATGCAGCACTAACCGAGAACTGAAGTCAAATATTGTAAAACATTCTAACTGAAGTTACTGAAGTAAATACAAATTTAAATGACATTTTAAGTTGTGGAGATGCACCTGAATCCAATTGACTTTTTATCTGTGTTCTGTTGAGAATTTGATTGACTCACTAAACACAAGATGAAAAGAAAATTCAGTGGATTGCTACATACAATTTGTTTGATCTACGCAATAAAATCAGCCTTACCGACTGGCACCAATCTAACTAATCAGTGCTGCATGATGCTGAAAGCCTAGAGGCTAATAGCAGACCTCTTTTAACTCTGCTCTACATATTACTGACTTATCAACTTGTGGGGGTGTAGGTGCAGAGTCTGGAGGCCCAACTTCAGGAAAGCTGTGTGAAGAAACAGCTGCAAGATCTTCAGAGACAGCTGGAGCTCCTGGAGGTGGAGAAGAAGGAGGTGGAGGGACGTATGCAGCAGACAGAGAAGAAGAATGAGGAGCTGGAGAAAAGAGGTGGGTGGAAGGGAGATTAAAAAAGAGCAGACAGAATAGTTCTGTAATAAAAATCTGCATAGCAACATACACTACTTTTTCCTTATTAGCTGAAACATAAGTGAAAAATTATTTTTCTAAAAAGGAAAATAATAAGAATTTACATGAAAGTTAAAGCTATAATTTAAATTTATAAGATTATCAGCTGTAAGGTTATGAATCTGTTTATGGAAGACGAAATAAAGTGATGCAGTTGTGCATTTATGTAACAGTTGTTGATTTCACTGACGCTGACGCACATTTTTGACCCCTGAGCTGCATGAGAAGCAGTTCAGTGTTCCTGAGGTCACACAGGACCCAAACCTGGCAGCTGACTTCAGCTAATAATAAATATTATATAATAAATCAAAAATACAACCTTATTTTTATGGGTTGCATGGTTTCCAGTGTTAATGTGTTCATTAATAGTCTGCAGAAATGAGCTCTAACCGTCTCCTTGACATATCTGTGGCACTTATTAGTCGTTTGATGGTGATAGTGACTGAGGTTTTGGTTTGATCTGTCGTCTCTTCACAGTCCATGAGCTCCAGGAGGCCCAGAAAAAGATTACCGACAGCACCAGCCTCCCTCCCCCAGAACCCGGGGTAGCGCCGCCTCCCGCACCTCCTCCACAGCCCCCCCCGCCCCCTCCTCCCCCGCCTCCTCCTCCACCACCTCCACCCCCCTCCAGATGCAACCCCCTCAGGTGAGACTTGTCAACAAACAGCAGTTACATGGAAATATCACAGTGGGGGGGTGGGGAGGGGGTTGTGATGCAGCAGCACATTTTATTTCCTGCGTTTAAACTTTAAACATAAAAAACTGATAGAAAATATTCATAAGCAGGTCAGATAACAAGTTCTTGCGTCTAATGAGATTTTCTGTTTCTTAGTTCTCTGATCGCCATTATGAGGAAGTCTTCCAAAGGCTCCAAAGCAAAAGTGGAGCCAACTCCAGGTGAGAATATATTTATATATAGTTTCCATTCACCAACCAGTCAGCCAGCACCTTATTCCTTTGTTTCATGATCAGGTTAGTGATAGATCGCTTATTTAATCAGTAGATTTTTGGGAATTGTTACTGTTTCTGTAATGACATGTAATCGGTCTTATGGGTTTTCAATTTGTACATTTGGGTATTCCCTCTGTGTTTCCTAATTACTCCTGTCTGGTTGTCATATAAATAAGTCATAATCTTCTCTCTCTGTGTCGGCAGCTGCTGAAGGCGTGGACGATGTCAAGGTGAAGGCGGTGAATGAGATGATGGAGCGAATCAAACACGGGGTCGTCCTGCGACCTGTCAAAAGTCAGGACAGTAAGGTGAGAATAGCATCTATTTAAAAAAAAAATTGGACTTATATTTAATCGAAGGCAAATAAATTTTCTATTTCTTTGGCCCTATTCTGACCTGGTAGTGACGTGTGTCCCGGTTGATTCAGATAAATGGCAGGACCAGATCTGTTATTCACATCTGTTTTAGGTGCCCAGATCTCAGCTACCTGCTATAGACACAAACAAACACAGAAACATTAAATCACTGAAATTCAATTATTGTTTTCTGAGGTCAGGACTCTGCGATGGCCCCTCCAGACACGGACTTGTTGTCATTAAGCCAGTAAAATTTAAATAATTTGATGACTTGATGCAGCTCCTCTCCACACTTTCATTGCTCACATTGTGCTTCTAAATCAGTAAAAATGTGGAGCTCTGCTGTGGAGCTTGTATTGCAATGTAACTGACAGAGGGCATTTTACAACACAGTTACCGCAGCAGGAGGCCGACAATCAGCTCAGAAATAATCACACTGCAGAGATAATCTGCAGTGTGAGAAAACCCAACCATACTGCATCCTGAAATCTATTGTGATCATTCAATTCAAGCTGTGATTTCTGTTTTAAATTAAGATCATTTGAACAAGTTTCGAAAAATGTTGGACAAAATTCTTTTTTAGAAGAATCCATGAGCTATTGCTTTGAAATTGCCCAGCCGCTGCCTGTGCTGTCTGTTATTTAAACAGATAACGCTGCTGGTTGAGGAGGGTCACACCAGGTTAGTGGGTGGTCCTTCAAAATGGATTACATCACCAAACTAAAGCAGATACCGCCTCCCAGGGTGGTCTGGGATAAAAAGCGTCTCTGATGCTGCCAGGACACGATCAGATTGCTGGGGATGAATGTTAGCACCAGGTGTGAATGGGCTCTTTGTCTTCTCTCAATATGCCACTATTGTTTCCTATTGTGTATTTTTTCTTCCGGGTGTCGCTTGTATTTTCCTGCCTTCGAAGCTTTTATTATGCTAATAAAGTCACAAATCTCAAGCAGGGAAACCCAGATTGCTGTTTCTGTCCTCTTCTGTCCTGGTTCTCATCTTGTTATAAAGACCAGGATGTCTCATGATTCTCTTAGGACTCTGACTGTTCTCTGTCTCTTCTCTTTCCTTTCTGCTTTCATTTTCTTGTGCTACTCAAGCGAATAGCAGTGAAAGTGAGTATATTGATGTTTGCATCAATCAGGACAGTCCGATCATTCCTCCCTCCAGTCGCTCTAACCCAGCAACCTAAAAGGCTCTGCTAGCTCTGCTTAAATTACATCAAATGGAACATTTTGCAGCATGTCAAAGCTTTTTAATCATTAAAACACCCAAAAAGTATTTTCCTCAGAAATTGTTGCCTTGAGATTACACTCTAATGATGTGAAAAGTATAAAATCACAAACTCTTGTTTTTTTTCCCCCTGCAGCCTTCACCCTGTGAGGAGAAGCAGCAGGAAAGCGCCATGGATGAACTAAAATGCATCCTGGTAAAAGACATATTATACCAAGTGTTTTTTACCAACTGTTCAAGTTTTGGTTTCAGATTTGAATATTTAATTTGCTTTTTAGTTTATGTAGAGTTCATGTTCACTTTAGTCTGACCGACGAGGTAGAGACATAAATGATAGATGTACTTTCATCGGAGTGAATACGCTGTCCGTTAATGCTGCGACATTTCCATTCTGCTCAAGGAGACGGTGAAGAGGAGTCCCAGCCGAGGCTCCCAAGAGTCCGGACCGTCGGGACCATCACCACCGGTGAAGAAGGACAGCGAGCTGGAGGTTATCCTGAGGCGCCGGCGCAACAAGGCTGGAGAGGCCGGATCAGGAGGTGAACCCAGCCGTCCAGCCAGAAGCCCAGCCTTATGCTTCATTCACACGGCAGGACTATTTAGTAGCTGTGTGAATGTAACCTTACATACCCGTCAACTTCTGTTCAATATTGAATAGCAACGACCCCCTAGTTTCCGTCCTTTAGGCAGAGATCCATCTGTGTTTGTTTCTCCATGAATCCAAGAACTAAACTATTCTTCTTTCCACCTCCAGATGAACGTGAGGGCCAGATGAGCCACGTCTCGTCTTCTGACAGCTTGAACGGAAGACGCGCCAGCAGCGATTCAGGCAAAGATTCAGAGGGAGCGAGCGGCCTGAGCGCCCCCTCTGAGGCAGCAGGAATCATCCGAGTCAGTCCAGACAGAAGGGGCTCTGGCCCGGGGCCTGCGGTGGCCCCAAGGAAGCGCTCTGAGCTGGAGAGGAGATCCTGCAGCTCTCTGTCTGAAAAGGAAATGTCAGAGTCTCTGGTCAGCAATGGCTGCATCAGCAGGTGAAGCATCTCAGCGTCTGTAATATGAGGAACAGATGATCGGTTAGTTTTAAATATGAAGAGCCTTGAGTTGTCACATGCTAACCAATCAGTTTTATTCAGCCACCACCATCAGTACTGGAACCAGTGAACTGTTGTTGGGGTTTGTCTTTAGCAACAATACACATCTATGCTGTGATGTTTTTCTATTATTCTTGACACGGTCATTTAAGATCAGTCAGATTGGAGGATTAGCATCTGTGAGGATCAATTTTCTAATTCTTTCCACCAATTCTTAATCTGATTTAGGTCTTGATTTGACTAGACCATTTGAAGTAATGAGCTTTAAGGTTTAAATTAAGGCTCACTGAAGCCTTAAATGTATGTATATTTTGACCCCCAGATGTGTCTTTGACAGCCTTCCAGATGTGCATTTATCTTGTTCCCTCTTCCCTTCATTCCTGAGCAGCTTTCCTGTCCCTGCTAGAGCTAAGCAGAACCCACAAGCATGATAGTTCCTCTACCATGTTTAAAACTGCAAATTGGACTTTCTGTGTTTTCTTTTTACCAATGGCTTTCTTCTCTCCATAAGGACAAGGATGCTAGAATGTTGTCTCATCAAAAGCTTATTCAGGACAGTTGTAGATTGCTGCAGTTCTCTCAGTCATCTCTTCTCTGATTATTGCTTCTTTTCTCTAACCTATTTATTAATTAAGTGACTTCTAAAGGGATACTGCTTTCGTTTTAGTCATGTCCCTTAATCTCAATTGATATGACTACTTTTGAAAGTAGTTTCGAATACTAAATCAAAAAATGGCATCTCTTCTTTCTCTGCACCACAGCGCCGATGAGGAAAATCAGATAAAGTCGAATGGAGTTGACCACGAGGAGCCCAGCGACGGCGACCAAAACGAGCATGTAAACATTAGCGCTGACGCCGACTGCTGAGATGAACTCTAGCGGGTTTCATTCTGTGAACAGAGAGAAATCAGAGCGATGAAACACATTTGCCTTTTTACAATTATGGTATCAAATTGTGCATTGAAAATGTTGTTTGTTAGTTGTTGGGGTTTTTTTTTCATATTTCCACTAACCACATACAAAAATAGGCAACTAACTAATAAAAACAAGACACAGCTGGTTCATTCAGATGTTTTAGCTCCAAAGTTTCCACGAACTGTTCTAAAATAGAGATTCATAACAAAGTCCAGGTTAAAATGCTCAAGAAAGAAACGTAACTAACAAAGATGAATTCTTGTGTTACCTGGAGTCAGTAAAAAGTTGAGGATTATTTGTTCAGCTGCTCGTGCAGTCAGTGAAGGATTCTCAGCAGATGCTAACAGTCTGTCGATCAGGTTTTCTGAACCTGATTGATTAGAGCCAGAAAAAGCTGCAGCCTTATAAAACAAAGTCACCTTCTATTACCTGCAAAAATCTCAATTGTAGCTTCTATTTTATCTCATTTTGACAAAAGATGCTCTCGGATAAACTTTCTGTCATCAGAAAGAAAGCACCATGGCGTTAGATTTTTCTTCACTGTGTCTGCAGCGCAATGCAGTTTAGCCACTTTCTGCAGCTGACGTAGACGTGACACCTGTAGTAGTGGATTAAAGTGTCAATTAATCCAATTAATAATTTGAATTTAGTCTTTTTTTTTGCCGCTACATATTTGTTTAGAGAGTTTAGCTGCTTTTATGCAATAAAAGTGTTTAATTCTTACTGCGGTTTAGGAACTTACTGGAGTTCATTTTTTAGGATGCTTAATATCAGCTTTCTGCCCATATCCAACGTACAGATAAATTCCTACAAAGGTTGACTGATATAGGTACTGATAAAGATATACTTCCCCCCCACAACTATTGGCACCCCTGACAAAGATATGTAAAAAGCCTTAAAATATATTCAGCTTTTATCTCAGGAGCAATATCTCACACAGAAAAGTAAAGAAATTAAATTCTACCACATAATTTGAGTCAAATTATTCAGGGAGCAGGAAAGATATCAGGTATATAAAAGAAGCTTTTTTGGTGAAATCAGCAGTTCCACATTTACTATGTAAAACGAGTATAACTCAAGATTTTGTTTTTATAGTTTACTTTTTATATGATCTGGTTTTCCTAAAAATGTTCGTAAATAATCCATACACGTCCGTTTCCTGAGATTTAAATATTCCCCTTGGCTACCGTTCAAGATGGAAAAGAGAGAAAAAACAAAAAAAACATGGCATTAAGTCTTCATATGTTGGAAACTTCTTAGAATAAAATACTGTAGCTCCTATCTAAGCTGACCTTTATCATCTCTAAGAGCAATAATTAGAAAGGATAGTCAGGGTTGGAGAACTACAACAAGAATAATCATTAAGTGCTATCTGCAAGCCAAGTAGTTGTTTGTGAGTGATGCCTTGGTAAAACAAAAAAAAAAAAAAAAAAACTTTGCAGAATTTTTTCGGGTACAAACATACTAGATGGAGTTGGTGTGGAGCAAGGATGGACACGGGGAAAACCACTGTTCAGTAAGCATGAGAATCACAAGGTCTGTGATTCTGTGAGCCTGTTTCTCTGCAAACATTGCAAGGCATCATTGGGTATGTCCGCATAATATAAAGTTCAAGGCCAAATCAGCACATAAATGGTTTGGCTGAGACATGACCAAACTTTTTTCCATGGTTATCTCAACTCCCAAAGCTAAATCCTATGAATCTGGGAGAGAATAAAGAAAGGGAAACCTTAGAGAGGACCCAAGACAATCTGGAGAACTTGTCTCTAGACCATTGAATGGTCAAAGATCCCTCTCTCCCTATGCTCCAAACTTCACAAGATTTTTTGTTTCGCAAAGATCAGAGGGGAATTGTACAACATATTAACAGGAGTGCCAATAATTGTGCTACTGGTGATTAAAATATATATATTTCTTAATGGGTTTTTTTTCCCCTGTACTGGCTAAGAGGTTTGTAGAGTTCTCTTTTAATTTAAGCAAACGTCAGCTTCTGACAGAAGCTTTGTAACACATAAGTTGAGGTATTTGAGTAAATGTACATTTTTAGTCAAGCTGCCTTCAGTTGTGTGACCCTTTAAGTGTGCACCCCGACTGTTGTATCAACCCTGAAGTTCTTTTGTTAATCTGAACTTGTTCCTGAGCGCAAACCCCCAGGAATATGTTTTCACAACCAGGGTTCCTCTCTTCCACTTTTGCTGCTTCAGTTTCAGCTCCAGCGTGTCGACTATAAGCCTGACGGGTTAGAGAAGTTTGTAAAGTGGAGACATAAAACTGAATTTGATTGACATCCATCAGTGGGAGTAGATGTAGCACATTGAACAGGAACGTTCTCAGGATCCAAAGGACAGATCTTCACCAGGTCTAGGGAGTTGAAGAAAACCCATGGAAAGCCATGTTTTCTGGCTAAATGTGGAGTAGAAGTGCTTTGGAGGAATGAGGTGCTTTTGTATTTTTCTCTACCTCTCCATTGACACCTGCCTCTACACTGAAACATTCTAAAAACATCAATTTGTAGCATGAAAACTTGTGAGATGCTGTCGTAGTTCCTCCACTGGAGATCAGACGTCTTCCTGCACTGAATCAGCACTGAGCCCTGTAATGCACATATTGTTATGCTTATTGTGCATTCCTTGACTTTTCTTTTCTACTGTACATTTACAGCTTTTCTGAACACCTTTATGCAAACTACGTGAGGCACCTTTGTATGACGCTTTCACACACCTTGTCCTTCTTTCTTAACTCACAAACTCACATATTAAAGTGCATCTTGTTCTGTTTGTTTGGTGTATTTTACTCATACAAAGGACCAGAACTGCTTGGTTCTACTGCATATATAGAGTTGGATTTTCTGTGCAGTGAGGCCTTGCACAAAACCTCCACATAGCAGAAAAATACAACCTGCAGCTGGGTAACATGTTGCATCCTCTAAATGACTGCATTTAATAACAATGGGGCTACCTAAAGGGATTTCCTGTATGCCATTGAGTAGGGATTGTGTGCTATTGGAAATATAAACTGAGTGTTAAAGGTTTTTTAACTTCATGGATTTTCATTTTAGAATCACTTGAAATAAAATGCAATTTAAAGAAATGAGCTGTTTGTCTTTTTTGAAGAAATTGGCACCAGTCAGACAATTTGGGGGCTTTCATCTTTTGGTCACTAGAGGACACTGTAGATTCACAGGGATTTCATCTGAAAGAATGTTTTACTGCAGCTAATTAACAATCAGACGATTAAAAGTCAGGTAATTGAACACTTTTTTTCAACACACAAAGTTAAAAGCAATCATATTTGCACATTGCAACTTAAATTCTCCTTGTGCAGTTCTGCAAAAAATAAAGAGCCCACTGCACTGAACCCCATTGCAAACTTTCATGGTTATTCCACCAAAATATTGATTTCTGAACTCTTCATCAGTTAAAACATTAGTATTGTTGTTTCTAAATGAACATAAACTTGTTTTCTTGGCATTATTTGAGGTCTGAAAGCACGGTGGGGTTTTTTGTTAGTTTGACTATTTCTCATTTTCTGCAAACAAACACATTTTTGCTTATGATATATGACTTCAAACCCTAATCCAGCCGCAAGAGGGCGACACCTTCCTTCACAGCATCCCATGAAGAAGATAGAGGGCGGAAAGATGGCGTCGCAGTATTACCAAGAAATGCAGGAGAGCTTCAGAAATAACAACAAAAGTCGGGAATTCCCGGCTCATACAGCCAAGGTACACTCGGTGGCGTGGAGCTGCGATGGAAGGAGGCTCGCCTCCGGCTCGTTTGATAAAACAGCCAGCGTTTTTATCCTGGAAAAGGACCGCTTGGTAAGCGAAGCCGCGCAGTGCAATGCATGCTTAACCTGTCCGCTCTCTTCTTTTTTTATTTCACGCTCTTATGTATACGATATTTTTAATTATAGCCGAATTGTCAACAAAGCTGCCCCCACACAGACATATTTCTTATTCTGATTACTCTGATTATTGATTGCAGGTCAGGTTTTATTTGAACGTGGCTCTAATTTGTATCTTTCTGCAGGTGAAGGAGAACAACTACAGAGGACACAGTGACAGTGTGGATCAGTTGTGCTGGCATCCAACCAACCCGGATCTGTTCGTCACTGCGTCTGGCGACAAAACCATTCGCATATGGGATGTGCGCACCACCAAATGTGTCGCCACAGTCAACACAAAGGGTACAATCATACTCAGACTGCTTGAATCTGGCTTTAGTAAAACTACAAAGTGCTCAAATCATGTTCTTTCTGTTTTATTATTAAGGTGAGAACATTAATATCTGCTGGAGTCCAGACGGTCAGACAATCGCAGTCGGTAACAAAGACGACGTGGTGACCTTTATCGATGCCAAGACGCACCGCTCCAGGGCGGAGGAGCAGTTCAAGTTCGAAGTGAACGAGATTTCCTGGAACAACGACAACGACATGTTCTTCCTCACCAACGGGAACGGCTGTATCAATATCCTCAGGTAGAAACCGAATTGATCTGGGAACCTGAAGTTCCTGCAGGATGTTCTGTGTCCATGAAAAACAGTGTCTTGCTTTCTAAAAATGAACTGTTAACAAAAAAAGCAGCCACATAGATTCTTGACAATTATTTTATTTTTGACTATTGGAGCCAAATTCCAAAAATCATACATAACTTCCATAATGTATCATTTCAAATTATTGAACAACTGTCCTGAATTTAAAGACAGAATATTCATTTGTGCAAATGGGGAGAGTAAGAAAACATCCATCTGTTAGTACTCTGTATTGCAATTCATATCCAGATGTCTAAATTATTAAATGTAAATGCACTTTTATGTATCAGCAGTATTTTAGTCTTGAATAACTTCTTAATCTGTCTGTCCTCATTCCTTCTATATTTGTAGTTATGATTTGATAATTGTGTAGCAGGATTGCCTTTGCTTCAGTCAAGATGTCTCCATTTAAATTTGAAAAAGTAAAAGTGTTTGGACACTTTTTGTTTAGTCATACACCTGGGCTTTGTGTTTTTTGTGTATGATCCTTTTTAAAAAAAAACTTTTTTTGCACCTAATGGATGAGCTATTGAGATCTTGTATGAGAAGTTTTTTTCTTCAGATCTGAAGTGATCAGAGTGTTTTGTGTTCAGTTATCCGGATCTGAAGCCCATCCAGTCCATCAACGCTCACCCGTCCAACTGCATATGCATCAAGTTCGATCCCACGGGGAAATACTTTGCCACAGGAAGTGCTGATGCTCTCGTTAGTCTGTGGGACGTGGAGGAGCTGGTGTGTGTCCGCTGCTTCTCCAGGTCAGTCTATGTTTCTCTTTCTCCAAACCATTTGCCCTCAGACAGACGTCTGGATGAATGTGGGATCTTTATTTTCTTGCTGCTCTCGCTGCAGACTGGACTGGCCAGTGAGGACGCTGAGCTTCAGCAATGATGGGAAGATGTTGGCCTCCGCATCTGAGGATCACTTCATTGACATCGCAGAGGTGGAAACAGGTCAGTAACCATGACAGCAGACATTTAGCAGCAGAGTGTGACATGTGGAAATATCTTTAGGCAGATTCGGTCAGATACTTGGTCCTTTTTGCTCCAATTCCCCTCAGAGGTTTCCACTCACTTCATCATGGAAAATGATCTGAATCCTCCTTTTTGCAAATTCTGTGTGCTAAATTATTTTTGCTGATGTCACACGGGTCTTTATTAGTTTTGTCGGTCTTGGAGCAGAGCCTTTAAATCGTTCAGGTTTTCAACCTCTTCCCATGGTTCAGCTTTCTTTAGCAAGTTGTTTGTATTGTGGCACACTTTGCGCCACATTAAGCAGAGCAGATTGTGGCGCAGAGGTGAAAGCAAAGCAGAATGAACAAGTTTGAGTTGATAATATTTCTTAATGTGCCTCAGATCAGCTGTGTTTAACTCTTAAGTGATTTCTAATTTTGTGTATCATATCTTAAATATGATACACCAATGCTTTAGTGTTAATATTCATTTTAAATGACTCAAGTCTGTCAAGTAGCCTCTGTGAAATCTGCAGCACACGAGTACATTGTCCTAAGTGTTCCTGAGAAACTCCTTCAAATGTTCTAACACACTCAAGCATGTCCAAATGTTTTGATTCAATATTACATTTTGTGGGTTTCTTTTAACGCTTCTGTTTAGACATGTAGAGCTTGTCATATTTTGAATATGTTTCTAATGTTCTCCACACATAAGAAAAAAAAGGAAAGTCTATGAAGCTTGAGCTCTTGTGCCGCTGTACATTGCAGATAAACATGTCTGAACCTTAGTTATCGAATCTGATCCTTCTGGACAAAAATAGGGATTTGTTAAATGATGTCAGGATGTTGTAGAAAATGAATGAAACTAGTTTTCGAGCTGAGAATATTTAGAAGCAAACAAACCAGTAGGTTTTTTTTACGTTGCAGGTGAGAAGCTGTGGGAGGTTCAGTGCGATTCCCCAACGTTCACAGTCGCCTGGCACCCAAAGAGACCCCTGCTGGCCTATGCCTGCGACGACAAGGAGGGCAAATATGACAACAACCGAGAGGCAGGGACAGTTAAACTGTTTGGTCTTCCCAACGACTCCTGAGGAGCATCAGCTCGTCTGTTGGCAGGAGTATTCACACCTTGATGACGAAGGCAGTGAAATGTTAAAAAGAGGAACTGCAGTAACTTTCTGACACCAGCAGGTGGTGCAACTTTCCTTACTTTGGTCTGAATCGGCTGACGTCATTCCCTGGTTGATTTTATACAGTAAAAACTCATAACTGTAAAATATTTTCATGTAAAATAAAGCGTGTTTTTTTTTTTTTTTTAAGTAATAAAAATGGTTTCTTATTAAAACAAATATTGAATTCAAGGTCTTCTTTTAGCTGCTTAGATTTTAAACATCCATTCATTTTCTGTACGCCCTTGTCCCTGGTGAGGTCTGGAGGGGTGCTGGAGATAGGCAGAAGTTTGCTGCCTATATCCAGCAAAAGTTTCTAAAAAATATTAATAAGGATCCAGTGAATTCACAAGTTGCGACTTGGGAACTTTTTATATATGTGAAGGGGAAAAAAATGTGCAATCTTTTGAAGATTCTGATCACAGAGATGTGAAAATGGATCGAGAAACTGATTTTCCAATGGCAGAGGTCGTATAGTTTTGGTTTTTTTGCTCAAAATTTAAGATTATACAAAAGGTATATTACTGAAAAAGAAAAGAATGAAGTTATGGAAATGGGCTACTTAAACTCCAGGCTTGATCATTTATTATTGCAGGACTTTGGAGAGCTGTGCAGAAATAAATGTCTGCAAACCTCAAAGAGTTGCAGACAGTTTGGTTCACTCTCCGCAAAAGGAGAGTGAACCAAAAAATTCCCTTCTGTGAAAGGAGGCTCAAGCTGTTGGATCATCAGATGCATTTAGGTTTTAGTCTTGTTGTAGGGCAACTTTTAATGGCCTGAAGCCAGGACTTTGAAACTGGTTCTGAATAGGGCAACAAACTGGGTAAATATCTTTGTTTTACTGTTGCTGGGTAAAAGCCGGCGTTTGGTTTGCCGGAGTGCATTGATGTGGTTCGAAACGTACTGAGTTTGGATCAAATTTGTCTTTCTGCAGCAGATGACAAGCACCCTGGTAGTCATCTTTTTATCAAATATGATACTCTAATGCAAAAATCCAAGAACTAGTTCCTGTAAAACTAGTCAAGACTTGGATACCAACACTAATGTTTGATGACCTGGTCTCCGACTGTCTTGCATGCGTGAGATTAAGTTTATTTTCTACAATCAGTAAAAATACTTGTTTTTTCCACTTTGATTTGGGAGATTAAAACATACTGAGTTTATAAACTGAAAGTAAAAGGAACCATGAGGTGCAAATGCAAATCAGGCCATTAACAGTCAAATCAGACAGACAACCAGAGACCCTGCAGGCTGCTTCATTTGATTCACCGTTCCTTGATGGGTGCTGGCAATCACACCCATGAATATTGACCGACCTCCTTTCTCCATCTCAGCTACAATGAATAACAGCTGGGATCAAGGGAGACTGATGTGATGACACGCTCAAGGGCCATCCACCAGCTCTGGGCCACAAAGCTAAATTCTGTTCCAGGTGCTTGATGCAGCTCATTTACACAACGGCTTTGAAATGAAAATACGCCGCAGCGTATAATTTTTCATGGCTTTCAAACCGAGATTATTCACTATTCAGTGCTTAAAGATGAATGTTATTTCTGCCTGTACTCAATATATTTCCCCATGTATTTTTACTGATAGCCAATAACTAATAAAAAAAAACAAAAAAAAAAAAAAAAAAAAAACTCAGCAAGGCACTTTTGCTCTGAAGTTGAAACATTCCTTCTAACTTAATTGCACTGGTCGAAAATTGAAGAACCCTGCTTATATATCCCAATATATACCTGCTTTAAATATATATTAGTCTGTCTGAGTTATTTAGCACCAAGTATGCGCCATATCAGCTCCTTCCAGCTTTCGTTTACTTTGAAGTCAATAAATAACTCATATTTCATCCTCACAGGCCTCAATACCATCAGTGAGGCTAAAACAGACGTCTAGTGTCTGACAGTCTTCTGTCGTGACCACTTTATCTTCCTCCACCCTGACATACGCGCACAGCGTGGGCCCAGATTTAAGGCCTCCGGTCCGGGCCAGTGGCAGCTGGTTGCTTCTTTTTCTCCAAGTCGGAGACCAGCAAGCCTGCAGGATGTTTATCGCCTCGCAGCTTCCTGTCATCTTCGCACGGATGTTGCTGAGCTCCCCCACTGCTCTCCTTTCATTTATTTTGATTTTGTTCGGCCAGGGGAACTGCGGCGTCCAAGAACACGAAAAGGACCAAAGTCGTCTTATTATCCATGACTGACAACTGATACACCAGAGCTTTGGACATTGTTTTAGAAATGCGGTATGATGTCATCTCTAAATGTTGACATTAGTTAAAATATAAAACAGTTCTGTAAGAGTCAAGGCACTTTTCATCCACGTTTCATAATATAAAGCAATAAAAAAGGAGCATGAGAAACAAACTTGTTAGGTTTCAAATGGAACTGATCTTGCTCACACAGTGCTATTTACCTATGAATACTGGTGTAAAAATAATAGTAAAAACTCTTACAAATCCAATATTATCATCCACTCTTATTTGTTTCATACTTAAACTAAATTGTTTGACAATAAAAATGTCTGCTGCTTCTTCACAATGAAAGATGTCTTTGACATCCATTACACAATCTCTGATACCTGGAGAGAATACCTGGATGGGCATAGATGAGGTTAGACAGAAGAAACTCAAAAGTATTTACTAAAGAGAGCTTCTTAATTTCTATTTTCACCTGAAAACGAGCCCCAAGAAGGCACATTAGGATTTATTTCTTGTTCAATGTCATGTATAAAACAGATGCAACAATGTTAGAGGAGCATCAATCAGGTTTCACTCTGATCAATACTCCCTTTCATTGATCAGCAGCTCTCCCAAAGGTGATGCTGCTCTGCTTAATCAGAGGCTCAGATGTGCTCCAGCATGACTATCAATCCTATCACATCCTAATGGTTGCAGACAGGGCGTGCTCAAGTGTGTTTGTACATTTGCATGTGTGCAAGCGTGTTAGTGATCGGTTACACCCGCGTGTGTGTGTGTGTGTGTGGGTTGCGTGCGGACAGATAATCAGACCCACCCGTCCATTTGTTTCAGTCAAAACTAATTAGACTCCAGATCGGTTAAAGGGCACTTCCGCTGTTGTGGATAATTGCGAACCGGAGGCTTCCTGATTGATCTTAAAGTTTGGTGGAACATGAACCTGTGATATCAGTCATTCTCCCAAACATGTGTTTAATTTCATGTGTTTAAAGGAGGTACTTTATAGTTTATGATAAAGCAATCAACATGTAAACTGTGATTTAATTCTTGCCAGTTTTAAACTTTGGGTCATTTACTTGAGCTGCTCTCAAGGAAGATAAAAGAGCCACTTTCTGCAATTGTTCAGCCTCAGTGCAGCTAAAGTAGAGTCTAATTGCATATCGGAGGAGTTGCAGCATTAAAATAAATGAATTACTTTCACACATGTTTGTGGTTACGGTTCATTGTGTTCTCAATCTAATCTACTGGCCGCCTTGATAATTGTTGACGTCGTCCATTAATGGTGAAAGGGGAACCTGAAATCTAATCTTGGTTCTCAAAACTTCATAGGTTCTCAGTGCTTGAAAGTAGATTTTTGAGATAAGATGAAGTGAGGAAAAAATGCCCAACTGGTGTTTGAAGTTAAAGGTTTAGGTTATTCAGAAAGCTTTTGTAAACCATTCATTGAAAAATCCTGCTGGATATTTATTTGCAGGGTTTTCTTTTTATACAGATTTTTTTTAAGTGTAATTATCCACTTCCTTGAGCCTTTTGAAGAACAAGCCCACAACATCACACACCCTCCACCATACTTAACATTAAGTAAAGTATCCATTCTTTGTTTCACAGAAGACTCCCATGATGTGCTTGTTTCTGAAAAGTTTATGTCTTGGTCTTCTCTGTCTAAGTCCCAGCAGAGTTTCACAAACTCCCCATGTTTACGTTTGTGATGTCATCTGATGGCTGTTATGGAGACTCAGCAACCCAATAGCATCCCTTATTGTTTCAGTTCTGACACTGACATTTGGAGATTTTTTCCATCCATATTCATCCTCATCACTGTGTTTTGCTAAAATAAGCCTGAGTCCCTCTTCCTCTTTATCACATTTCCAGTGGAATTAAATTTTTAACTACTTTTTTTGATTTATGAACATGAAGATTCAGTCTAAAATAGTGGTTGTTAATTCTTTTTAATGAAGGCCAGAGCACTGCACGTTTAAAAGCTTGTCATTGTTTGCATTCCCTCCTCCCTACAGAGCTCTTCTGTCATCCCTTTCTTTTAAGAAGCTGTCTTTAATAAGCTGTGCTGAACCAATGAAATGTGTAAACAATGCTTGACTTGGATCTCATGGGGAAAGGAACTGGACCCTGCTAACAGAAAACTTTCCAAGCATTCTAAGTGAACACTGGTATTGTATTAACTTAGACTTCATCCCATTTGTATGGCATGTTTATCAAGGATGTCACAGTCTTCTCAGTCTCATGATGTAGACTGTACTCTAGCTGTACTCTAACATAAGTTTATCATTTCTCATTGTTTCCCCGCTTTCAGGGAACATATCTGACTGTGTCAATGAAATGCATGTAAGTAGACATCAGGCAGCGGAAAAATGTTTAAAAAAAAAATAGAAAAAAAGGCAAATGAAAAAGAATAGGTCTCTTCAACAAACCCTGCATGGATGATTAAAGCTGTAGGCCCAGAGTTTATCTCTGATAACAAGGTCTATTCTGGTTTCCAATTTGTGGTCCTGACCTTGAGGGAATAACCAGCAGGATGCAGATTACTGCTTTAACTGGAAGTGCAGAAGTCAGGCTTTTCTCTGAGGAGACGCAAAGAACTGCTGACAGCAGCTACACTCAGCTTGCTCCGCCAAATGCTCCGGATAAAGACAAGAAGCTCCGAGCTGCACAGCGTTAACTCGTTAACTCTCAGGAGGAGACGAGTGGCGGCAGAGTGGGCACAAAGTTACAGATCAACATATTACAGACTGAAATTTTTGACTTTTACTCTCTCTCTTTCTGAATCTCCTTGTTGTAATGCTGTGTTACATGTCAAGAAGGCGATCAGTAAATGTGGCTCGGCTTCACCAGTTTCCAACAAATAATATTTTACTAAATATTGAGAAAATGTATGTGAGCTTGTCAATTTGAAAATATGAAGCAAAAATGTGTATTTGAAGATGGTAATAGTAGCTTCTTCAAACAGCATATATACAAAGGCATAATTAAATTTGTTAAAAAGCAACTAAGAAACTAAGCATCCAGGTTTCAAAAAGCTATTTCCCAACTTCTGAACGTTGAATTAAGTCATGTTCAAGAATTTCTAGGTCCATGAGAAACCTGTCTCATTAATAAACTGATGCCGAGGTTGTTTGCTGCAGCCGCTGCCCTTCCACTTTCTCCCTTTGGGCTTCTGTAATGAGAGTCATGTTGTTGCTATTAATCTCATGTTTTCTCCTCCGATCTGCTTCTAACTACTGAGGTGACTAACAACAGTGATGGATTGTTTTCAGGGGCAGGAGCGATGGCTCATTCACTGATGATAAACTATACTCCTTTCTGTGACTAATGGACTAATCAAGCCTGTACGCCTCGACGGTAAAAAAAAAAAAAAAAAAGGGAGGAGGAAACTGATCTAAAAGAATGGAAGCAAATATAGAAACTGTGTCAGCGAGGGATAGTTAAGTTGATAGCAGTTTTTCAGTTCAGATGCAACCTTTAATAAATTCTAATAATTGAAACTCTCTAATAATTTGCTTAAGTCGATATTTTTGCCTCCCGACTTTATTATCAGAACACAAGCTAATAAAGCTGTGAGTGATTTTCACAGATCTAGACTCCAGAAATGCAAATTGACCAAAACTGCAATCCATCGACTAGAGTAAGATCTCAACTGAGTCTGGTTCAGATTTTTTAAACAGATAATTTATACTTTTACAATCAGGAGGGTGTGAAAAAGATTAGAGAAACGAGATAAAAATAATCTTACGTTTCTTATAAGACTTATAAGACACGTTAGCAAAGAAGGGATAAGAAATTAGAAGTGACATAGGCATGCTGTTAGATAGGAGCCAAGAGGCAACTATTAAGGAAGATAAAGGAGAAATAGAAGAGTGAGCTGCAACTTTGCAAAGATGGCAAAGAAAAGCAAGCGCTATTGGGCTGCTTCGCTAGAATAAGCCATAAGGTCTGGTAAGGAGACGAGTTTTCAGTTTCTAATTAATAAAATTGATTGAACTGACTTATAAAAATAGACAGCGTATTGTAACAATGAGCAGCAATTAGTAAACACCTGGTGGAACTGTGTGTCTGCTGAGCTTATTATACAAACTAATTATTAGTCCAACGCTCGTAAGAATCCTGGAAAAGGGCTTAATGGAGAAACATTGTTGTGACGATGCGCTGAAGGGGGCGTGTCCGAAGACCAAGAGCTTCTTAAAGAGACAGAGATCCAATTTCAAGGAGTTAAATTGGAAAGTCTAATTTCTTTTAAGTCATGTTTGATGTATATATCAACTGAAGGTAACATTGTTACTTGATTGAGCTGTAAAATGGCACTATGTGGCTTTAAAATACATTATACTGCCCCTTTAACTGTTTCACAAAAGGAGCTTCATGCTGGGTATTCATTGGATACATTTCTCTACTTTTGCTCAAAGGTGACTCTGTTCCATAATTATTTTTTGTAAAACTCACAAATGTTGACATCTTAGAAGTAGCTGCCTTTTAATTTTAAACCCCTGATGATTTTAAAGCATGAAATGTATTTTTTGTTGTTGCTGTCAACAGCAGAACAAAGCAGAGAATACACACAGGATTTCATTTCTCCCCTTTCCCCCACCCCATGAATGAATTATTCACCAAGATTGAACTTCACAAGTTTCTTAAGTGACATCTGCCCAACGAGCAAACAGCTTGTGCTCTGTGAGAGTAATTTTATTCATAGCGAACAGTGGCAGCAATTAAATTTGTGGGCTTTTTTTTCTCTCTAAGGTTTTCAATCCAGCAGGGAACTGAAAAGCTGTGTTTACAGCAATAGAAATTACAGTCACTTATTCACATCCCTTGAACTTTTTCCACATTTTTTCATGTTACAACCATAAACTTCTGTGCATTTTTTTGGGAGAGTTTAATTAACACTGTTCTGTGAAGGCAATGTTAGAAGTTTTTTTTGGGGGGGAGGGTTTCCAGAGAACATCAATGAATAAACAGCTTCATGAAGACCAACAACATATCAGATAGTCATGCGTGCTGTCTGGACACCGACAGACCCAAAGCACATTAATTTGCATCTTTTCTCTAGAAGGACATTTCTATTTAAAGCAGGTTAATGCAATTACACCCTCAGATCTGTTTATTCTTGTGTTGTCTTTTTTCCCCAAAGGTTCACCAACTAGTCCTCAAATCCAGGCCCTGAGGACGGGAGTCCTGCAACCTTTAGATATGTCCCCGGTTCAACACACCTGAATCAAATGTCAATATGTAGTGGTATTATCTAAAGTCCAACTAATGACCCAATTGTTTGATTCAGCAGAAACACATCTAAAAGTTGCATCAGCCCTCAAAGACTGAATTTGAAACAGTCTCATATAGTCTGAC